>JAVJGG010000017.1:6960401-6985532 GCA_035590195.1 Aviceda cuculoides | reverse complement strand
TAGTGGGCATGGATGACAGTTGGACTCGATGATCTTGTAGGTCCTTTCCAACCTAAATGATTCTATGATTCCATGATTCTATGATTCTATAAGAAGAAAAGAACCTGACCTCAGGCTATGTTTTCTGAAATGACAGTAAGGAAAAAAAGAAGCCTACTTTTTTGTGGGGGGAGAGGGAATCATAATAAATTGTAAATCCAACCAATGACATCCAGTATCTTTTTTGAATAAAACACTTAACCTTTGAAGTCACTCTCAGGAAATGTCTGTTTCACTCACCTCAGGCTAAGGGAATGACCTTCCTTCACTCATCCGGTACCTTGCAGGCTGCAACACAGCCATCCACATAATTTTTGTCTTCAAGGAGAGACACTCTCATATCTATTAGTGGGGAACAGATAGTGGTAATGAGGTGTACAGGACAAGAAATCAAGATTGTGGAATTGTGGACTTGTTCCAGGAAGATTTCTTGCAAGTGAAGTTATTTGTAGCATAAAAAAATCCCAAAGTCCTGCTGAGAAGAAGAGCCATGAGATAGGCAAAGTATTAGTCTAAGAACTTTGGGCTCAGCAGAATTGGGTTTTTGAAGGACCATGCTAACGTGCTCTAAATGGCACAAATCTAGTCCAAAGCTGATGTACTTTCTGTCCTTAAAAAAAGCCCCTCTAACTGGTTTAAAACAAACTTGTAGAGAAAGCAAAACATTTAGAATTATGCAGATTGACTGCTGTGAACATTTCCTCATGTGATTGTTTCCTTTATTAGGAGTACTTTGCTGAGGGCCCTAAATGTGTAAGGTTGATCCAGTTCACACCCTGAGGAATTTCTAGTACTGAAAAATAGCATTGAAGACCTTCACAAAAATTATCTTATGTTAATTCTGTCAAACATGTCTAAACTAGTGTGCTCTAATAGGTGCACTGCACAAGTGCTTAGAGGAAAAGGTTCTGTACCTAGCTCTGATACCAATTCATGACAAGGCAGTGACTTTTTCTTTCTGTGCTGCACATTCAAATGAAAATTGTTAGGCTGTTGAAACCACAACATGGTGACAGACCTCTTCTGATCTGATCAACTTTCTTATCAAAGTAGCATGTATAATACGGAAAATGATGAATTCTGGAGTCTTTCACAGTTTGCAGAAGGTCCAGATTCACCTATTAGATGATGACCCAGACAGCTGCAGAAAGTGATTCTCTGTCACTATGGAGGAAGAAATTCTACAGAAATATTTTTTTTCCAGTAGCAAGACATTTATACGTGCAGGAGTCACTCTGAAGATATAACTATACCCCAGATGTTTCATCTTTCACCTTTATTATGTATTCCTCCCAAGCAATTTGATTTCCTGCAGTACTTCATTGCCCTGTTTGTTTAAATGTTCTAGTCTCTACATGAACGGTAAAAGTTTGCTTTCCTCCAATAGAAATAGACCTTTTGTGGTAGAAAACAAACCTAGTTTATTTCTAACAAAGGCTGGAGAACTTGAGTTTAAAAATCCCATTGGCCTCATGCTCCTACTTTTGCAAAGGTCAAACTTCATCTCTTACCTTGGGTTCTATTTGCTTTTCCTAAGCTGTGGTGTTACTTTTTTATTCTCAATGAAAGGAAACATGGTCATGATGTTTTTACTGAATATATTCTGTTTGAGGCTGACCATAGTTAATGCACCAGTTTCCCCACAGAACTTGGACAGAAGCTGGGTTACTGTCTTCCAATTTTGAACCATCAACAGCTATATGTTTCCTTCCAGCTAAATCTAAACTGATACAGAATCTAGGCAACCTATCTTATTCCATTCATTTAAAATGTTATGCTCATCTAAAAGGTAGGCATACAGTAATGACTTGAATTAGCAGACTCCTGAAGACCAAATTCCACACTTTACCACTATATAATGCATAGCTATAATAATCTATATTATTCTTTAATGATATTTGTCTACCCAAAGAAAAATCCATTGAAGAAACTGATATTAATCTTACTAGAATGAGTCTAACATATTAAAGAGTGCTGAAAGAAGACAACTTAGAGTGACATTTCTAAATATGTAAACAAACAAATGTGTAAAACTAATTTTTTTGTTTGTTTCCAAATAGAGGAAGGCTGCAGGGAATGAGAAAAAGTGACAAAGGAAATGTTTATAAAAATCAGGGGAAAGCAATACCTCATTCTGTATAACAGTGATTTCTTACTCTTTCTGCAGATATTATCTATAGCAACAGGATACTTGTTTTAGTAGAGCTTACTACTGTTTAGCAAAGAATGGCCCTTAACAAAATGAAAATAATATATAAAATATGACAGTAATTTTCAGTTACTGTTTTGGGGGAGGGAAGAGAAAGTAATGTGATGTTACCATAAAACATGTTTCATAGTGCAGTTCAAACAGATTATTTTTAAGTAAATGGTTATTTATTACAAAAAAAGAGTTCACCTGACTACTGCATACATTGAAGAGCTAGTATGTCACTATATATGGAACTAGCCACTCAGCTAAAGCCATGGCATTTAATAGGATGTCAGAAGTTTAGTCTCAGATCTTTAGTGAAAAGTCCTCTTTTTCTCTCTATAAACATGAGCTGGTGTCCTATTTTTGCTGCTGTTGCCTCATAGCGCTTTATCCTAATCCATATTAACCCAGTATATATCTGTGATGTGAGAGTAATGTAGCAGTATTGTAATTAGCTGTAGTAATTAAAATTCAGCATTTCTCAGAAATGGTTGACTGTGTTTTGCATACTGTACATTTTATTCTCTCCTTGTTATTTCAGCTGGCTATTTGACACACACTAAATTTCCCTGCAAAAGCATTTTCTCTTTACAGATTGAAAGATAGAAGGTTTTATAAAAGGCTGTCAATGTTGAAAGCTCAGTAGATGTAGGGAACTGCTAATTGCATAATATGGTGCTGCAAAGCTAGTTAATTTTCTTAATGAATGCCATAAAGTAGTTTTCAAAAAGGATTGGAACAGGAAATCATGCTGAGTGGCCCTTATTTGGAAATGACTTCCGAGGCAAATAGGAAATATGTGTACAGACCTGGTACCTGATTCTTCAAACGCTGATGGACTCCCCCAGCTTTCTGCAACTCAGAACTTCCAGTGGGAGAGAAAGAGGAGTTCCAGCAATGGGACAACTTATGGCTGGGTTACCCCACATGAAGTGTGGTTATGGTGGAGTGGTGCCCACTCCCCATGGCAGTCTTGAGACACCTATGCAAGGCTGAATATTTGCACCCCGATACTTCCATTTCTTGCAGCCCTGGGGGGCTGAAATGGGGTCCTGTGCTGTGGGTGGGTGAGGGGAGACCCCGAAGGGCCTGGACAGGGACAGTCATGCCCATTACTGCCCTCAGGGACCTGGCAGTGTACATTCTGAGCCCTTCACCTCTTTTATTAGCTCCCTTCGAAGAAAAGAGCAAGTCTACCATTTTCACCTGAATGTTAATTTAAAAACATATAGCGAGAGGGAGTTTCAGATGCCGAGTTCTTGTTTAACACAATGAAGTGCCTACGTTCCCTTGTTCAATGCATGGGGAACTTGACCGCCTAACTCTGTATATAATCCCTGGAGCCAGAGAAGAAACTTTAAGACATTTGTAATTCAAATATAACAGTGTCCCTTTTGGATCTGGTCATTTTTGCAAAAGGACGTAAATCTTTTAGTTAATTCAGAAATGCTTATGCAATCTATATACTTAATTACTGACCTTGGGATCTGATATACAGACATATTTTGGGGGGTAAGAAAGTAGTTATTAGAAATCTAATCTAATACAAAGGAATCATTTATTCAATGGCATATCTAAATACGTTATTTTTATTCTCAGGAGAAAAATTTCTTATTTAGTTGTACCACGTATGTACCCTTTCATAACAGTTATTAACAGTATATGTTCATGAAATACAAGATATCCCTACTGTATTTGTATTGAAAATCATGTACAAGTAAACTGACACAGAGTTGAAAATACTCTAAAAGTGTATTATTATGTGTATTATGTCAAAATAGTGGGATTCCC
This sequence comes from Aviceda cuculoides, assembly GCA_035590195.1. Classification (NCBI taxonomy): domain Eukaryota; kingdom Metazoa; phylum Chordata; class Aves; order Accipitriformes; family Accipitridae; genus Aviceda; species Aviceda cuculoides. The sequence goes on along the minus strand of JAVJGG010000017.1, from coordinate 6,981,508 downwards.
TGTTTAAGTTAAGCATTAACCTATACTTTAGTGCAAAAAATAAAGTAGAGCAGAATTATAAGTTGAAAGTGAAATGGTTTTGACGGCCTTCTGATTACCCTGGCATGTGCCTTTCTCCCCAGCAGAATTAATGTGTAGGCTTTTACTCTACTTCTCTGTCTTGCTCTTTGGCTAGCCTCATTGGACTCTAAAATTCATCAGGACCATGACTAGAAGTGAAAGGAAGCTGGTGGCTATGGTCAAAGTTCATCAGCAAGTCATAGAGCTTCACTGAGCTGTTGAAATGCACACAAAGGTAAATGAAATTGCATATCAAATACAAACTTGGCCTTTTTTGTATCTTCGAATAATGGAGGAAAAAAGCGTCAGCCAAATTGTAGGATTTACCTTTTGATACAGCTCAAATGTAATTTCTCATCTAGAAAACAAGAAATGCTGCACAAATTACATTTTGAGGGTAAATCATTGTAATCACTGAACATAAGGATTTGTTTTTTCTTATGAAAATCATTTTTAATACTAAAAGCAAAAGAATAACCATTTTGTATGTATTATATATAACTCTAGGAAAATCACACCCACAGTGTAAACACTCCTCAGTCTTTTCGCACTTGGTAGCCTCCTATGTTTTATTTTATAACCTAACAGTGCAGACAGTAATCTTCTAAGACAGTTCAAAGGTAAGCTTAAGTATCATTCCACACATTTTTTCCAACATGGCAGAATCACACAAACGTTTTAGCCTAATAACAGTTTACTGTCATTGTAAAATCTGTGGTTTTTTACAATACACATTTCACGTTCCCTTTCTGTGGTGAAAAATTGAATGAATATGACTCTCTAGTAGTTAGCAGATTTGCTGAAAACCCATTTAGAAAAAGAAATTCAAGTGGTCTCACTAGGGTATTTCATTAAATACTACCTAATTAACCAAGTGTTTTCTCTTCTTTTGCATATCAGCTATTTTGTTTTTCTAATATAATTAAAGATGATTCAGAATATACTAAAGGATAGAGGAATTTTGTGAGGCAAAATAAAATCTGGTGAAACTCAACTAAATTCAAGATTTATGTCAGGTATGAATTTGGATTAATAGACTGACTGGATAAAGCAACTGAGGTAAAGATTCTCCTGAAATATAAATATGCCATATAGAAGAGGAGATGGCTAGTGCTTCTGCTCTTGAAACCCAGGTACTCCACAGTAAGAGACAAGGAAATATTGCAGCAGAGATGATGGATCATCTTCCCCGTTAACTTTTCTCCCACTGTCCCTCATTGATAAGAGGTCTCTACATTTATTTTATGTCACAAAACATAAAGTTCATTATCTCTTTTAGATGGTTATTAGTAGTGACTGTAATCCCTAAAAGTAGCCACCCTTCTTAGATTCTTACTATGTTTAAATTCTGTAGATATTATGTGCCAACATAGCCTCTGTCAATCACCATCTTTGATCTACTGTTGTATTGCACAATTACTATCTTTTTTAAAGGTGTCACCCATGGAGATGTCAGTATAATACAGCTCATAGTAGTTGAATCCTTGTCTTCATAAAGACAAATGCATCATGTTCCCACAACTGTTCTTCAGTCTATTGTATACAATCCTCCCATGCATACATCTTTTCTTCCCTCTTGGTTACTGCCATTTTCAAATCAAAAACTTTGGCAGTAAGCTCTCTACTCCTTTCAGACACAGCTTTTTCAGTACTTTTTTCACCACTGACCTCACCATTTGCTTATACTGTTATGGCAGCAGAATTGTGACACATGAATGTGTGTCATATTCTTATGCCATTACCGCTGCAGATGTTCTTTTCCATTTTCTTAATTATGTCAACCTGATTTATTGCTTATTTATGAGCGCTGGCTGTTAGCATAACTCAAGTGTAAATAATAAACAAAGGTACATCTGAAGTTATTTAAATGAGACTATTATGTGAGGGCATGGAATACTCCAGGTAATGGATAATATGAACATTGCAAAGCCATGTGTGCCGGAATGGGTAGCACTGGGTTTTTTTGCAAATGGGTGGCCTGCAGCAGCTGGAGTATTAGAGAAGTAAGGGAAGGGTCATATAATCAAGTTTCAATTGACTATATCTCAAGGAGTTCACAACTAAATGTCACAAAAGCTACAGAATTCAGCTCTGGGGAATTTAATGAAATTGTATCAGACTTCAAATGGGTTCTGAAGACCCTTTTTAATTTGCCTTTCACATTTTTTTGCATTTGCTTGAATATTTGTGGATGTGATCCAGCACAGAAAAAAAGAAAGGAGCTGAAAATCAAACTGTGCTCCCTCTGTTGTGTAAGGGTTCTTGAGAGGTCATAACAGTTGACATCCCCAGAAGGATTTATTCTACAGTAAGGTTTTACAAGTTCAGTCATGACACTAATGTCAGAACAAAATATTTTTGAAAACACCATCTACAGAGAGCAAAACTTTTTCTCTTAGATTGTATTAAATATCCTAAATCTCAGCTGTTTTCAGACACAAAACTACTGAAGTCTTATATAGGTTCTACTTTCATTAAGAAAAGCTCACAAACCTTTAAGAGTCATTCTTATCTAAATAAGAATTCTACAGGAGGGAATCGAAATATATGGTTTTGGTTTCTCAAAAACAATGTTTAACAGATACTGGGGGGAGAGGAGTGCTAGGGGGCAGAGAAAAGAGTACCAAGGCACAAATAGAATAATTTATATTTTTCCCACTCCATATAAAACCTATAGCTGTTAGGCTGGGTCCTTGTTTGAAATTACCTTGATTCAATCATGTCTCATCTCTGGTTGAAAACATTGCTATAGACTCTTAAAAATAGAATTTGTAAAATAAATCAGCTGTTTAGTTTTAGTGCTTGTACCTTGAATTACTGATTTCTGTTCAGATTGCCTCATTTGCCTGACAAGTTTAACCCCCCCTTCCTATCCCTTATTGCATCTAGTGTAGTTTGGCACTAGATATAGTGCCAACTATAGAGTAGTTGGTAGATAGGCTGCAGAAACATTTTCTACCGTTACCCAGATGCGTTATTCAATAAGCATAGCACAAGTGACCTTGTCACTCCCATATTTTCAAATGTTCTTTGAATCTGAGTGCTAATCAAAAGACTCTCTATTCTTCCAAATGTAGTAAAGATATATTCATCTTAGATTCTGAGCACAACTTGGACAATAGTAAGAGAACCTTATTTTGATTATTTATTCCAGAATCCAATTTCGGAATTCAAACTAATGCCTAAGACCAGTAAGTTTCAGTGAAGTACTGCAGTGGGAATTAGATTTAACAATATTTCAGTACAAGCACTTCTGCCTAGTAGTGACAGATCATTATGTCTCTTAGATAAATTCTTTAAAGAGAAATAGAGGGGGGAAAAAAGTAAATTTGAAGTGAAGTTTGAACAATTTTTATCCTAGGCAAAATGGAAAATTTTAAGCTGGTAAATTTTGTAACTCAGAGTAAACAGAGGAGAGCTATTAAGCAAACCATATATATTTTCTAAGGGAATTTAGGTATCTATATCATGTGTATATGATATTACTGGTATTTTTTATTTTTATTAGACTAGCATTCAAAGGAAGCTTAAGTGTGAAATTGTTGTTGTATTAGGTGCTGAACAAACATAGAGTAGAAGACGATTTCCAAATTTTGTTTCTTTTCTACTTGTAGTATGGATAAGATCCTTTCAGTGGTTTTGTTTGAAAACCTTACATGGGCTCCTCCAAAGAATGTAATAATCTGACTAAACGTACACATCTATATCTGAGCAATCTGTGTAGACTCCCTGTATACTCTACAGAGAAAAGATGTTTTCTACTATGTGATTCGTCTCAGTTAACAGTTAACACCTGAAAGAGGTCTGTTCAAATCTGCCCTGAATATGTCTGTTTCTCTCCATTGACTATAAGACAAACCCAGGCTGAGTAATTCAAAAGCACATGTGTACCTTTTAGGCAGTTAAGTTGAAATGAATCCCATACCTTGTCTCTGGTGCATCAGTTGTGCTTAATCTTGCTGCAGTAATCTAAAGTGTTGTCCCTCCTGTCTGTTTCAGGATTTTGTCTTTACGATGTAATCTGCAGAAAGGAATGTTTCCTCACCTCCAGCCACTCTGTCAACAGTGCAGGAATAGTTTCCCTTTTGCCAATTCCACGGTTTCAAACCACCCAGCCTCTTGACTTGCAACTATGCAAATAAAGGATACCTTGTCTGCTGAAGATTAATAATTAAGAGGTTTTCTTTACTGTGTTTAAGACTGGAAATCACCATTCTCTGTGTAATCTGGCAGATTTTACTGTTGTTACCACTGATACCAGATTGCATTTTAAATTTCTAAAACTAAGAGGCTATAAGGAGATATTTATAAATAAGTACGTAATGGTACTGCAGCTCAGGACTCTCTGTTTCCTGTTCAGTAATATTTTACTATGACGTGTGACATTTTCCCTGAATATTTTCTGAAGAAATAAGAGCCGAGAGAAATTTAGTGATATGTTTCCAACATTTACATTAACATTTTAACGATGCGTTATATTTTATGGTCTGGAGTACTTTAGGTTTAAAAGCAATGGAACTGCATTGATAAGGTAGATGTGCTGTCACTGCAAGGGCAGGCCAGGTTCATTGGAACATACTGAAGCAATTATACTGGCTGATAAACAAATCTATGTGTCTTATGAATTGGGATAGTGTTATTAATTTTTTTTATGTTAAGGAATATTTTTAAGTACATCTGATTAGAAATTGAACTGGGTCCCTAACCAGTGAAATATTGTCAGAATTTCAATAGCTCTTGTTGGACTGCTTGGAGTTGTACAAACTATTTGTCCTTTACCTTTTTTGGTACCTTTTGAATTTTCAGACAGGGCCTATAAAGGAGCATCTTAGCTTAAGTATAGACTGTTTCATTATGTTCTCTGACCTGTTTCGCACCTTATTTTATGAAAGTCTTTCATCCCTTCTTCCCTTGTATGTTGGTTGTAATTCACTTTCATTACAATACTTTGGCAGTAAATTGTAACTTTCAGGTCTGCCATTCTTTTTAGGACTCCCCACAATAGTCACTTTGAGGGGTTTTTTTATATTGCTTATTAGCATTAATATGGTACTGACCAGCTGGGCCCCTCCAGAAGCACTTAGCTGTCACTGTACTAGAAAGAGGTTATTAAGACAAGAGTCTACATTTCTCAGTCTTGCCTGTGAAGCTATTTCTACATAAGTAGGTAAACATGCACACGTTTAGATATCCATTGCCTATTTCAATGAGCTCTTTCCAGACAAGGCCTGGTGTGCTTCAGGAGGATGATACAGATCACAGCCTTCTCTTAGCCAGCAAAAGAGACAGAACTCTTCTTCTCTGGGAAGAAAGCATTTAACAGCATGGATAAGGAGTCATGCTGTGCCAGAGAAAGAGCTTAAGTTTTCAAGGCATTGATAAATTAGCCTGATACTCTGTTATGGGTATGGAGACACTGATTTCTACATGACAATGCTGTGGGACTGCTGGACGTCAGCTGAATCACTGGGGAACCTGCAGAACTGCTCTGGGAACATGTTATGCAGATGAAGAGATGAGTTTGTGTGAAGACAAACAAGATCTGATAAAGATTATTTTTCTGGGACTCTGTACTACCTTAAAGCAGCATTCAAAGTCAAGCTCTGCTAGCTGCTTTGTGTTGAGTCATACCTCAGCTTGCACCTGCACCCAGTCTGTCCTGTCTGGCTTGGCTAACTTGTTCAAAGGTAATTATACAGTTCATTATACTTTATAGTAATATATCTGGTTTTAATATTTGAAAAAAAATCTCTTCCTTTTCCATCTAGCACTACAAGAACAGGGTGTTTAATGACAAATTAGTACACATGTGAGTGCATGATTTACCAGACACACATTTATAAAATCCCTACTAATTTAATGTGCTGCATTGTCACCTATTTAAGATATATTGACATGCAGTAAAGCGAGGATGATAACTTACCAACTATCTATCCAATAGCCGTCACAAAAAGATACATTAAAAAAAAAAAAAAAATCCCCCCTAGAAGGGCATATTCCTGCTGCATTTTGTATTACCTTATAATTTCAGGAAAGCATATTTCAGTTTATGGGGTTGTACACTGATTACTTTTAATACAATGTTTATTTACAATATTATAAATAGAGTGAAGACTATAGAAGACACATTCAACCTACAAAGCATATATTCTACATCCGTCTGAGTCAGCTATGGTGAAATAAATTCATAGGAGAGGATTCATCTGACCAAATGTGCATATATGTTATCCAGAGGTCTACTCTATGTAAATTGCACTAGGCCCTCTCTGTAGTTGATGGAAAACGCTAGGCATTTCTCGTCTGTACGAGAAGTGTCCTTTAAAGTGTGATGAATCTTACAGAGGTGCTTTGATCTAGCTACAGAGTACAGAAGCAGTTTAGATAACCACCTCAATTAGAAACAATCAGATTAGAGATCCGTACATTTCAATGGACGAAACCTGCACTTTGTTTTGTATTCAGTTCTGCGTACTGACTTCCATTTAGCTGGGCATAAAACTGTAAAATCTTTAATATTTTAACTTCTTCTCAAAACAATTAATACATTTATTTTAAAGTACGAATAAGAAGCAAAGAATGTCATGTAATAAAAGTACATTGGGTGGTTACACAAGGCAGGAGAGTAGGGTCTAGACTGGTAGTAGATGGGGAGGCAAGAGGAAGTGTGAAAGAATGTGGTATTTAAGAATGAGTTACTCTACACTGTGTTCCATCAAATATGTTTATACCTGACAGGAAAAACATTGCATCACAGCTGTAATTTTTAATGCATGTTTGTGTGCAATGCTATACAGTGTTGAAAACAGTTCATTATGAAAACATGAACAACCACTGTAGTTTGAAGATCATTTTGTTGACAGGGAAATCATTTTAGTAGTCTAAGCTTTTCTTTAGGAATTTCAAAAGCATAATCAGAGCTGCTAAACACATTACAAATGAGACAACCTGCTTGCAAAAAGACTTGCAGTAATTGTTTATTTGACAGGGAGGTATTGGAAACAAGAAAGGCCAAAAGACACTTGGACTATAATTTAGGTTGTGTAGGCAGAGTGCAAAACCAGATAATCTTTAATTCATCTGCAATGATTCTCAACAGTATAGTTAAGTGAACTCCTATTTGGTATTGATTTTAAGACATGCATGATTTCTCTAAGGAGAAAGAAACTTTGTAACATGATCTAAAATTTGTAGAGGAAAAGTCAAACTTCTAAATGTATCTAAATAAGTGTGTCTAAATGAGGCATCGTATTCACATTCCAGGAACTCTTTGGCACATATTTATTGCACTTATCACTAACTGATCCAAGGAGCCTTGCAACTCTAAGAGATGCACAGACCAAAAGAAAGATCCAGTACATAGCTTAAGCAATATAATGTTCATTGTCTAATGACTGTGATTTGAGCATCTGGCTTGGTGCCCACATTCCAAGCAATGTGTGTGGAGAGTTACATTCTTCAGAATGAGATTCACAATAAACAGTAATTGACAACTGTAGAGGTAACTAGACTTTACAAAGACATGCTGTCTACAAATGTCTTGATTCTCATCCTCTAACTAATTCTTGTATGTCTAGCTAAGTGCCAGGAGGCACAACTTCCTTCTATTGATGTAGTTAAAAGCAGAGTGATGGTTAAATTATTTCCTTAAAATGAAAGCATAAAGGATAATCCTTGTATTTTTAAATTCATCTTTTGCAGCCTTGTGTTTCTTACAGCCCACCTTCTCAATCCTTATCTCACCACATGGACATTTTTTGCACTGAAGTTCACAATTCTCAGAAGACTGTCCAAATCACAAACCTGTAGATTTTGAGGGTAAAAGCAGACTGAGATGGTAGAATAAAAGGGCATTGGGCCTTGTAGTTTTCTCCTTTTTATGCAATTATATACTGGAGAAAATGATTAATACCCACTAGGCCAAAGACAAAGAATAGAAAACTTTAACCTTGTGATTAGGACCTAACATGGGATTCCATACTTAATTTTTAATTCAATCATTTTTGGTACATTTTGCATCTTAACAACTGCTGCATCAAGTGCTCCAGCTGACCTCCAAGGTAAACTTCCCAATCAAAAATCCTAATCCAATTTCCTTATGCAAAATAGAACACTTTCACAGGAGAGTTGAACAAACCAATAACAAATGAATCACCTTTTCTTTTCTGACAGATTAACTGTTCCTGTAAGTATGGGAGAAGCAGCAGTATATCTTAGCTTTTATAAGACTTTGACATTTTGGTTTTGGTAAGCAAGCTAGGAAAACATTATCTAGATGAAATAACCGTATATTGGGTGTAAAATGCATAAGTATGGAGTGAAGGAATACATCATGATGAACCTGGATTTTCCTCTTACCCTCTAAAAAAATTCGGATTAGAAATATACCTTTACTGATGGTTCTGTTGCGTATTTCTGTTAGCTGTATTCTACAAGTTCTTTAGAAAGTCTGACAGTAGCATAGAAGGAACAGATGAGAACAGCCTGATACGTGTAAGGTTCATGAAAAAGAGGGCTCCTCCCAGTGTAGCACCTGGGAATGATAGAACAGTGAAATAAATTTTATAAATGTAATGTAAAAATTCAGTGTTGATGTTATAAGCTTAGTAATGTAAACATTGTGCAATGTGAAGTTTTAAATTGTTGGAATAAATCTAAATAGTATATACACTAGTTAGACTGTGCTATAAACTCCCAAGAATAATCTGTCCTCTCAAAACTATCAAAGACATTAGTATAACTGAACAGGAATGTAACTTTTTTTCTAACTTAACTATAGATTACACTAAATGCCATAGGATTTAAGGCTTTCTGGTCTTGCAGTAGGCAATACGGCTAACATCTGTGTCATGCCTGTCAGTCTCACATGTATAGGTCATTTTTTTACAATGGATTTTGTTATGGTTGGTTATTTTTATATATGTTTCTATGTATTTAAGTTAGACAAAGTTGATGAAATAGGTCTTGTATGTGAAGAAGTAAAGAAGTACCTTGAAGAAATGCAGTTTTTAATTGTGGACAGATCTTGCAAATTGTCTTCTAGATTTGTTATTATTTCATTTAAAAGTTTTTGTCATGCCAGATGACAATATCAGCCCCAGTCTTTACTTCAAAACCATGGAAAATCTTTGATTGTGCTGATCCCCAAACACAGAAGTCAGTGAAGGTGAAACCAAGACAAAGAATTTGACTAAAAGTTCTGGTCCTTAAAGTGATCTGACAGCAGGTTTCAGGAATCTGTTGTCTCCCATATTGAATGCTCTGCTGTATCCCAGCCCAGTTAGAGTTTTTCAAAGCATTTTGCATGGTAAACAACATTAAATACAATCGAGAGTTTGTTATATGTAGGTAGTTAAGGTTTGGCAGTCGGAAGATGTCGCGCTATACGGAAAGATAGGGCCCCTCTCCTGACAGCTAACAGCACTAACTCTCCAGGTAGCCAATAGCACTAAGTTTATGATGTAAGCAGACGGAAACAACGTTGTAAACCAAAGCTATATAACACCGTGTTACCTGCCAATAAACGCCATTTGCCATCCACCACATTGTTGTCTGTGAGCTGATGGCCCGAGCGGCCTGGGGTTGGTCGCCGTGCCGTTCCTGAACCAGGTCACCATGCCTTGCGAAGGCAACAGACTAAAAATATCCCATCAGTTTCAGGGGATTTCTTCCCCTGTGATAAATTAATTTGAGATATAAAGATGATCCCTTCTGTTTTCTGGGTAGGTCAGTAAGACCACGGAGTGTATATATGTTCCCTTAGCTTGAATGGTTAGAAAAATTGTTGTGCTAATGTGTTGTAAAGGAGACCTAAAAACATAGTAAAAAATGTTTATCATACGCTCCATTTTATTTAGTTTCTCCTCCTGCCATTTTGGGAGATAGTTTGCATTTCACATATTAACAACAGTAATTAACCCAGATGAGATGATACTTAAAGTTTACCTGTGCATTCATCACGGAAGTAATTTATTTTAGTGTGATAAATCATACTCCACCTTGTATGTGGATTTCGTTCTGCAAGCAAGTTACCATCTTACCATAGTATTTTGGTGCTGCATAACTGTATTTGATTTATAAATATAGTCTACAAAATAGGAAGCTTTGCAGACCGTTCTATGGTTGTAGCTTTGTTCCGAATTTTTGTTTAGTGCTGTTTCATATTCATTATTCTACATACTGTTTGCTACCTTATTTATTTCAAAAAGTGCTTTCATACTACAATGTTTGCCGGAATTCATAGCTGTCTTCTCTTTACCTATATGCTTGTCAGTTGGTCTATGACTTAGTATAGTAGGACAAACTGTTAATGAACCTTTATCAATTTGATGTTGTTATGAGACCCTTTTGAATTTTTATACTGCTGCAATCATACTCTTGGTGGAGCTTTTGTTTTATTTATCAGATTTTGCTATGTATATGCACAATTTCTATTATCTGTATTTTAAACACATATAAGGCATTGTCAGCAGAGGAAAAATGATCTAATAAATCTTATTGTTTTTCAAAGAGGAGAAATGTGTCGTACACCATGTCATAAATACAAACCCATTTGTTTCTACAGCCAAAAATGCATTTTTACAGTTATGTCAGTGTTGGATTATGACTATCACTTCCACTTTTAATAACTGAGAAGCAAAAGTTGTTTAGAAAAATAAAAATTAGACCTGTAAAATATGTGTCTGAAAGTGCAGAAATTATTCGATCTACCAAAAGGAATTTTGCTTTTTATTGTCCACCTCTGTACAGAAAGTCATGATATTAGAAGAATAGGCTGAAACTGCTTGAGGAAAACTAGATACCTAAACCTTGGATCTACAAAATATTAAGCATATGCATAAAATGCTACCTGATGTTGTTAATGTGTGTACTAAGGAACACAGATCTTTATTCTTCATTCTCACAGGTTTTCCTGCTTTGCTCTGTGCTGGAAGGATCTGTTTTCTTCCCATTAGGAAAGGAAATTCCTAGCTAGGGTTGCAAGTAGTCAATGAATCAAAAAGCCACCCTACTTTTGTGTATTTGGAAAGATGCCCTAGCTACAGGTTATTCAGTAACGTGAGGTAGAAGAACTCTACTCAGAATTTTCTACAGAAATTGTTATTTTTTTTTTCATTAAACAAGTTCTTGCTGAGCCACTAGAAACATGACTGGATATCCAAAAGTTTTAGGTGCTCAACTATAAATTGGTAAACCTGGCATTTAATGCCTCTGCATTGAGTGTTCCTGGTGGTTTTCATTTGAAGTGTTTACTGGAGCGTGTAGGTGCGTACCATAACCACCAGGTTGAGCAGTTATGATCCATTTCTTTGTCACTCTCACCTTAGCCCAGTGAATGTTTAATATGTTAAGAAAGTGGAACACCTTCAACAGAAGGGAATGAGATCACCTAACAGGCACCACCAGTGCAAAATGCTTTCTCTATCCTAGTGCTCTTAGCACCCACCTGGGAAAGAAAGAAAATAGCTTCAAATCTCCTCAGGCAGTGAAAGCAGACCTGGGTCAAGGACAGACCAATTGTATGTTTCTGTGCACAGCAATAAGCAGGTGTGCTAGACAACCCCAAGGTATGAATAATTGAATTGATCTTAGAATGAGACACTTCATATTTTAAAAGAAAAGAAATGCCAGAAAAGAATCACCTTTTTTCAGGTTGCTCTTAAATTTTCAATTGAAAACTTTGAATAACTTTTAACTTTTCTTTTTTTTTTTTTTAATTAAAAATAACAAACAAATGATAAATTTTACCAGGATTTAAAACTGTTTACATGAGATTATGTAGGTTCTCTTTGGGACTAGTTTTGACTTTCATAAACTACTTGAGAACAACAGAAAATGATACAGATTCATTGAAGTGTGAATCCACTGAAGTGTGAGCAAAAAAGAACCTACATAAATATTCATTTTTATTTTTTACTTCGTGAGATACTACACAAAGAAGTTAAATCTGAATAGGTTAATGGGGAGCTTTACGTGCTGACTTTTAAAAATGCTGCACTATTTTATCACAGAAACATGTATATAATGATGATACCATTTGTAAAAAAGTAATGTCAGTGGAAACTCCGTATGGGATTATGACTCCAAAAAAAAAGTATGAAGAAAAGGGGGGGAAGAGAAGTCCAAAAAAGCATCTGCAACATTTCAGTTGAAAACTGTGATTTTATGAGAAAAAGAAGTCATTTACTCTGAAGTATATGAACACCCACAAAGCCAAGTATAAGAAAAAAAACTTAAATAAGGAACTGAGTTTTACATTTTAGAAGGGAGTTGTAGGAATGTCCACGCTGTGTCAGCTAGTGGACAGTTTCAATCTTCAGAGTAAACATAATTCTTTACACTCGCCCTGCATTTAGAAGATTGTTAAATATTCTTTTCTTGTTCCTTCCCAAGAGATGAAAGGATTCTTTCTGCAGCCAAAAGTAAACAATGGTTTAGGGCATTGGAGGTGACCAGGATATAATGCTGGGTCACCAGCTTAAAAAGCAAAAGGAAACCAAAAAGTTCTGCAGAAATATCATAAGAAATCCACTGACTTAGAAATGTGACTATGAAGCCAGCTCTGACAGATCTAATTCATAGCAGCTCCTCTACCCAATGTAACTCTGTACCGCCTACTTTCTTGTTAAAGATTTTTAAAAAGCATTGAAATATAGCAGAAATTGCATTTGCAAAAAAAAATGGTGACCACCAAAGAGTAAGTTGAGGGTGCTCTATTTTTTTTTTTATTTATTTATACGTATTTCATTCTTCTTCAGCTCTTCTAAAATCTGTGGATAATGCTTTTTGTTGTTCTGCTCATTGAACAGTTATTTACAATTGTTAAAAGCTTTTATACATTTTTATTTAGCTAATTTAGTAGCAGGTTCTGTCCACTTACTACTAGTGCACTGAAGAAACAGGCTAACAAAATAAAAGTCCTTGTGATCAAGGGAATTTTCAAGTTCTCAGAAAATTCAATAACGTTTTATGAATGCTCATATGTGTCTAAAGACTAAGAAGGTGGAGGAATATATGCTAGTAATGGATCTGCAGTAAGTGATGTATTACCACTTAAAAATACAATATGTTAATTCCAAAGTTTTCTGAGAGGCATCAACTGCACGCTGGCAGCTAATAACAAGCAGTGGTACAATGTGCTGAACTCTGTATGTGACCATTGTAGTGGCATGAAAACAGTTAAAAACTTGTTTCCCCTGATGTTTTTAAATGCACCTTTGAGGCAGCAAAAGCCAACTGCCAATTTTTTTTCTAAATGACAAGCCATTAGTGAAGGAAATATATGACTATCTTTACTACCAAAAATCTTTGGTATTTTTATTTAATAACTTCTAATTTAAAGAAACACAAAAAACAGTTGTTGACATTATAAGACATATTCTTATATAAGTAATAGAAGGAAAAGTGTCAGCTGAGAAAATTAATATTAATTAAAGTGTATACACTACATGTTATAAAAAATATGCCTGCTGTTAGTTATAAAAAATAAAATTAATTTTAAAATAAACAGAATCTTATTTTTTCCTGCGATTGCTGAAATTATTTGCTGTGTTAATACACACAGATCATTTATCTTGATACCCTTAATGTTGTCAGGGTAATTTGTTATGCTTGTATTTTACTGGAAACATATATGACAAGGCATTGAGCCATTACTTCATATTTCTGATTCACCCACATTGTCCTGTTGAAGTCAATGAAATTTGCAATTATTCAAGCAATGTGCTAAGGAAAGGAAGAAAAAAAGCAAGTAAAGACAGTTAATTTAATACATGTGTTGCCATGAGTGCTCAACATTCTTTTGGACTTACTTAAATTCAAAAGCCAAAACTTTCTTAACATAATATGATGGCAAAAATTGAGCTTTGTATGGGGAATCTCAAAACCACTAAGAAGAGAGTAATCCATGCAGATTCTGCAAGTCTGTTCTACCCAGTGTGGTGAATAACAGCCAGAATACACTGGTAAATCATCAACCTGTTCACAGTATTCATACTCTGGCTATCTGTTATTGCACTTCCAACTACAATATGTAACCAGATATGTGTAAAGGACTCTATATTTAGGAATGGATGTAGGATAAGAACTTTGAAAGTAGGATTAACAATACATTTAATGTAATGGGTGCAGGTTAATAGTTTACAGGAAAGTTACAGTTAAAGGAAATAGTTTACACCATTTGCTTTATAAGAATGAGAGAGAACAAGTGTGTTAACAAAAGAAAATATGTGATAGTTTCAGCTTTCACTCAAGAAAAAATAAAGAGTGGGATAAATCTATTGTAAATTAGATATCTAAAAAATAGGTGACTTAAACTGATCTAGTCATTGTAGGGTCCTTTTGCAGTTAAGGGAGAAACTTCTAAAGAACAATTCAACTATTCTGAAGTAAAGGTCTTCAGTGAAGGCAAATTAGACTGTAAAATTCCCTTTTGCTTTTTACTGACTCTACATGAAGCCACATGTTCAGACGCATAACTTTTACATGAATGTCACCTATACTTGCTTTTGATAATGGACTTCATACCTCAAATAAATCTGAAAGATAGAAAGAAACAAGCAAATAGTCTTTCCAGTGCATTACTGAAATATACGCTAAAATTCAGACGTAAGTTTCATGTATATAAGTCAAGAAATTTAGGCTCTTCGATGAATTCACTAGCTTGTGTTCCAAGTCTTCAAATGGGAAATTGGTGAGACTGAGCACAATAGCTAATGCTGAGAAAAATAATGTCAAGGTGGATGAAACATTTACTGAGAACTCATCTAACTGCAATATTTTTTTAATGGAAGCAATTTTATTAATACGTGCTGTGATAGCCTGTTGTCATTTTCACTTACACAACAGTGCTGCTGCAAAAGAAACTTTTAATTGCAGCTTCTTAATCACCTTATGAGGAATATGTGAATATATAGTCGTCCCACATCTGCAGTGTATTAATTTCAACAGATTACAAAGAGAAAGAAAGAAACTACAGGGTTGGATGTCTCTTATTACTTGGGGTTTTCTACAGTGGACAAGTTGCCACGAAAAGTAGTCATATGAAGTTATCTTTCTATTTAATGCAAAGGAATAGGTGTGTTAAGGTAAATTTTACCCTCATTATTGGGAAAACTAAACCGCATTCCAGGTGAGCCTGCATCTCTCCATTGACTCTAAGAGTTACTAACTCAAATGTGTGTTTCTATTCTTGAGCCATATACATCCATCTGAATCACGGAATGGTTGAGGTAGGAAGGGACCTCTGGAAGTTATCTGGTCCAACTCCCCTGCTCAAACAAGGCCACCTACAAACAGTTACCCAGGATCTTGTCTAGATGTTTTTTTAATATCTCCAAGGACAGAGACTCCACAACTTCTCTGGGCAATGTGTGTCAGTGCTCGCTCATCTTCACAGTGTTTCCTGATGTTCAGATGAAACCTCCTGTGTTTCAGTTTGTGCCCATTATTACCTGTCCTGTCATGGAGCACCACTGGGAAAAACCTGGTTCCACAGTCTTTACACACTGCCTTCATACACATTGATGAGATATCCCCTGAGCCTCGTCTTCTCTGGGCCGAACACTCCCAACTCTCCCAATCTTTTCTTATAAAGTGGTGCTTCAGTCCCTTCGTCATCTTTGAGGCCCTGTGCTAGAGTCTCTCCAGAGAAAGACTCTCATGAGAGTGTGATAAACAGAATGGAATATTTTCAGATGTGCTAAGAGTCTGTTGATTCAAAGATGACATTTTCTTGAACACTCTACCGCCAAAGAGGGTCTTTATTGCAGATAGATACACATAACATCAAAAGTGGTAGACTTTCTGGATCTAAGGAGTCTTGTTTTCTTTTTCTCCTGCTCTCTGTCCTCCCAACAGCTTTTACCTTTTTTATACATGCTTTTTGAACAGGTGCAATTTTAAATTTATCTTTCACAGTTTGTCCTTTGACTTACCTTTCAATTTTACCTTGAACAAATAAATGGTATTATAGTGTGTTCCTTAGGCTTCCTGAATAATTTTTGCTTTGCACTCATTTCTGGATTTATTTTTAAAAGATGCAAGTCTTTAGTCCACAAAGCATGAGTGTTATGTCCTGGTTTCAGCTGGAATAAATTTTCTTCCTAGTAGCTGGTATAGTGTTGTGATTTGGATTTAGGATGAGAATAACGTTGATAACACACTGATGTTCCAGTTGTTGCTAAGCAGTGTTTATGCTAAGTCAAGGACTTTTCAGCTTCTCACACTGCCCTGCCAGCGGAGGCTGAGAGTGCACAAGAAGCTGCGAGGGGACAGGGCCAGGACAGCTGACCCAAATGAGCCAAAGGGGTATTCCATACCTTATGACGTCATGCCCAATATACAAACTGGGGGCAGCTGTCCAGGGGACACTGTGGCCTGGGGATTGGCTGGGCATTGATCAGCAGGTGGTGAGCAATTATATTGTGCATCACTTGTTTTGTATATTCTATTATTATTACTATTATTATTATTATTATTCCTTCCTTTTTTGTCCTATTAAACTGTCTTTATTTCAACCCACGAGTTTTACTTTTTTTTCTGATTCTCTCCCCCATCCCACTGGTGGGAGGGAGTGAGCAATTGTCTGTGTGGTGCTTACTTGCCAGCTGGAGTCAAACCATGACATGTTGATATATAGTATAAAACATGCTAATTATACCTTTCAAA
Organism: Aviceda cuculoides; assembly: GCA_035590195.1. Classification (NCBI taxonomy): domain Eukaryota; kingdom Metazoa; phylum Chordata; class Aves; order Accipitriformes; family Accipitridae; genus Aviceda; species Aviceda cuculoides. The sequence continues at coordinate 6,964,783 of JAVJGG010000017.1, read as the reverse complement.
TTTTTCCTGGGTTTACCTGAAGAGCCGTATTTTCTATGGCTACGTTCTTTCATATATATGTGTGGTGATGAGAGTGGGAAATAACAGTAATTACATCACTTATGGTAGAAGTGAGGAACATTGAGCTGTTACAATATTTCCTTGCTCATTGTCTTTAGACTTTAGTGGTATGTTGCTGTGGTTTGGATTTGTGACTAAAACAGTGTTGATAACACAGCAGTGTTTTGGCTGTTGCTGAGCAGTGTTTGCACAGCATTGATTTTTTTCTTCCTACCACTCTGTTCCTGCAGCAAGTAGCCTGGAGGTGCAGAGGAAACTGGGAGGAGACAAAGCTGGGGCAGCTGAGCCAAATTGGCCAAAAGGAAAATCTATATCATAGATCACCATGCTCAGGAGTAAAAGCTCAGGAAAAGGAGGGAGACGCAAAGACATTCGTGGTTGTGGCTTTTGTCTTTCCAAGTAACTGTTCACATGCTTTTCAGGGCTAAAGTGGCTAAACATCTTCCTACCAATGGGAAGTAGTGCATAAATTCCTCATTTTGCCTTGCTTGTGCATACATCTGTTTCCCTCATTAAACTCTCTTGACTGATTAGGTTTTGGCTTTTGCTCTTCCAATTCTCCCCCCCATCCCACTGAGCGAGCAAGCTACCGTGCTTAGCTGCTGGCCAGGGTCAGCCCACGGCAGCTGAGAAGGCTAAGTTCCCCCACTCCTATCTCCAGCACCCTTCTAGAGGCTTCCTACATTCTATAAACATCTCAAAAGACACTTTCTGAAGGTATACCTGAAGGAAAAAAATCAGGGTGAAGATAGATGTATCAAAATCAAAATTCCAGACTAAAAAAACCCCAAACCTTGAATTCTGGAGCATTCAGTGCCCCTACACAAACCAAACTGCAAAACTTTTCAACCTAAATTGAAAAAAAATATTTGTTTAATGTTCCAGACATGTCGTTAAATATAATTTTCTGGAATTTAACACTACCCTACACACATGGTAAGAAAGGTATCCCTGGTAGAAGCTGTAGTAAAAACCTTATATGTAGTTACAAAATAATTTTAAAATAATCAAGAGCAAAATATAAATTTAACATCTTTCTTCACAAATAGCAACATTTTATTGTGCCAGTTGCAGTACTACAACAACGACCACCACCACCAAAAAACCAAAAAGCAACCTCCAAAAAAATCCAGAGCTGGTATAAGAAAAACAAAGCAAACCAAACCAAAACAAAACTGAATAAAACTTCATTTATATCATTCTATATGTTTGAGCAGTAAACTTTACACAAACATTTCAAGATCTTTTGGTTGTCTTGCAAATAAAACAATATTTTTCTTGTGAGTATTTTTAGCACTGTTGTTTCACTGTCTTAGGAATACTTAAGCATAAAACTTTATGTTTTGATTTTATTTCTAATAATTTCTTGCAAACAAAGCAGATTTTAAAACCTCCACAAAATTATCAGCTTGAGATAGGTTTTAATTGTCAGGATTTTATTTTTATTGAAAGCTTTTTTTCATCTTCTGTGTCAAAATTGTTATTCTAAAAGGAAATATTCTCAGTGTCAAGTGTTTATATCTTGTGAGTCAGGCCTCAGCAAATACAGGATTTAGAATTGAGATAATAACCAGTGGAGGTGTCATGGAAACTTCACCTTAGTCTCAACCTTGATAATAAGTGCTATGGATTTTTCTAAGCCTAAGGTTTGCGGCAATCAATTCAGAAATTACTGGTTTCTCTGAAGCCTTGATATAACTGGGGTGGTAGATTTAAGTTGGAGGTGAAACTCTAGCTTACCATGCTAAATTAACCATAGTAGATTCAGCATTGAAGCCAGGGACTGCAGGTAAAAAATTGTGTCTCAATATCTCTGCACTAGTGTTAAAAAGTGATCTTTTGTTCCAAGTTTTAAAATAGTTTCTGCCCTACTAAGAAGTCTTCTTCAGCATGCATCACTGATCAACGCCCTTAGGAGGATTGTTCCATGTATTAAGTGGTATCCTAACAAAGTAAGCAATCTACTATGTGGTGTGGGATTTAGCTGGCCTATATTTAGGTATCTCTATGTGACCTGGATACCAGCACAACCGCTTTTGTCACTGGAGAACTAGTCAATACGTTCACTGGAGTCAGGAGAACTGCTCAGTTTACCCTGAAGTAGATACCTCCATATGATGTCTAGACTCTATATCTCTAGTGTCCATCAATTGTATTGACTAGACCTCCACTGGACATCGTAGGTGCTTATAGATGTAGCTTACATGTAGACACTTCCGTTGTAAACTTCTGAAGTTAGAGATACCTGAATGCCACCTGAATTAGGGTTGTTAGGAATTCCCTACTCATTTTAGTTCTCGACTTGTGAACATAGCATGATATTACACGTTTTAAACATGTTATTTTGAATACAAGGAGAGGAGCAGGGAAAGCCAGGTGGAACTGATTTGCTGCTAGTTTGAATACTGAAAAGCAGCGGCATCTCTAACGCCATGGCACAGACATCTACCACTGGAACAGGAACAAACCTTTTTGTATATATTTAAACTGTATATATTAAACCTAGAAATACTTGCTAGTTTCTGTGTCTCAATACACATTCTGCTGCCTAACGAGTTCTGTAAGCAAGTTCTGTAACTATTTGCTGGGTACCTAAGAATAAGCTAGGACTCTTGGCTTCAAGTCCACACAGAATAGGTAGGACTTTTTTCTGAAGATTTTTTTATTTACCTTCTTCCATTTTTACCTTGTTCTAGTCAAGCAATGAATCTTCCTGCTTAGCCATCATATTGGTGCAGTAAAATGGTTAAATATTAAGTAACATCTACTTTCCTTTCAGGAAATACTTTACAGAAAGGAAGGTGTACAGGGTGAAGGAAAGAACCATGAGTAATACACTAACCTGGCTGTCATTCATTATTCTAACACATATAACACTTGCTGTCTGCATATTATAGAGCTCAAAAGAGAATGTTTGCTATTCCCATTTCCAGTTTTCAATGTCAAAACAGTTTCCAGCAGCTGCAAATTGCAAGGTAAGACTCTAGGGTCACTTTCCAACAGAATCTTCAGAAAATTTCTGCAAAAGCTTTAAAGGTTCTACTGATCATATATATATGCTGAGCAATTGTCCAGATGAGGTAAATGATTCAGAGAGTTTGTAGAAGACATATATCCTCATACTAAAGAAAACCTGTTAACTCTCACTGACTATCAAGAGAGTTAAATCATGTAATGAGAGACCAGGTTCAAGTTTCTCCACCATGCTGACTATACATATCACCTGTTTTCAGCAAATCAGCTGCTCAGTTCATATTGTCATGCAACTTCACCTGGCTGATTAACTGGATCTGGTGCACGCAGTCATGGAGGATCGAGCACACCAGAGTGAACTCCAGGCAAGAGCTGTGCGACTTAACAGAATCCAATGTCCAAATTAATATTTACAGAAGTCACATTTTGCATTTGCAGATAAACATTATACTCTCTTCGTACATCAGAACTTTGTAAGGCCCTTTCCATCACAGAGATGAGGAAAGGGCACCTCATAACAGTCTTGCGATGTTTAACTGTTGATTAAAACCTCAACAACAGAAGTCATGAAATGCTGCAAGATTGTAAATTTTCATTCTAAGTAAAAAGTAAAATTCTGACACCTGATTTCAACAGACATTTGACACTGAAAACTAAGTGCACCTTGTAGTCTCCTCAACAATGCACCACAAAAACGAACTCAAATTTCATTTAATTATTTTTTAAATCAAAGGTCCTGAAGATGTGATAATAAAAAGATGTTCTTTATGTTTGATGTCAGAATCTTTCAATTTGTGGATCTTGTATCAACAAATGAAGACAAAATAATGTGTCCTCTAATCTTTTTAAAGAAAGTACAATTATTTTTTGCCAAATTGTGAATAACTGGAAATTTGGTTTCATTGTAGAAAGATAAGATCTGAATAACTTGCTCCTATGATTAATCCTTGTCATGGAAAGTTGGATGTAGAAGAAACACAACAGACCCTTCAATAGTTAAGAGATTCTGCCATGAAGCCTTGCTCTTCACAGATGGAATTGGCGTCACGAGAATGCCATTGGAGTGGAGAGCTCTCTGTCTACATCTGCATTTACCATTACAGAACTGGAATATGAGGATAGACCTTAGATGTTTCAGGATCAAGAATGCGTTCCTGAACATGCATCTGTTTATAACCCCTGTTGCCATATAACCCTGATGATACCAAGGTTGAGAATAAAACTTTGACCATATTATTTATATAGACAGAATGCTGGCAATGTCAAAGAAAATGTCCTGGTTTCAGCTGGGATAGAGTTAATTGTCTTCCTAGTAGCTGGTACAGTGCTGTGTTTTTGAGTTCAGTATG
>JAVJGG010000017.1:6927205-6939127 GCA_035590195.1 Aviceda cuculoides | reverse complement strand
TCTTCTTTTCTGTTCTATTAAACTGTTCTTATCTCAACCCACGAGTTTTACTTCTTTTCCTGATTTCCTCCCCCATCTCACTGGGTGGGGGGGAAGTGAATGAGTGGCTGCGTGGTGCTTAGTTGCTGGCTGGGGTTAAACCACGACACTCCCAATAGAAAGAAATAGTACAGCTGCTTTCTCCCTCTTACCAAAACCCGTAAGCAAGTCAATAAAATCAAGACCATTTAGCAAAATTTAATCCACTTTGCAATGACGCTGCATTTTCTTGTATCTTCTAACCAATTTTAAGACACATTCACACGTGCCATTTTAGCTGCTACTGTAAGAGCCCGAAGACTATCACCATCTCATTATACCTAGTACCTGTTTGATCCTTCCCCCAAATTAATACTGTACCAAACTGTACCAAAAATTTGTCATGTGATTGCTCTGAAATCACTGAAGTCAGAATGAACGGAATGGGTTAGCTATAATATTGAGCCTTCACTGCCACATTGTTACTGAAATGTTTGAGAGGCCTCAGAATCATAATAGAGAGTGAAAAGGGCAGTTGCAACAAGCAGGAAGGGAGTGAAAAAGGCAGAAGTCAAGCCCTTTGCAGCCAACTGAAAACCAAGGCCAACTAGAGTAGTTGTTGGAATTGTAAATGTCAGTCCCAGATGTACCACGAACTGGTGCACCAAAGAGGATAAATTGTATGCTTACCTGAGAGTAATGTTTAGAAAAAAAATGGGGTTTTTCCTTATTGGGGAATTTTCTCTTCTTACACTTTTAATTCCTGACTTGGACTTCTGAGCTAGTTATTGTCTTCCAGACATGAGAGCAAATAAAAATGGACATGTACTCAGTAGGTTGTAAAATATGACTACAGAGCTGACTATGGAGAAAATGTTTCTGTGAGTAATGAATTCTCTCTTCTCCAAGTCTGACAGGAAAATCTGCTCTATAAACCTTTGTTCCTCAGCCTGCCAGTAGCTGAGACAGTACATATCTGTCAAAGACAAAGTACCTGAAACTAATTGCACATAACTCTAAATCATTGTTTTCTCCGCAGCACTTCTAAATTTGTACTTTAAAAAAGAAAAATTAATATCTCTCTAACCTTTTCCCCAGCCTGTATGCTTTACTGTAAACCAGAAAGGACATCTTAGAGACTGTCAGTTCTAGCTCTGTAAAATATATACATATATACTGTCTGATAATATACAAACTTTTGAAATAAACACCACCTCTCTTCCAGAAGATATTTGTCTGGGGAAAACACACAGCTCTTATGAACACAACAATATAACACCTCTTACTTGAAGTTTCATTTTTCTGGTTCAAATTGTTTGGTAAGGAGAGACCGATAGATACTATTGGATGTTTTCCTCATCCCACAATAATTGTATTTTTTCTGAATGATATTAATAGTGCAAACAGGTAATTGTTACGTTGTTCAAGTGTGAGAGTGTAGTCACACTTGGAAGGCAAAAACCTGGTTTGAGAAATTATAAGTCCTATGCTGGACTCAAAGGTATTCCATTCCCTGTCTGCAACAGTAGATAATGGAACTTGGGCTAGATAAAACAATAATTACCAAGTAGAAAAAGGACAAGTCATTGCCTCCAGATGTATTTTGTAAGATCCTTACTCAAAATCTGAAATTCAGTTTGTGGTGTCTATGCTTTAGAAAAACTATTTACAAATTGGACTGTCTTCTAGCACTCTACCTTTTTTTCCTCCTGTATTTTTTCCTTCTGTCTCAGCCATAAAACCTACTTTATTTTGACAAATAACTGGTAATGATGATCTGGTAAGGAAATTAGAAAAATCACAAATTACTTCAGTAAATGTGAGTGATTAATTCAACGGAAGGCACATAAAGAAGCTGGAGTGAAACTGTTTTAGTCCTTCCTTAATCTATACATATTCCACTTTTCCAAACCTTGAATGACAATATCAGATTGCCACTGTGGCGTCACCACAGCAAACTCCAGACGGCATATAATAACTTTAGAATTAGTATGGCTACTGTCTCCCATACCACTAGCTACTCAAAAAAGCTGAAGTTTTATATTTATTAATTCTTTTTGTGGGTAGTACTGACATTATAACCCCCTTCTTCTGCATCTTTCTGTATAAAATTTTGGCAAACGACTGATCATTCTAGCTTTTTTTTGTAACGCGAATACCATGTTTCTGCCATTTCCACGGCATTTAGGATGTATTTGTGCTATCACAGAAATATCAAGTTGACCTTTCCATATGGTATTTCAAGTATGTCTCAGATTTCTCTTACACAGTTTTAGACTTTGTTAGGCACAAGGGCTATACTTATGATTAACCTCTTATTACTTCATTGTGTTGGCACATATTGCTCCCAGATTCAGATCATATTTTTATAGCTTAGTAGAAGCCCTTATCCAAGAATGTATCTTTAAGCATGGACAGGGCTGGTGGACATGACAGCTATTTTGCTTAAGACTAGCCATTAAAAGAATTACTAACCTTCAAGATGAGGCTGAAGAAAGTCTTTGGATAAGCAGTGTGATAGTTTTTATGTGTATACAATCACTGAAGCATTGGAATTTTTTTTAATTAAGCTGTACATCTGTAGTAAATAAAATAGGGTTGGAGTAGCCATTCAAGCACTGAGCCAGTAGTATCCATGCTGTTCAGCATCACAAAATTAACAAGATATAAAACCAAACCAGATGAACCGTTTGTATAGAGTCCTGGCATTAAAAAAAAAAAAAAAAAGAAAAATACTTGAGATTGTTAACATCTCTGTCTTTTCTTTGATTCCTGTGGTATATTGGAAATTTGTATTTTGGGAATATTAATGCATATGTATGCATAAATAAATGGATTGCATATCTAATTCTTCCCACTATTTTTTTCCTTTTAATGTAAGAAATCTCAATCTGCAATGGAAGCAAGTTTGTTATTTGGGATGTAACAAGATTTTGGAAGACTAGGCTATTGTGAAGTCAATCAATATCAATAATGATTTAAAAGCCAAATTTGACTGAGAAGAACAGAGTTCACATCTCTTTTGACAGGTTGGATATACAGTGCTAAAGTCACAGAGCAACATTACAAAAGCACATGGACAAAGATAAGTGTGTTCATTTTCATCCAGAAAATTATTTTGAAATAATATTTTGAAGACTCAAATGGAAAGATGACAATTCTGCCTCAGTCAACCGAGTGTGTTTTAATGCAAAAGCATCTTAAATATTTAGGTATTGAAAACAGATTAGGTCTGACTGATTTTCTGATACTTTCATTCCCATTAGTTTTGGAAATACTTGCAATTACTGATCAGTAATGTAACATAAAAATGTCCCTACAACTCATAATAGTAATAACAGAGATTTGCCACTTGTGCTCTATCTACTATACATTTGTACTAGTAATTTATATAAAATACTTGTTTTTTTCCTGTCCATCAGGCTGTTGATTTCTGTGTATTATTAATACCTCCAAGGATACTTTTCACTCTTTCTATCTTCTTTTGGAATTTTCAGTAAGTGGGTTTTTTACTGAATTTGAAAATTCTTTAAATGGATTCCTAATACAAAATACAAAATCCATCTATAAATAATGGAAGGAGGTAGACCATTGATTTACAACAAAATAAATGACAGTACTAGATGTATATTGACTCCTAGATTTGTAATTGGGTCTATTAATAATAGATGTTAATATTAGATTAAAGATGGGTTACATAAATAATGCAAACATGTATTAGAAGAAAGTGCAATAAAACTTAGAACTGGAATTTCCACACATGTAGAAGTCATGAATCTGCAGAACTTGGTTAAGGCTGCCAGGGAATTTGTGAAGTCGCAGAGCAGACACAGCTGAAAGTCTCATTTTAGACTTTGTGTTTTCCATGTGTTTCTGCTCACAGCACTTTGTTTTAATCGTGATTATTCTACTCTAATTTTTATTTTACTGAATTTTTATTTCCTGTTAGATTATCAGTGAACAGTCAATGACATGTGAAAGACACCTTAAAAACTCACATTGGTGATAACGTATGGTGTAGGCATCTCTACACCTTCCAAAACCTGTCCCTTCTGCACAACTTAAAATTCTTGGCATAAAAGCTGTTAGCTGAAGCTGGTTTCCCTTGAGTTGGATTGAGGAGCTTTTTCTAATGCTAAACTATGCTGCAAGAATGTTTTCCAGACCATAAGAATGAAAAAAAGATTTCTCATTTTCACCTATGTTCCATATCCTGTTGTCTTTACCTTCCAGACCTTCTCTGATTCATGTCAGTTCTTTGTCTCTGTGTAGACATTGCAGATTCTTGCTATAGCCCTTTGGTATGTAATCCTCACTCTGTGGAGGAAACAGTTCTTGTCTGGGAGTGAGAGGCAAAGGAGTATTCAAAGGACTTATGTCCTTTTGCTTCTGTGCTGGACTCCCATTCCTTATTCTTTGACAGGAAAGATAAGATGAGATTGAAATAAAAGGGTTTGTTTGTTTGTTTGTGATTTTCTGTGGTTGGTTTCTGGGATTTGGTAGTTTGGGTTTTTTTCATTTTTCTGGGAGGAAGAAGAAGGTATCTAAACTTTGTATCTGTGCTCCTGTTACTACTGCTTTGATTGTTTTCTCCTCAAATTCTTTTGCCCATTCCTGGACAGACCCTACTTTGTCATGGATCTTCCTATAAGTTTGCTACACAAAAAAGTTTCTTGTCTTTTTTTTTATGATGAAATATGGGAATAAAGGTAATAAAGGAGGACCAAAACCCATTTTCCCAAAGTTACATTTCGTGTCCTTCCCATTTTTCCTGTGCTCTAAATATTCAGCAGAACATCTGGAGGAAGTGTTGAAGCTCCTAAATGTAATAACTTACACAGACTTGAAGTGGACTTTTTGTACACGGGCTTATGAATACCATATTAAAGTGCATAGTGTCCTCAGTAATCCCATAGACAGCAAATGCAAAAGAATTACAGGTCACTTGTGTATTCACTCTGGAAAATTTTGCCCTTATACATGAATGGAATTTTGGAGATAACCTGTGAGCTATAATGCACATTGACTGAAACATTTGAAAGGACCCTTCAGTTATTTCTTTTGCCTTATTTTACTATTCAGAAGATGAAATGAGCATTTCAAGGTGATGCATTGTATTCGTTATTAGCAGCAAACAACCTCAAAAAGCCTGGAAGTGGACTAATCTAGGCCAGACTTCAGGAAAAAAAGAAGTGTGGAAAGGTGTACCAAGTTGCAAAACTGGGGAGAAATACCTGAATAAGAAAAGGGAACATATTTCATAGATTAAGTCCATTTCATGTTATTCTATTTTTTTCTTGTTTCTTTTTCATAATTTCAGAGTTCTTGAAATTGTCTGAAGGAAAACTTGGTGTTATGGTGGACTGGATTCCTTTCATTAATTCAAACTCAGTAACTGTGTTTCCTCATCCTGTGTTTTCCAGTACATTTTCATTTTGGACAACTACCTCATCAATCCCCATTGTCCTTGCCCTTTCCTAAGGTTTTTCCCCACTATTTTTTTTTCTTTTCTTTATCACTTCCTTTTTTCCCCCTCTTTTTTTTCTCTTGCTTTGTATATTTCCTCTTCACGAAGTGTACAAAAGACATTTACTAAACGATACCAGTGCCTTTCCGTTACTGAATTTTCATTTACTTTATAAGAACAAAGAACAAGGAGGTAATCAAACAAAAAAGAGTCATTCAAGTGACAGATGTTAAAGGCAGAGGCTGTAAGGAACGAAAGAATAGAAAACAATAGTATATAATTGGGGTAGGACCTCTTGTTCTTTCCCCACCTTTTTTTCTACAAATCCAAATCTAGGAACAAAGTCTGCCCTGCCAATTTAATCCACTTGAAATGAGTTAGATTTCCTTGGCAGACACTGAAGTGAGATGAGAATCAGAAGCTGAGTATTTAAAAGGTCAACTTTGTAAAACCAGTGAGATTTGACAAAACAATCCTCTGGAAGCTAGAAGCAGTGGAAAGGGGAGGTACTAGCTGCTAAGTAAATAAATCTGTAGAAGTACAGAATACTTAGCAAGAAAGTGTGAAATATCTGAACCAGTAAAACCAAGTAGTTACATTTAACAGCTAGTCATCCCCTGAAGGCCAGCATGTGGCCTGAATGTACATGCAGAGCAGGTAGCAGAAAAGAGAGTGTAGCCCATGTGGTAACTTAAGGGACAGACATAAAGGAGAGCTCTCTTGCAGGTTGTGCCTACAGGATACATACTATTTGCTCGTGCAGAGACACCTGAACTAACTTTGAATGATTTAGCTTAGCCACCGGAAACAGCATTAACTTTCTGTTCAGAATAATTAGTACTGATGAGAAAGAAGGTATATTCACGTCTGCAGAATAGTAGATAGTGGAATAGTCCCGTATAGCAGCTTTAAATGTAGACTTTTTTTTTTTCATTCCCCTACACATATGTATTTATTTTTATTTCCTTGGCGTATGAGCGTGCTTTTCTTTTACTCACTCTCTAATATATTCTGATGAGGAACACAATGTAAGACTCCATCTATACAGCAGGCAAGAAAATCAGCCCCATTCATTTAGTTATGAGAAACCTGCATCCAAAGCATTACTTCAGAAGCTGGCTTTAGATTGTGAGAGGATGAGGAAAATCAGTCTATTTTCCCTACTTATTTATATTCCCATATATTAAATTAGGGCTGTTCAAAAATATAGAAAAATTATATTGATATGTATTGGAAGTAACTAAATTTAGGAGGAAATTCAAGTAGTATTATTGCCATAAAGAATTGTGCCAGGATTGATAGAAATTATATCACTCAGCAAAAGGCATTCACCAACCATTAATGGGATTTTGTTCTACTCTGGCATGGATCAGAAGTAGCGTACATATACCTGTGAAGTTAGTTGCATCATGTTCTCAAAACAGACTCCATTAGAGGTGCATTGTTTGTCATTTCAAAAGTTCATGTTAGAATGTGTAAAATTGTGTGCTAGTTCTTAAAAATAAGCACTACACTTTCAGATTACAATAAGGCATGAATTATGGTACACACTTACTAAACTCTTGAAATTCAGAATGGTCACATACCGATGCACTTTGTGCATAATCTTCTTCATGAGAGGGAATAAAAACACATTTATTTCTTTCCTTCCCAATAATGCAGGTATACAACTTTCAGCCTAGGAGATACATAACATCGTCCTTAATGAAACCGCATTGGTTTCTGTGCAGTTATTTCTGATTTACACCAGAATACATGACATTAGACTCAGATTTTTAGAATATTTATTTATACTTTGCACACGTATAACAGAGGCAGCAATAGTGTTCTCATAATGAAAGCTTCAGTGAGAACAACACTTTAAGTAGGATATATTTACAAAGTCTGAAATATTCATGTTTCTGATTGGAACATGCCAAGACTATAATGGAGTTTAACATACCACTGAACGATTAGATTATATAAAGCTGGAGATACTCATAAACACCATTCCCTAATTCAAAAGCAATTAAAATAGGAAAGTAAGATTTTTATCACAATTGTTTAGGACTTTATGTTAAGAGTTAAGATAAAGCTTTTGAATGGCTAGGTCTTCTAGGTGTTAATGATACTCAGCTTTATGTGCTCACACTTATTAAAATATGTCACCCAGTACCTCCGCAATGTCTGCCAACCTAAACCAGAGTATAATGAGAAGGATGTGTAATGCATCCTGATGATTATAAACTGTATATAAATAGTTTACTAGATTAATTAAGTGAACATATATTTTTTGGCATTCCCTTGTTCGTTCAAGTACTGTAAGTCAAATTTATGTTTTTTTACCAAGGATGTGCTTGTTAGTATAACTGTCCTCTCTAGATTATTAAGTAATACAGTTCAGTATTAGTAACAGCTTTTCTAATTATTATAAAACTGGTATCTATCTATGCTGCTCTCTGAGACAGCACAGGAATGGAGATGAAGGGTGGTGATAAGGCTTCAAAATAGTTAAGGAACCTGTAGGAATAAGGTTACTCACTCTGGTGTTGTGGCTACTACTGTTATAGCTGGATAAAACCTGTTCCCTAGGTTATAAGTACAGGCACTTACTGGCTTATGTGTGAACTTCAGGCCTTAACTGATGTTGCACCTTGACCTCTACCTTATATGTTTTGCTTTTGATTTTTTCTACTAACTTTGCAAGAAAAACCCCAGAAATCTGGCCATCTGTCTGGGATTTCCAGATGGTTAGTGTTCCAGCTAGGGTGGAAACTGTCAGTCTTTTAGACCACACTACTGATTGTCCAGAAATCCAAGATGAGGGGCCCCAAGCTAAATCAATGGTAATCCATTTGTGAAGATTTACTCTGTATGAATCAAATGCATTCAGAACATTCCAACCACCTATGTGCTTGATCTGCTCACTTGCAACAAATCAAGCATCCAGCCATCTGAGTTTCTACCTGGGTTCAGATCCACCAAGCAGCACACAAGAGAGAAGTCTGACATACCCAGACATGACAGAATCAAAGTATGGGGTTGCAATTAGCCTGATGTGGCCAGAACCATTATGACATATTGTGCTTTGCACAGATCAATTGTTTGGTAAAGTCTACAAAAGCAGCCTTAAGTTTGAGAGTTCCCAGATGGTGATATGAGGGGGGGATCCTGGTCTTTAAGAACAGACCAGTCAGCCAGATGTCCAGAAATCTGGCCTGCTTTTTGAATTTCAGAATATTGACAGGTCTGCCATTACACCTAGTATGGCCCTGCAAAAGTCTATCCAGGACTGATGTAATGGACTAAGAGTGATACTAGCCATTTCTTCATTTGCATATCCCTCTGATCATCTCTAAAGCAGCTAACATTTCTTAGGGTTATATTTTTATGCAAATAACAGTTTAGCTTTAACACGCTGTGTAACCATAAGGTATGTAAAGACTGTCTAATTTAGGTACAATAGCATACTCAAGTTTTCCAGTGCACTGTATTTTCTCCATTCCAATTCAGTAGCAGGTTGCTACTTACTGTGAAACTAATTCCATCTGTTATAGTTCTTGCCATTGTTTTTCATATTGTATTTTCTATTGAGGATTCAGTATTTCTTGTATGTTGAGATATCCTCCAGATATTGTGTGTATTTTACTCCCTGTCTCTCTCTTCCACTGTATATTTCTTCTGAGCCCTCACTATTCCTCTTCAGCTATGCTTTTCTATTTTGTGGATCATGAGCCCAAAAGCACATTAACCTAAAGCTTAAGGCAAATCTGTTGGCCTTCTATGATGGAGTGACTGCATTGGTAAATAAGGGAAAAGCAACTCATGTCATCAATCTGGACTTCAGCAAGGCCTTTGATATGGTACCCCACAGCGTTCTTGCTGTTAAATTGGAGAGCTAGGCATTTGATAGGTGAACTGTTAGATGGATAAGGAATTGGCTGGATGGCAGCATCCAAAGAGTTGCAGTCAATGGCTCAATGTCCAAATGGAAACCAGTAAAGAGTGGTGTCCTTTACAGGTCCATACTGGGACCAATACTGTTTAATATCTTCATTAATGACATAGACAGTGGGATTAAATGCACCCTCAGCAAGTTTGCAGGTGACACCAAGCTGAGTGGTGCAGTTGATATGCTGTAGGGAAAGGATGCCATCCAGGCTTGACAGGCTTGAGGAGTGGACCCATGCAAACCTCATAAAGTTCAACAAGGCCAAGTGCAAGGTCCTGCACATGGGTTGGGGCAGTCCCCAATATCAATACAGATGGGGTGATGAATTGTTTGAGAACAACCTTGTGGAGATGGACTTCGGGATACTGGTGGAGGAGAAACTGGATATGAGCTGGCAATGTGCACCTGCAGCCCATGAAAGCCAATCATATCCTGGGCTGCATAAGAAGAAGTGGGGACAGCAGGTTGAGGGAGGTGATTCTCCCCCTCTGCTCTGCTCTCATAAGCCCCTGCCTGGAGTACTGCATCCAGCTTTGGGGCCTCCAGCACAAGAAAGACATGGACTTAGAGTGGGTCTGGAGGAAGGCCATAAAGATGATCAGGGGGCTGGAACACCTCTCCTCTAAAGAAAGGCTGAGAGAGTTGGGATTGTTCAGCCTGGAGAAGAAAAGGTCTCAGGGAGACCTTACTGTGGTCTTTCAATACATAAAGGGGGTTTATAAGACAGAGAAAGACTTTTTACCAAGGCCTGTAGTGACAAGACAAGAAACAATGGTTTTAAACAAAAAGAGGGTAGATTTAAATTGGACTTAAGGGAGAAGTATTTTATGATGAGGGTGGTGAGACACTGGAACAGGTTGCCCAGAGAAGTTGTGGATGCCCCATCCCTGGAAGTGTTCAAAGTCAGGTTTGATGGGGCTTTGAGCAACCTGGTCTAGTGGAAGATGTCTCTGCCCATGGCCAAGGAGCTGGACTAGATCTTTGAAGGTCCCTTCCAGTGCGAACTCTTCTATGATTCTTTGATTATATGAAATTGTTATATACTGGTTTTATTTTATTTATACTAATATAAAAGTTGTCTCTCAATCTTGATATGCTATAGTCATTTATTAAAGGATCTCCATCCTCAACAGCTCTCTTGTTATAACCACAGTAGCGCAATCCACCTAAATTCACCAATAAATAATTTTTGAGGTTACAAAGTAGCCTGAAGGCATTAGACACCTAAATCCTATTCAGTTTAATGAGATATGTGTGCCTAAAATCTTCAAGGTTTTTGAAAATCCCTGCCTGGGAAAACATTTGGGTTTTCTTAAAATCCTCTATTTTAAAACCACAGCTCACCGTGTTCAGCCCTTGACTATATCTCAGAGAACTAGATGCTGAGCAGATTTTATCTCTATGAAGAATTTCTGTGTCATGAGCTCCTTATATAGCCAGATCACATATACAGGTCACATTCTCAAGGCTAATGAGGTTCAGGTGATAAAACTGAGGAAGAAAAGTTACAAGGCAACTAAACCCAAAGGCTAAATTATGGCTGCCTAAAGTCATAGAGAAACAGAACCATAACTCAAGAGTTTCACTCCAGTGTTATTAATGGCAGGACTACCAAATGTGCACTTAAGCCTTTTCTGTAAGACGCATAGAAAATACATAGTTACAAGACATATTTAAATTATTCACATGAAATAAGCGTCTGCTGTTCCTGTTGAACTAAATGGTAGTTGCACCTTTTGCTAGAACAAGGAGGTATCACTACTTTTGCATGATACATCTTGAAAGTGTACATACATAGAAAACATAAATATTAGTATGAAAGGAGCTGAATAAAATAAATGTAATCACCCAAGCAATCAAAAAATGTGAAAGAATTGAAAAGTAAAAGTTCAGAGAATGCTTATGGTCTTCTGCCCATAGCTGAGAAAACCAAGTTTTGATGTACATTTTCAGCTTTAACAAATGAATGATAGTGTGAAGCTGATTGTTATCTCAGTCACAATTGTCCTTGTTGATTTTAGCTAGAACTCTCTTCTGCTGTCAAGAACAGTCTATATTCAAGTGTGTCATAGTATCTAGTGACAAATGCAGACAGCATTGAGATATGGTCAGTATAATTTGCAAGCAGTGACCTTGATTAAAGATTTGTCAGACTGTCTACTTAATAATTTCATTCTCCAGCGCCATTTCAAGTTAAAATAATATCAAGAATGGTTAATCCAACCAGTAACATTTTTATGGTTGAGTATATGCCCTTAGAATAGATGGATTTTAGTTTACATAGTACTCTGAATTTCTCTGCCTAAATCAGTAGCAAAATAGCCTGGAGTGAATTGTCCTAGGTCTTCCCTACAGCCTTCTATTTCAAGCACCCTGTATGTTTATGAAAGATGCAGGACTGACACAACTGTGAAATTAAATCTGCCACTGGGGACTTTAACTTTCCAGATATCTGCTGGAAATACAACACAGCAGTGAGTAAACAATCCAAGAGGTTCCTGGAGTG
>JAVJGG010000017.1:6908663-6924563 GCA_035590195.1 Aviceda cuculoides | reverse complement strand
CCCATCCCACTGGGGGGGGGGGAGTGAGTGAGCGGCTGCGTGGTGCTTAGTTGCTGGCTGGGGTTAAACCACGACACTCTACTTCGTGGATTTCTTACACTTTTGCATTAAAGGAGAGACTGGATAAAATACATAAAGTTGGGGATGGAGAGGACCTAGAAAGCAGATTGTTGAGTCCTTGTGCTGTGTTGTAACCAATAGGTTACTAGATCAAAGGTAGGTATGACTGGGCTGAATGATTTTCAATGATAAATGTGATTGTTCTGCTTTCTGTTCAGAAGCGAGCAGCTAGGCTGGCTTGCAAGCATTACAGCTGCATGGTACTCCAGGAGTGAAGGTGAGTGGGAGTGAAAAACATTAAGTTGTCCTAGGCATTGGTTAAACTCACAACAATTCTGGATATCCATGATTGAACAAACGTAGGTGTCAAGACAGCTCTATAGGCAGTATTTTAGGTATTGGTGTCCTCTTAGCTCAATAGGCAGACAAGTGAAAGGGAAGAAGGAGAAAGCACATGCATAAAAGTTTAAACAGTATTATTAGGCTCAGACTATTAAATAATAATGTAGGTTGTACTTTAGTCACTACCGTGGCTTTATATGACTGGTTCAACATCTTTAAAACAGTAATGTAAGTGTAGTATAAGACAGCATCATCCTGATGTAGTAGGATAGTAATATCTCATTCAGCTGAAATAATTACCAATTTAGTCTATAAGTAGTGCCTGGAACTTCAGAGGGATGGCAGCATCTTTTTTGCAGCAAAGCCTTTTAAAAAGGTAAATTCATTTTCACAACTGTATAATCTAATAATCATAGTGAATTATTGAAAAATATTACATATTATAAATGTTTTTTCTTATTCTGGAGCTCACATATAATTCCATAAGATGTAACTGAGTACATCAAAATGGAATACATTATCTATAGCAAAAGGATTATTCACTATGATCGGTATTTTGGCATGAAACTTTGGGGCAGAGCATTTGGAATTTGATCCCATAGTCTTTCTACCTGCAAAACATGCATTAACTTCAAAGGTGGTTTTGCTTGAGTAAGGACTGCTAAAAATCAACCTTTTGAAAAGGAAATATAAATGGTGTATAATTCAACATGCAATGAATTTTTTTTCTTTTTAAGATTCAGAAAAAAGAAATGGTAATGGTGCTACCAACACTATAGGCTAGGTCCCATTTATGTTACTATAGGCAACATGGAAGGGCAGAGGAAATAGTGTTTATACTAAAATTCTGGTTTAGTATCTGCAATAATATTCTGTAATACAAGTTTAATTCCCATCCTACTAAGATTTATGTATATGCTTAAGGGAGCATCAAATGAACTAAGGATATACTTGTAGTTTAACAGATTGAAGTCTTACACTTTGTTCAGAACACTTATTATTTCTGCAGAGAATTGCATGTGCAAATGTCTTAGGTATGTTTGAATCAGTGTGAAGAAAGATATACAAACTATACTATGAATAAGTATTAGTCGTAAAAAAACCCAAACAAATAAAATATTCTTCAATTAATTGGTCTTCTTCAGAATCAGATAAGTTATGCTTTTCCCTGAAACGATGATGGGAAACAGAGGGAAAGAAACAGATATTCTTTGTAAATACTGTATGACCACATCTCCAAAACACTTCATTAAAACTACATGAAGGTTATTATCAATGCAATTGTTGAAGAGGCAGTTTATAGTTAATGAAAAAACTTTAAATACAGATATTGGCAGACAGTCAGTTATTGTTCGGCTTCTTGTATGAGAACAGCTCTTGAAAGAGCTCCTTAAACTCCCGTGGCTTCTGACTATACTTGTAAGATGCACTCATGCTTGCAGATATTCAGTGCTCTAAGTGGAACAGTAGGAGACAAGCCTGAATCTTATTCCTTATTTAATTTGAAGCAGGAGCTGACAGTAACCCTTTACATATATCCTTGTGAGAGTTTTGGTATGACTTCACAATGTCTCTTGTGCTATGTTAACGCACAACTTGACAAAGGGTCTACAGCTTAAATGTGATGTTTTTAGTCTTGTTGGCACAGTTTTCTATTTGTCAACTGAATAGTGGAGTGTTTGCTAAAATTTATTCTCCTGTTGTCCAGAACTGTTGCTGACTAGTTCAGATGCTGGCATTTCCTTCAAGATGCTAGCAGACTGGTGGCAGTTTTCGTTAATGTCCCAAAGGAAAACACAAGTTTTACAGACATGTAACATTGAGATTTTCTTTTTGATTACTTGCAATTATAAACTGCAAACTTTGCTGTGCTGCTAAAAGATAGGAAGTCTGAAAGTTTGTAAAGAGACATGAAGTAAACTGGAAACACAGCCAAAATGAAATTGCACTACTACACCAAAAACAGTATTTCCTGGCATTAGTTAATAACAGAAGAAAATTTCATATATTCATTCCCTGTATCTCTTTTTGTACATGAGATTAACCACCACCATCAGAAAAAACATAGGTCTCCTCAAATTAAAAATGTGGTATTGTTCAGCCAAAAACATTGTAAACAAAATATTTAAATATTTAGATATAATCCAGATGTAAGACTTTCATATTCTATCTAATTTTTAACCTTTCTAATAGTTTTGGTAATTTTCCCCTCCTTTCTCTTAAAGAATAAATTTGAACCCAACATTTTTTATACTCTTATATTGTTCTGGGTTCTTCATTGCCTAATCTTATAACAATAGGCAATAAACAGATTATTGTGAATCAGTAGGAAAGTACAGAAACATCTTTAATACAGTACAAGAGCACGTAGGTTTAGAAACTGTGCCAGTGTGTGATATAGTCCAAATAATTTGCTCTAAGGATTCACTATTATTTTATACTATTTCTGTTTCAACTCTAGGCCCTGTGCCAAAACCAACAAAAAACCCCTGGAAACTTTATTTATTGCCTTCAGCAATGCCGTGAACAAAGGGATGGAAAGCACCCTCCCCACATTTGAAGATAAGAGCAAATTGGCATGAGTGGCCAGTACACTGGAAGAAGACTGACATCCACAGGTACCTCAAAAGTCTGGAGAAATGGAGCAATAAGAACTTAATGAAGTTCAACAGAGACAAATATGAAGTCTTACACCATGGACCCAATGCAACAGCATAGGCTGGAAACACACTGATTAGGCAGCAGCTCTGTAGAAAGGGTCCTGATGGAGAATAAGATGAACATCAGTCTTAATGTACCCTTATGTTAAAAGCTAACATGTTTTGCATTAGCAAAAGTGTAGCCAAGAGAAGTGCTTATTCCTCTGTCCTACACTCATTAGGCAGGATGTGGAATACTTCATCCAATTTGAAGACTCTCAGTACAAGAGAGACTAATAAACTGGAGTGAGTCCAGTGGAGAGCCGCCAGGATGGTCAGGGTCCTGGAGCACCTCACGAGTGAGGAGAGGCTGAGGGACACAGACTTGATCAGCCTGCAGAAGGCTAAAGAGAAATCTAATTACAGTCTTCAACTATATAATTGATAGTACAGGAGAAGATGGAGCCACACTCTTCGCAGGGATGTGGAGCAAAAGAAGAAGATATAATGGTCACAAGTTGCAGCAATGGAAACTCCTTTGTAATGCGTGAGCTCAAGCACTGGAACAGAGTGTCAAGAGATGTGCCATCTTTGTCCCGGAAGATTTTCAAAACTTGGCTAGGCGTGTCCCTGAGCAACCCAATTCAACTTGGAAGGTAACCTTGCTTTGAGTAAGGAGTTGGACCAAATGGCCTGCAGAGCTTCCTTCCAAACTGAACTGTTCTATGATTCTGAGATTTAGAAAACCATTCAGTGCTAGATAGGTTGTAAAAGAATGAACAAAGTGGGAAAAGAAAGTTCATGGGTTTATTAAGACTAGAAGAACCATTCATTCAGCTTGCTTGACCGCCTATTCATATGTATCATAGTGAAATATATTTCACTCAGTTACAGTTGAAGTACCAATAACTTGTCTTGAACTAAAGCATATTTTGTACTTGGCAGTAGCATACCTGTGTGGTAAATACAACAGGCATTTCAGGAAAAAGGCCTGGTCAGTGGAAGCACCAGGAACGTTTGGTAAATTCTGCAGCATTGCAAAACAAAAAACCTGGAGGGAATATTTAACCCATTATTTGCTTTCCACTTTGGTCCTGTCTTTTCAAAGAATTTTTCCATTTCACTTTTTACATTTGATTAAAAAAAAAGAGTGAATTTCAATTGTATTGCAGGTAATCAAAAAGAGCAAAACATTGGAAACAGGGATAATTTAGACATATAGATTACAGTGTAGTGTCTGTGCTATGTAATTCATTATATCTGCTATAATAATTCTATTTTCTCATGTATTTTGTGATGGCCTGAGTTCTATAAGACAGCATCTCTCTTTTCCCTCCATACCTTCATAATTACTGCAGTTTCCTTCACATTTTATGTCAAGGTGAAGGACCTGTGTTACATCAAAGTGCACATGAAATTTTTAAGGAAAATATTACTTTCCAACCTCTTTCTTACTTTCCTACTAATGCTTGTAAAACATAGAGTTAATACATGTTGATTTTACATATACTTTTTGAACATTACATCATCTTTTACTGTCTTTCAAAACATTTTTTGTATAATACTATTTGCAGAAATCGATACTAATAATATCAATAAAAATTATTGTTTCTAAGTTTTCTGGATAAGAATCTAAGGGATAAGCAGTACTGATATTACTGTCTTATTAAAAAGTTTAAGAAACATATAAGTGAGTTGTAACATGTAAGCAAGATTAAAACAATTATGTTATAATATCAATAAATATACTAAAGGGCAAAATTATATTTGCAAGAAAAAGATGAAGGAAAAGGCAGAAAATGAAGGAGATCAGAAAATAAATTTAATTTCTGAGTTTCTGCACACTAGGCAGTTTATATGTAAAAATCTATGTTCTGTTAGCAATCTTTTGCACTGTAATGTCTTAGGCTGTTTTATAGTTATGGAAGAGAGAGAAGAGAATGACAGAATGAGCACAGCCAAGTTTGGACTATATGACTATCTCTTCTTTCACAGTATTACTTTTCTCCATTAATTCTAGCAGCTTAAACTGTGTTTGAACTCTTGAGGATGGACAAGCAAGGGAATGGGTTGTTAAATTTAGGATTTACAACATAATCTACAAAATGTATACATTTTAAATTAACTAATGATGTAAGCACAATTAATCAAATGAAATCCCCTGAGTTAGTTTGTGAAGTCTAAATCAAAGGGAGTGTTTGAACTGAATGATTTATACTGGAGGTATGATTTTCCTTGTCTGACTTATTGCTGGTGATTAGTGAGAGGAAGTCATTAATGACTGGAAAAGACAGAGGGTTTTTATGCTATGTGGTAGAAATATTTCCTGCCTGTTCTGTTTTCATCTCTCCACCTTGAATTATTTTTTATAGTCATGGCTTATTTTTAATTATAAAAACATACTAAATTGCTAGAAATTACTGCACAAAAAGTGGAAGGGAGATTCTCATTCTACTGCTATGGTGGCAGATGCTTTTATTCACATCAAGTTTGGGTCCTGCTTTGATGAATTTCCACTGTGTTAAAGCATCCATTAAAATATTAATTAAATACACAGTGGGAAATCTTGGCTTGACTTTAGGCATGAGCAAGCACAATTCCTTATGGCTAACTCCCAGTCTTTATCAGTTATAATAAATTAAACCCACACTAATAGGTCAGCAAAGGCAGTCCAATGCGTAAACTACAGAAGAAATTTGTGTTCCTCTTTTTCTACAGCTCAGGATAGATGTAGGTTGCCAAGAGGAGGAGGTTCTTGGCAATTATCAGAGTTTTTAAAGAACAGGTTATAAAGGCAAAGGATCTGTAATCCAGCCTTAAATTTCTAGGGTGTGAGATATCAAGAAAACTCTACACTATCATTTTCCAATATATCATTTACATTTAATGTACATGATGCATTTGTGACACAATATTCTGTTCATAGTTGATTGGATCCAGGTTTGTGTGTTCATCAACAAAAATATTAGTTACATAATTTACTTCAATTATTCATGATGTATCTCTTCTATTGTCGTAACTATATTTTTGACCAGTGTTAACGAGAAAGAGATAGAGGAGGCTGAAAGCTTTCCTGCTGCTGTTATCATCAGCTGGCAGCCATCTAACAGAAATATTCATTTCACAAGGGGATGATTTAAAATAAATTAATATTGGAAGATCTTCATCACAGAAAATGCAGGGGAAAATCCTAAAACTCTAATACGGGGAACAGGATACCATCTTTTGCTTCCTCCCTCATGTATGGTTAGAGAACTGGGATGTTCCAGTAGAGGCTGGGACCACCCGTGGCAGGACAAAGGACTGACAGAAGCCACTGAGGTTTGTGGGGCAAAAATGAAGAGCTGATTTGGCAGACAAAGCTGATTTCTAATAAAACTTTACATGACAGCTGTTCAGAAGCTATCAAGGAATCTTACACCCCAAGGAATATGTAATTTTTGAAGAAGAAACATGACAATCAGATGAAATGTGGACGTGTTATGTGGAGGTTTCAGATAAGTATATGCCCGTACAGATTATGTTGTGATGGACACAGGGCTTAACCAATGTAATTGGTTAAAGCAATAATTGGGAACTGCTGTCAGAGAACATGCACTGAGTTAATAAAGCTGTTAATAAAATCTAATTAAACTACTTTCCTGTATCTTGTCTCTCTCTACATATATCTAGAAAGTTGCATACTATGGAGTGAGACTGGCAATTAAGTTATATTTACATAGTGCCTTTATATTTTCATAGTCTGTTTATACTTACCAGAACACTACCCAGATTTTTTTCAGTGAGAATATATGCATACATGTATGTACTTAAATATATATATGCATATTTAACTGTCTATAAGAGTTTAGGCATGACTATTTTCTGTTCTGGTCATGTTACATGAAAGTATTCTTATAAGCTGTTCACAGTGTTTACAGGTTGGAGATTAAAGAGTAACAACTATTTCATATATATGTTTGATGTTTTCTTATTTATAGTAAAAATGCATACATACAAGTCATGACTTTGGAGGAAATCCACACTGATCTGTGAACTCCATGTGAAGTATTGTTCTTCTGCTCTTTGCTTTGATTGCTTCTGACATATAAATTTAATAAAATGTTTCCCCAAAAAAGAGAGGTTAAAAATTACCTTTCTCAAAGCTTGTGTTAGTATGTTTTTCTCTATGAATAACAACCTGCAGCATACAGGAGGTTAAGAATAATCAGATTCATTTTCCTCGTCTTCCCAGGCTCTCTCATTAGTTTAGCTTCCAAGAATTTTACTTCCTTAGGTTGTTCAGGCATTCAGTCAAACCTTCCCTGTGAAGACTTAGTTACTTCTTCCAAGAAAGACTGAGATTTTAGAGTCATAGTTTGGATTTCCCCCTTAGGGCACTTGCTAATTTGACTGTTGGGCAACTATTGCCTTCAGCTCTTTCAAGCCTGCCACATTGCTGAAACTATGACTTGCTCTTATCTACTATTCCCGCCTGTGACTGATATCCTGTTATAGCTAACAACTTGGCTTGGTACGTAACAGCAACTTGTTTCTTACGCATGCCTATTTCTTCTTTTGATTTATTTATTTTATTATTATTCCTCTGAACCTGCATTTCAGCTTCAAAAGTTTCTGCTCATCCATTAGGCAGAATCCCACCGCTTACTGATGAATTTTTCTTTACATATGTATGTTTACTGCCACAGCATGGTTTGTTCTTTCATTACCTGATTTGATTCTGCCTTGCGATTTGATATGTTCTGCCATTAATATAAGCCCAGGTCTGAGTTCCAATTGCTCATCACTGACTATGGGTACCAGTACACCAGCTGGGTGGATGACTTTGTTGATTCTGCATACCTAAGAGTATGAGATATTTCATATAACTGCTCCCACTAGGTGGGAATCAACAGTTGATTTGGCAGGCGAAGGAGATCTCTAGTAATAAAATTTTACTTGACAGCTGTTCAGAAGCTATCAAGGAATCTTATACCACAGGATGAAGAAACATTTTTTGAAGCAGAAACATAACAACTAGATGAAATGCAGCTATGCTACACAGAGCTTTCAGATGATTTTGTCTTTACTGCCAACAAAAATTTATTTACCAAATGGCATCAGGGGCCCAAAAAGCCCCTATTTACAGTGGGAGACTGGCTCTGTGAATGCATGATGCAATATGGAATCCAAGCCACTTAAAAAGGGAGCTGTTACTACCCCCATAGTCCTTCAATTCAATAAATTGCAGACATTTCATTTTAAACATGTTTAAAATACAAGCTAAACCTCCTATATTTTCATAAGTAATTGTACAGCAGTTATGTACTGTGTACTGTTATGCCTCAGCAGGATATCATCTCAACAGCAAACCTAACCCAGACTTTATCCTATAGATTAGCACAAACTAAGCTTTGAGACCACATGCAGATACTAGTTTAAAGCATGACATGTACATATGCTTGCACACTCCTTTACCTTCCTTTCTACCTCTCTTCCTTCCTTCCTTCCTACCTGAAAGCCATTGCTGACCAAAGTGTTTATACACAGTCTCCAACCCTGCAAAACCTGTACAGATGCTAACCTTCCTTGCTGGACAGCAAGTCCTGTGACCAGTGTAGCTGTTCTTCGCTAGCGATGGTAGCCCCTTCTACTTTGCCATGAAGAGTGTGATAGTGCCCAGGCATGGGCAAATGAATGTCTACTGCCTAATACTTTGCAAAACTTCAAAACTTTTTTCAGCTCTAGGGGCATGATCAGGAATTCAGTAAAAACAGTCCTAGATTGGATTGAAATTCTAGTTATTCTGGTGTCTGTGGAGTCGACAAGCTTCGTTTTTTTTCTCTACTAAGGGGAAGGAAAGCAATCTTATCTTAGGAATGGTTCTGGTGAATTAATTTGTGCTCTCAGATAAAAGAAATGGTGTGTTGTTCTCCAATGAAATATTGAAAATTGTATTAGACATAATACAATAAACAAAGTACCCCCACATACCTCAAAATCTTCCATTTATTTTTTCAGCTTTGATTCATGAAGTTTCCAGCCACATATTTCTAAGCCAAAACTGTTAAGATTATGTTTAAGATTGGTTATTCTACACTATACACAGTTCACATGTAACATATAGTGTGTATGTTCATATGCAGCAGTGATGAAAACAATGTTTTGCTAAAATAAGATGCATTAGACACAAAAGATGCAATTTTTGACCTCTTGAACATTAATGCAAATTCCAAATGTTTTCATTCATTTGAACAATAAATCCATAGAGAGGAACATTAGAATCTGTTGCTTAATCCATGTACTGAAACTGTGTGTATTTGTGAATTCTGCTTATGCCTACATGTCTAAAACACATGGAGTAATCCTACAGCCTCCGCAGCCTTCATTTATTGAAGGAGGGAGTGAGGTTTTCCATGAGCAAGTCTAGTGATATATTTCAAAATTGCAGGTGATTTATGACATAAATGTATGAGCCTTCTCACTTCAGAATCAGTTTCTTTCTGCAGGATTCCTGAGAGACTTTTCAGTCTCAGAAGTAAGAACTGAATAGGACTGTATGTCACTGACAGAACCAGATAGAAGGTAGTAGTAAGACAAAGAGCATTTTAATTTTTACCAGGCTGAAATTGAAACTGTCAATTTGTTGCATTTCAAAATTCATAGTTGGGACTAGGACACTTGAAAACAGGAATTTGTATTATCCCCCACAGAATTCACCTCAAAAAAACCCAAAACAAAAAAAAAATCCCCAAAATGCTATGACATTATTATTTCTAGTGACATTTAATTACAAGAATCAAACTGTTATGTATTGATCTTTAATATCACAAGCCTTGCGTAGCTCAAATACCATTTTGTGGAAGTTTTTGCTTATTTTTAGTATTAATTTCTTGCAGAGATAATTACATGTTTTGCCACTAGAAAAACCTTTCTTTTGACAATTTAGATAAACAGAAGTACTAAATAGTATCACGGAATAATTTGCAAAGGTATGCCATTATTTCTCCTCTCATTTCCAATGGCAACCAGGAAACAATGAGAATTTTGGAATGCAAATCCAAAGAGGTCACCTAATCTCTTTTCGTAAGTTAGGACCCCGTCTAACCTGATCCTACAAGTCCACAGTGGGATCCTACAGCCTACTTAGAAGACTTTTCTGCTTCATAACTCACTTTCTCTTTAGAAAGGTGTTCCTGATGTCTAACCTTAATGTTGTTTTAACAGTGCAAACCCATTGCTTCTGCACACCTCACCCATGGGAACATTGCAAGCTTTAATTTGGAGCCATTTCTTGCCTCTCCTCCATTGGTCAATGCCTCTCCCATTTTCTTCTACTTAAAATGTTGACAGAAACTTAGGACTCAGTTCAGTAGTTTACACATATATACCTCATGCTAAGTGCCCTAGATTATCCTAACTGTCCTCCCGCTATAGCTCCAGAAAAGTGCACGGCCTGCATAACATCTGCCAGACCACATGTACAGTGTTTGGCTACCACAAAGCATTCAAATGCCATTAGCCATCAAGGCATGGGCAACTGAGCTGGACCCCTTATGTAGCCTAGCAATGTGCCTTTCATTGAATTTGACATTTTTTGTTAACAAAACTAGCACTAGCTTATGCCTGCACCTCACACTGATTGTATGCTGCAGGACATTGAATTGCCAGAAGAGACCAGTCTAGCTCATTTTGTTTGCCAGATGGGTTTAAGATACTTTCTTATCAATAAGAACACTTCATCCTCTGTGAAGATTCCAGCACCAGGCAACAACATACCCTGAAGGAATCCTGTTTTCTTGTGTGATACGTGGTTGCATTAAACGAACTTTCCCAGAAGACTGAAAAGCACAAGGTTGATTTGTTTGACTACAAGAGGTGGAGAAGGGAAAAGGGTCGGAGTTAGTTGTAATTTGTGTTCAGTTCTAATATTCAGAGGATTTTTGTTCTGTCATTCTTTCAGAAATTACTCCACAGTTACAAGTACACAATGTCATGCCTGTTCCTTTGTCACAAACAGTAAATAACGTTGTGAATTTCCAGTGTGAGTGTTTCTTTAAAGTGAGAAAAGATCAGAATGCTAGTAGAGCTGACACTTTTGCAGATGGCTTTTAGATCACACAATTTTAATTCAGGATGTAGTTTCTGATTCACTAGTAAACACAAAAAAGATTAAAAGCAATTTTAAAGGGATGATAAAGCACTGAAAAAAAAAATTATTTTCCAAATCTTAAATTCAAGTTATTATTGGAATTAAATTATTTTTGTTCAAATATATAGAAGTAATCTACATTTATTTCTTTTCTTGAAAGCATTTATTTAAATTCTTAGTAATGCTTCTTTAGCTTTATAGTATTAAAGAAATTATACAGGATTTCCTTTGTTCTTAAGCTGGAAGGAAAAGATCTAATGAAAAAGAAGCTGCAGACCATGGCCAAATAACAAACATCTTTAGTTTGAAAGAATATACATATATATATGCACACATATATGTTTAACATTATCTTAATACAGTTAATTTGTATTTCTATATCATATTAACTACCAAGCAGGTTTTGATCATTTATGACTGCTGAGGTTAATGCATTTAGTTAAAGCTAAGAATGCATTTTTTCATATCAGAATGTGACTATTCAGTAACATCTTTTGTTCATTTTACGTTTGTTTTAGCGTATCTGAAGTTTTTAGTGTAGCTTCTGAAAGTTAATGTCTGCTCTCCATTACAGAATGGAGAGTGATTGATTATTAAAATGCAAGGGGAAATAAAGTAGAAATTAATTCTTTAAATCACTCTCAGAATTTTGTTAGACTCCATTCCACCATTCTGGTGGAATAGTGTAAACTGGATCTTAATAGCCAAAGTTGGGGGTGAAATGGATTTCATACACTGCTTGAAGAGCTACTGAGGGTTTTTTTCCACAAAACTTAGTAGTTCAAATTTTGTTTCAGAAGGAGTAACATGGAGGCTGAAAGCACACATTTCTGAAACCATGGTAAAGTTTCTGTCCTGGAATAAGCTGAAGGGAATGGTTAGAAACTTTTGTTTTTCTGTTAATTATCTGTCATAATTAACATTTGCACCATGTTTTGAAAAGGAAAAACACAACACAAGGTATTAAGACTGCTGTTGCCAAAAAAGTTCTTTGGTAAAATTTGTGTTATACCACCTTTCTTCATTACTGAGTTCATAATTCAGCTGACTAGAATTTTGGCCAGACCACTGGATTCTGATCTCTGCTAGACCTGAGATGTAGGCACCCTTTTAAGAGCAACTAATGTGAGACTTCCCCATAGCGTGACAAGAAAGAAACCCATATCCCTGTCCATCCTACAGTGACCCAAAGCCTTCTGTTGTTAAGCACGTGCTACATACACAACTTTAAAGGTAACATTAGTGGGATGAATTAGATTCACTGGCTAGTCAAAAAATGTTGTCTATTCAATAAGAATGCAAAATAAACAGTAAATAAGCTAAATGAGTAAATGATTAAATAAGCTAAAGCAGTCAATGAGACATTCTAATATCATTTGATAACTCCTATTAGTTTTCTCTCTAAGAACTAGGGGTTTTGTTGACAAAATAAAATGAGAAAGTCACACATGGATAATTTTTGATTGAGAAATTGAAGGGAAACTTCTAATTCTTTAGGGTCTGGTTCTAACACACTTATTCATGTTGAATAGATCCTTAAACAGTAAGTAATCTCAGTAGAAAACTTAGGCCCCCATTTAATTTTAAATCAATACTTACGTACATTTTAAAAGCAATTAGTGAGCAGCAGTTTGTGATTGATTATTAAAAGGTAAGGGAAAATAAAGTAGAAAGTAATTCTTTAAATCACTACCTGAATTTTATTAAACTCCAATCTTCACTCATCATAAGACTTCTTTCTTGTTGCAGAGGAAAATAAAAACATTGAAGTGCTGCTCCTTTGCTGTCTTAGAGAATTAGAAAACTAGGGAAAACCAAAATTATGATAAACATGAGAAAAAAAGAAAGAGGATAAGTAGGAAAGAGATAGAAAAGAACTCAGTTTTAAATAATGTTAGTTAATTACCTGTAAAAATAAAGGAAGAATCACTAATGTATATTTATATCATGTGAGCTACCAATTTGAGCACAGGATTGAGACTAACAAATCATAAGTTTCTGAGCTATAGCACCACTTACAGACCTGATTTATGTTTCAGATTAAGCAGACCTCTTTGGTGAAATTAATTATTTTTGCAGAAAGCCTGAACATTTGACCTGAATGTGAATAGGCTATGTAGATATTTGAGTATATAAACATCTCTAAATCTCTACTAGTTTGTAACCTCAGTTTATAACTGAAATAGTGGTGTGTGATACAGCCACTCTGTTCCTGAACTCCCTCCACGTTACCCTTTCCTTCTAATTTATGTAAGATTATCAGTATTATCTTCTTTGTGCCTAAGTGGAATATTTACACATCACACAACTACTACACTGCTTTTCTCACTTAGCATGTAGGTAAACCACAACTTATATAGGAGGCTGCTTTTCTTAATTTTTTCTCAACCTGTAAAACAGGACTGACAGCTGTCTAAAATTCATCTCAGTTATGTAAGCAGACAAGACAGGATCTGAAGGATCTAAAAATAAAATAAATTAGCTTGCCTTTTTTCATGCCTTTACAGTTTAAGGAGTTCAGCTTTTACTAGTACTTTATCAGCTCAACTCCTCCACCTTTGAAATAACACTAACCCTACAATTACCTTTCCATGCGTCGACTCCTTATCACACACTGTCCTCGTCTCACCTTCTATTGTCTTCAAAACCATGACACTTCAGCTGCCAGGACTTTAAGTGCAGTAACAATCTTTACCACCTCTTTCCTCCCTTCCCAGGAGTTTGCTCTGTGCTGAGGGTCAGCTCTGTATGACACGGCTGCGTAACCTCGGATCAGGCTGTGGTGGAGACAGCTGTGAGAGAGCTGTGATAAGCCTTGTCCAGGGCCCCCTCACCTCCCTCCGGAGGTGCAGCTGAGCTCAGACTGTCACCTTTACTCATTCTCTGAGCTACAGTCTGTGTGTTCTTATTCCTGGCCATGCACCTTGCTGATTTTGAAATTTTGACTTGCTGATTTGACTTCTCCCCTTGAACTCAGACCTACCTTACCACTATGGACTTGTCTGGCTATTATTGTTCTGCATCTGATTCAGGTTACTGTCTCTAGACATGCTATCTTTGCTCAGGTGCTGTGGGACCTCATCCTTCGGTTATGAGGACCCTGCTTCTGCCTGCCTTGTTCTGACCCTTTGCTCCCAGCTGCCTTCCTTTGAGGAGCAGTCTGTCCTTGCTGCTCCCTGACATCCCCATGCCTACATTTCTGCAGCGTGATGCCTTAATTCTCCACTCTGCTGTTGTAAATTCCAACAGCACCTCACTCCTTCACTTCTGCTATAATTTTGTCATTGTTTTGTTGTCATCTTCTTCTCTTTATCTTGCACTTTCCCCCCACCCTAATGCTGTCCTGTATTTCATTGCCCAGTTTGAGATTTACCTGTGACAAATATGACATGGGCAAGTTACGCTTCTAGCTGTAGAGCAGGACCCACAAATCTGATTCCAAATCTAAGGTTGTGTTTAAAGACAGAAAAAAATGTGTTGGTGCACAATTTTGTTCATTTGTAACTTCTCAGTGTGAAGTTTTTGTAATCTACATGAATTCAAGTGTGATGAGATTCTTGATGATATTAATAGGGCAATATACTATGAAACATTCTAACAGGCAAGTTATAGTAATCAGGATTTACAGTACTGGGAATAGCTCTGCAAAGTACAAACTAGCAGAAAATGTATAGAGAAAACTTAGGTTCATAGCTTTATGAAAGATTGCTTCACAATGTATTTGACTTCCAAAAATGCCTCTAGTGTGAAGAAAAAGTAGAAATCAGCTGCAAAGAATACTCGCAAAGATATTTTCTTTTTTATTTCTTTTTAAAAATTTTGTTCCAAAATTTTGAAGATTCAAGTATTTTTTCAGGGAATAGGAGAATGGAAAAAAAAAGAAAAGAACTTGTATAAAAGAGCACAGCTTTTTCTTTAGCTAGTAAGAATTTTGAGTTAGTATATACATAGATACTGCCAAGTATCCTAGGCAGATACTTAACCACATATTTGTTCAAATCCTTGGTGTTTTCTGCATGCATCCAAAAATTAAACGTTGCAGTGATGAATGCTGCAAAGAGTAATTTTTAGGCAGCAGACCCCCCATAGTGGAAATCAAGACCTTGATTAAATGTCTAAACTGGGAGAAATTGGAGAAATGCATGGGAGAAATTGGCTGCCTCAGAACAGTGTTTACCGTGCTGGGAGCATGTACAGGCAAAGATGTACATCTTGCCCCTTGAATATTGATTTAATGTAATATGATTTTGGGAGACACTGAGATTCAAATTAAAGAAAACTCTTTAAATGGGTGCTAAAGGTCTGTTTTGTATAACTAGTATGCTAAGTTATCTTTTTTTTTTTTTCCAATGGAGATAGTATTAAAGTTTTAAACACTGAATTAGTAGATAGAGCACTTATCTGAGATGTAGAAGGTCTGCTGATAATTCTGCCTTCTGGTGGGATTGAAAAACAATAGTCTCATTTTCTTGGCAGTTTTTTCATCTTTAGGTTACATATTACAGAAAGGATATAGATTTTGACTGAATTTGTTCTACTTTATATAAAAGAACTGAAAACTAATTTGGCTAGAGTAGGAGTAGGAGGGTGAACATGACAGTGTCCAGTAGCTACAGTAATACTCTGGAAGATGGGGACAAGATGGTCCAATTTTTTGTCCTGGTTTCAGCTGGGATAGAGTTAATTGTCTTCCTAGTAGCTGGTACAGTGCTGTGTTTTGAGTTCAGT
>JAVJGG010000017.1:6875743-6890140 GCA_035590195.1 Aviceda cuculoides | reverse complement strand
TCTACACTAGTAACTTCTGCTTGATTCTGTTGCACATATCATTAAGGGATAAAAAGACTAATAAAAAACTTAATTGGTCTTACCTAAACATAAAGGAAATGTGTTTATTTCATTTATGCTTACTAGGCTAATGCTTAAAAGTGAATCATCTTGCTTTCATAGTACTAACTTTGATCCAGTGCACACTATTTGAACTTAAATACAAATCATATATGATAGTTTTAATATGAAATCCAGCATTTTCTATATAGAAATTAAAGTCAAAATAGTACCAGAGTTCATCTTGAGATGAATATTAGGGATATTTGCCTCTTAATGGTAACCATTTTCCTTCTCCCTCCCTCTGTTTTAAGGAACTTCCCATATTTCATCTGTGTCATGTGAGTAAAGGAAAGGTTGAAATGCACACGAAGATATTTTTTTTTAAGGGATGAAATCTTGCTGAAAAGACCTAAACGTTTGCTCTTCTGACAATTTTCTCAGGATCAAATTTCCTATCTCCCCATTCTACACCAAAACCAAGGCTTGTGGTCAACTCAAATGAGTTCATCACTCTGGTTCACTATGGGACAAATAATTTTACCAACATGGAGAAGATGATGTAGAGGTATGAATGGGCAGTCAAGGTTCCCAGAATGAGGGGAAAGAAAATCAGTGTAAGCCAGCTTCCTAGATGAGAGAAATATATGAGAAATCAGAGGCCTAAAACTTAAACACAAGGCTCAAAAAAAAAAAAAAAAGAAAAAGAAATCATTTTAGGTTGTCTTGAGACTGGAGTGAATTCCACAGTTGAAGTAAACACTTTGAATGTTTGAGATTTTCTATGTAAAACTGGGAAGAAATCAAAGCTTCTGTTTTTTTGCATTTGCAAGCTGGGAAAGTGAGTGTTAAATGCAGGAAGAAACTAAACATACTTCGTGGGATACACAGAATAAATTATAGCCATATATTGTCGCTACTAAGTTTTACTTCAAAGGACCTCTGAGTACTATTTACAGGATAGAGTTTTGAAACAAGGTGGTCATCAGTGTCTTGAATTTCTCCCAAGAAGCCTTATTAAAGCTTTCTGAAAATCTTTATTCAGGCTTAACACACAGAAAATATATGAATCTGATCCTTACGAACTTTGCTATGTTTTCTTTTTGTAGTGTTTTGATAAGATTGCAGAAGGACTGCTGGCTGGTGGAAAAGGGCCTTTAAAGTTTAGAGGAGAACTAAGTGTGAGTTTCAGAGAAGAACTGAGGTGAGAATTGAGACTTTATAAAAAATTATCATGGGTCTTACAATGAGACTTCTGCTTGAATACTGAGAAATCCGGTCAGTGTGAAAAAAAGAGTTGGAAATCAGTAAAAGAAGATGTAAGGGCATTCATTCCCAGGGGGGATTTCTGAATTATCAGCTCTCATCTATCTTAGCTAAAGGCTGTTTTATTTCTCCAGACTGACTTGTGTACCAGACCTGATGTCAGACAACAGCAATATATGTAGCAGCTTTAAATCAAGAGTTTGCTGGGCTTTGTTCGTTGGGGTTTTTTTACAAACTTTGTACAGAAATAATTACAGCACCCCTGCAAAGCCAAAAGGCAAGTTTGGAAAGTAGTTAGCGGTTAGTCTAACTGTCAAAACTGCAGAATGTAGTACTGCATGTAGTCAAACTTGTTGTGCCTAAAAGTTATTTTATCTTACAATATGGACAATTTGAGGCCCAGACATCAACAGGTAAGTATGCAGTACAGACACAGTAATAGCTGTTTAAGATTGAATTTAGCAAATGCTTATGTTGATATGAGTGTATTGTCATTTTGTTAATATGATTGTGTTGGTTACATCTTTAGTCTGAAAATGGCAGTGGCTGTGATTATTGTGGAAACATTCCTGGCAAATCAACAGAGACCCAGTAAAGACTGAGCAGACACATGGTTTTGTATGGATGAGCAAAGATAGTAATGGCTATCCAAACATGCTGCAGTTTCTGAGGAAGAAGTTCCTCATTGATCATGATAGAACATCAGCTGTAAGACAGCATGAAACTAGGGCAAAAAACCCTAAAAGTTATTTTAATTTGCAGTATAGAAATAGGAAGCTTGAGAATGTTTTGTAGATAAGAAATGTGGGAACACGAAAAAGAAAAAACAGACTGAAGTGGAGGCAACAAATGAGTACCAGCGCATTACCTATAGTCATTCACACAGATCATTTGATTATAACAGCAACTTGAGTAATGTTGCTTTCCAGAATTCACTCTTAGCTGAAGTGAAACCTCTTGGTAACACTAAAGCTTCATGTGTCACTAATAGTTTATTACATCTTCTTTCAACTGAAGAGACAATTAAGTCTCAGTTGAAAAATGGCACATTTTTCTCTATGGCACTAATACCTCAAAACATAGAAATTCCAAAATGTTTCAAAAAGTCATTTGCTACTGTATAGTCATAGGAGAGCAATCCATTGTTTGCCTGATTGTTTTCAAAATAGAAATGAAAATTGTTATAGAAATACCTGAGAAAGTAAAAAGATCCTGAAAACAAATGATATGAAATTTAGTTTTATCACTTGCAGAAGATAATGCTGTGCTTAGTAGTGAATGTAAAATCAGTGATTTTCTTCTAGTTAATTTCCCAACTTTTTATAGACTGTATCATAGAGCAAAATACACTACTGATAATTCATCATCTTATCCTGAAGACTGTGTAAAAGATGTTATAAATCTTTGTTTTCATCTGCTAAAAGCATTTATAATTACTTATTATTTTACTTCCCCATCTTTGAATATAAAGATGTACTGAAGTATGTTCCTAAAAGATGAATGCTTGCACCCTCTTAAAACATTTGAAAATGTGTTTTTCAATAGTTGGGTATTATTTCTGAATATCAGATGAGGAATATAAAATAAAAATTTCTTTGAAAATATCAAATATCGAATGGTGGTGACAGCTTCAAAGACTGGATATCACAAATATTTTTTTAAGTCCTTGGCAGTAGGCTCAAATCGTTTTGTTTTGTGTTCTTTATTTGTTTCACTTTATTTTGTGATACAGAATTAAAAGTAAAATGAAGAAGGGTAAAAGACTTTTATATGTACTGGGCTTTATAAAATAATTTCCCTGAAGGATCAAAAATTACAATGATGTAATTCAGCCACTCTGAAAAAAAATTGATGTTTTAAATACTCAAGCATTAGGAATTATAAAATAAATACTTGAGCATTCAGTATTAAGTGAAGTCTTGAATCTTGATAAAAAGATGATAAGGATGTGTTTGTATAAGGAACTCGGAGATGTGTCCATGTTTCCACCACCTTCTACAAGGAAAAGTCTACCTTCAGAAACCAGTTCCTGATAATAGTGGCATTTATTACCTCTGAGGTAGTGGTGGAAAGAGTATTTTCTCTGTGAAAGATTAAGAAACTAAGTATTGATTCTGTTAAGGCCAAGTTTAAAATTAATCTGGAGTTACACAAACTAATTAAAAAATAGTTCTGTTGAAATGCATTAAAAATGATAATAAATACAGTTTAAAACAATTTATTTATGTATATAACTGAATGTAAATTTAACCACATCAGAAATGCATAGAAAAAAAAAATACAAGACACAAAGGGGAAAGATGTCTTAAAATGAACTTATAATTACAGCGTTTTCCTTATTTTACCAGTTTTAATACAGGTAACTTGCCCTTAGCTAAGGGAAGTCAAAGCAATGGATAAATATAGTAAAATCTTGTAAAACAGGAGATAAAATCAGCGTTACGGACTCAAAGACTGACTGAAAAATGCACTAAGATATGTTGTCCATAAAGACTCCTCAAACCTGTGATTCTTGGGATAAAAAGGAGTGAGGTCACTACAGAAGTTGTCCATCAGTACAGTACTTTCTCTAATATAATCTGTTTGTGGACAGAAAAGTGAGAATGCGCTAAAATCTGAAAATGCTAAACTTAACAAGGTTTTGTGGGGTTTTTTTCTTCATTTTTTTGAGAAAAAAGATCAGAGAGAAACGTGGCCCTGATACTAGGAGCTACTTGACATAAGTTAATGAACTGTGAGCATTGTTGATACAAGAAATTTAGCATAATTCCCATAATATTATTATTTTTTATTACAGTGTCTGTTGAAAATTTGCTAAGGTAGAATTTCTCAGGCTATTTGCTAGGATTGTTTTGAGTGACTAACAAAGTGCAAGGTTAAACTGTAATAACAATAACCACAGTAATAAGATCATAAGTAGTGGTATAGAACTGATATAAATGTAAATGAGTATTTCAGATAGTCTGTAAGAAAAAGGTAGTGTTTAACTCCTTAGTGCTCCAGTCTTTGCTGGAGGCAGCTGCAGCGCTGTTGTTAGCTTATATCTCCATTTCTATTTAATTGACCTGTGACTGTGTGGTAATAATTTCAGACTAACTAGTTAGAGATGAACATACCAAAGTCACAAATGTTGAGTTAGGTCTCCTTCAGCCTACAATCATCTAGGGAAAAAGCTCAGCATGCCAAGCATCCTGAATTTAATGCTGTGCTACTGCTGAACTACTTCTGTTACTCACGCCAAAGAGATCAGAGGCACTCTATTAACTTGAAAGAAGAGGAGAGCTACACAGTGAAATTTAAAGTCTGCACCAGCAAGAAAACATCAACAAAAAGACCTTTTATAGAATAATGGAATTGCTTAGGTTGGAAGGGACCTCTGGAGGTCACCTGGTCCAAACCCCCTACTCAAGCAGTGTCACCTAAAGCAGGTTGCCCAGGACTGTGTCCAGTCAGGTTTTGAATCTCTCCAAGGATGGAGACTCAACCACCTCTCTGGGCAACCTCTTTCCAGTGTTTGACAGCCCTCACAGTAAAAATAAATGGGGTTTCTGTGTTCAGATGGAATTTAATGTGTTTTAATTTGTATCCTTTGCCTCTTGTCCCATCAGTTAATTAACCCCCTAGGGTTAATGCAGACAGCAACAAGTATCATAAATCATTAGTCCTCACCTATAGCTCAGATGGTTCGAAAAACCCAACTGTTGAGTACTGAAACATGTTAACATCATTAACATTTTCCACACAAAGTACTGCAAGAGGAGGAGGAAGAGGGAGTGTTTCAACCTGCCAGATCATGAGTTGCACAACCTGAGATGCTAGCATACATTTTCAAATGCTTCTTAGTCAGAGGCACATGCATGATAATCTTCTGCAAAAGAGAGGAACAGTTGGCTAATGCCTTGCAGCCACACCCAATGTTAGGATGAATCAAACCAACTGCGGCTTAAAATGTCCCAATACAACTACAGAGAGCAAAACCTTTGCTCTGTTCTCTGGACAGCAGCCAACAAGCCAGTTCTACGCCACTTGCAGAATTAGTTACTCCAAAGGATGAAAAAATTTCTCAACTCCGGCCTTTCAAATGAGAACATGCGCTCATTTAAGAAATGCCATCTGAATTCCAGTAACAACCAAATGAAAACTTCATTACTTATATAAATTATTTTTTCTTCCTGAAAGTAGGTTATACTACAGTTATAACTACAGTTATACAGTTATACTACAGTTACAGTTATACTACTGAGAATAGCCTTTTGCTCATTCCCTGCCATCAGGTATTTATACACATTGATAAGATGCCACCTGAGCCTTCCTTTCTCCAAGCTAAAGAGTCCCTGCTCTCTCAGCCTCTCCTCATTTGACCAATGCTCTAGTCCCTTAGTCACCTTTGTGGTCCTTTACTGGATTTGTTTCAGTATGTCCATATCTTTCTTATATATCTTTCCACACTTACATCTTACTTTATTTCCTGTAGCAAAGCTTTGGTGCCTAGTTCTCCTACAGAATCCCTCTAGGAAGGATTCATTTCTAATTCCAGGCAGCAGAGACACAGTGGAAAGTGGAAAATGGAAAGTCAGGAAAGTTGTCTGGATCGTCATGGACAGCTCTTTGCTTGAGGCTTGAAATCAGTAATTAAGTTTCCTGAGCCCTACAGGGACACTCAGAGGAGACAAGGCCCTTGCAGAGAATGTAAGTGAATTATCCAAGTTGTTCATTGTAGAAGAAAACTCTTGAGGTTCTCAAGCACAATATTTTTGGGAGGTGTTGGGGACGTTAGGGTGTGACTCAGATCTGTCTGAAATCAAAGTTATTGTGGAAGCGTTGCGGTACAAAAGAGTGAACAAACAGTAAAATTTCACAAGGACTGAAGATAGTTTTGAACCTCTCACTTAAAATTCCCTTTATGTCTGAAAACTGGAGGATGGCATATGTGACATTAATCTTAAGAAAAACCTGAGGTGCACAGCAAAGTAACTGGAGGGTTGTAAAGATTACTGGACACCTGGATAAATTTGACTTATGTTTGGGAAAAGCCAACATGGCTTCTGTGAAGCGAAGTCCTGATTCAGAAAATTCTTGAAGCTCTTTGAAGAGGTCAATAAACATGTGGATATAGATGATCTGGCTAATAATATTAGTCTCTCACTCAGTGCTTTAAGAAAATTAAACATCTATAGGAAAGGAGAAATGAGAAAAAAAGGAATATCATAGTTGTGATAACATTGCTTCTGCATTCACTTGCATGCTTATAACATCACTGCTTATCTTTCTATCTTCTTTAGATGGAAGGAACTGCCCCTCCATGTGTATTTAATCCCTTTTTCAGAGGTACTGAAGTTTTTATAATTTAAAAGAACTTTCAAGAGACAGAAAAGATCCGTGCAGAAATCAGTGAAACCCAAAATATATGATACTTATTCTGGAACATTATTTTTTATTTATAAGGAGAGAAAAAATGCTAAGTAAGTGGCAAAAAATGCTTAAAGCAGGGATCATGTAAAAGGTTTCAGGTTTCCATTAATTTCCAGCTGAAAAGTACTTTTTAATGTACTCTTTCAGGTACATATTGAGACATTTTTATTTCAGGCAAAGGGATTCTAGGTCAAGATAGCTTCTTTGCTAGTGACAAATATTTTGGGCACATAGGCTATTCAAATCACAGAGGTGATCAAAAAGTGATTAAAATAGACAGAGACTGCATAGCTTTTAAAAAGTAATTGTGTCATTACCATGCAAATCCCTGCAAGTTTGTCACTTAGTTGAACCACTCAGCCAATTAGACTAGGAGGCAATATATCAGTATTGAGAAACAGCTACACAGTGATTTTGTAAAAAAACAGTAATACAGCATAGAGGCCAACACACTTGGGAAAACCAGTGATGCTAAGAATCTATATCCAAACAGTAACAGAAAGACTGATGCAGTTAATTTTCAGAGCATTTAAAAATAATAATTAGTATATCTGCACAGTTAATAATTAGGTAGTGCAATAAAGCTCTCTCTTTTCTACTGTTTTTTGCCTTCTTTTTTTTTTTTTTCCTCCCTTCAAAATGGAAAGATTGTCTGAGTAGAGAATGGTGGTTTAAAGAATTATCCCTAACAGATAACTTAAATTCTTGTGCATTTCTAAGTTGGCATGGGCAAATTCCTTCATCATCAGTGAGTTATTTGAAGAGGTCTAGCTAAACATGAAAAATATTAAAAATATTTCTACATTTAATTAGTTTATATATATATATATCTCCAGTAATGGTTAGCAGGACCGAGCCTCTATACTTTCTGCAGAAGAAGATTGGTAGTATTCTTGAAATTACTACATTTTTTTACACAAGTTAAAGAAACCAAATTTAATAAAAATAATTTCTAAAAAACTCTTTCCAAGCTTTTGTTGCTTTTGGCAAACTTGAGATTCTCTGGATGACATTGCTAAAGTTACAAAATAGAAATTGCAGATATGTTACAGAATATATTTGATCATTCATATT
Source organism: Aviceda cuculoides (assembly GCA_035590195.1). Lineage (NCBI taxonomy): Eukaryota > Metazoa > Chordata > Aves > Accipitriformes > Accipitridae > Aviceda > Aviceda cuculoides. The sequence continues at coordinate 6,882,349 of JAVJGG010000017.1, read as the reverse complement.
TGTGAAATGTCATCTGTGTCTGAGCCTGCTGATGTGAATGATGTGAATTACATGAGTCCAGGCAGCATGCAGCTGAGAATTTATGGAAATAAGTACATACAGTGCAGTATTAAAGTCCTCAGTGATAACCTGAGATGTGTTTAGACAAAATTAGCCTAAAAAAATTCAAACATTTGATAGAAATATATATTCTGCATTAAATCTTCCCATTTATCCTGTGTCATAGGAGCCTTGTGGAATGTACATGAGAGAAGAATTCCTTATATTTATTTTCTTTAAGTTCTGATGTTGGTTGTATCCAAGTAAGCATGTTACCACAGTTTAGGCACTTGTATAATGCAAGATGTTTGAAGTGTATGTTTGAGTAGGGTGTTTAAGCATCATGTACATGGAGCTAAATACTGCAAGGTGTCTGTGATGAAATTAATCTCACCTAACTGTAGACATCTGCAGTGCAGACAGCTACAACTGAACTGCTGGAATGTCCCTACAGTCAATAAAGAGAAATAGGTCCTTTTAAGGTGCAATTTTATCTGAGCTAGTTTAGACATCCACATTAAGGTAAGATGAATTAACTTCCCAAGGTGACTGTTTCATTTCACAGAGTTTGCTGGTGAATACACACTACACCTGGTTTGGGAATGATACAGACGCTTGGCCCCCAACCGCTGGCACCAGGCACACAAGGCTAGTTGACACAGTTAGCTGAGATATAGATGGCTATATGGTAAATATCTAAAGTGAGGTGGTTAATTAATCTCCTTATTTACTTTGTAACTGTTAAGGGATGTTAAAAGCGTGGCCGCCACCTCCAGCAAACCTGACGCAGGAGTCCTTCCTGCCCAGCCACTGGACTCAAGTCCAGGTGCCCTGAGGTCTCTATCCAGGCTGAGGGACACGGCTGCCCCTTTCCTATTTGCAGGCTCCTCTAGCATGAAGGCTGAGCATGTACCCCAGAGACCCACGCACAGAGGACAGTGGCATGGCTGGTCACACAGATGGTTACAGAGAAGGCACTGTGTCAACAGCACCTACATGTAGGACTCACATCAGACACAAGCACAGCCAGCCAAGTCCCTTCCTCCTCTTGAGCTGGCAGAGGTCACTAGTGCAGGCACACATATGACACTCCCCAGGTTTACAAGCACATTCACAATCATGGAAACCCCAGGTATTGGCACAGCCCTTCTGTCTCCCTGGCACCCTTGCCCAGACCCCAGACCCTCTTACCACCCCACAAGTCCCTAACTTGCTGTCTGGTGCAGCTGCAAACAGGCACGTGCACTCACACGCTAGTCCCATGGGCACCCCACACCCACCGATCTCCCTGAATACCAGCACAGATCCTCTGCCCACCTGATACCCCTGCCCAGACCCAGTCCCTCCTACTTGCTGGTAAGTCCAGCTAGAGTTTGCTGGGTACAGAGTATTCACCACACTCCCACGCACACCCAGTTTGGGGGTGATACAGACACTCGTCCCCCCACAGCAGCTGGCATCAGGCCCATGGACTGTGGCCCATGGTCCCACTACACTGGTGCTGAGTCCCTCACTCACCTCACTCATGCTGCTCCCTTCCAGGAGCTGGTTTTTGATACGTTTCAATTCCCTCAGTTGTAATCCATCAGTTTCAATTAGCAGTATTTGGATATCTTCTGCATGAGTATGTGGATACATGTAATTATAGGTTTTAATAGCACAGACATATTTTCAAAGGCAATATATGAAATGACAACCAAAGACTCTAGAATACTAACATAACATCTCTTTATTTTCAGGAACTTTCATGCTAGTTTGCATTGGGCTAGCAGATTTTTACTTCACAAAAATCTCTAGTGAATGAAGCCCTTTCTGTTGAGATAGTTCACAGCTTGAGGATACTTTCTAGATACAGGAAAGTATCTTAAAAGAAAGAATTAAAGTAAAAACTCAGTGGTCCTTACATCTTTTGTAGGGGAAAAATGCTGCTGAAAAATCATAGCAGTATTGAAATGAGAAAATCCTGTGGCAGAAAAACAAAGTAAAGCAAACAAAACAAAAAAATAAATACAAGGAAACACACACATAATGTTTTGTTGTTAAAACAGGTATTTTGCTTAAGAGAAAACTAATTATTTCTGTAAAGCCTGGATTCCAAAATCAGTAGGCAACTTACTTGATATGAACCTGCTTAAAACTAGTAAAGATAAGAAAGAGTGTAAGAATTTCAGAGAAGCTGATCTAGTTGCTTATTCTCTTACTAATGCTGGAGCATGAGTCCAGAATACTGTATTAGTGCAAAGGTCACTAATATATATCAAGCAAGCTTTCTGGAGAGCTCACTTTTTATCACGTTAATGAGTCACATTTATAATTGTCTTATACTTATCAGTTCTATGAAAATACATTATTTAAAGCATGAAAATCTCAATCAGACTTTGAGCTCAATTAGCTTCTGAGACACGTGTTACTTTGCTTCACTGAAACTGGTATGAGCAATATGAAAATCAGTGTCTTTGCCTCTACATGTACACTCACACTCTGTTGTTATTCTTGGATTTGATCCTATGCTTTGTTTTCATCTGAGATTTTGTGAAATTTTAGATTTCCTAGTCTGGGTGCTCCACTGAGTTCCAAAATCCCCAGCTCTCCTAGGGTCAGTGGTATGATAATATAATGAAGCAAGTGTGTTGTGTTTGTTAGTTTCTAGTCTAAAGAAACTCCATTTTAAGTAGTTTCCTCTTTTTTTTTGGCACAGTAACAGGAGTCTTTCATGTTAATTTTCTTTCAGTTGGCTAAAAAAATTACTAATCTGCCTTCCCATTCTCTTTGTTCAGTCTTTGTGGCCACCACTGTCTACATAACTGTCAGCCCTTTGAACTCAGTTTGTGAAGACAGCAAGAAAAGGGAGAAAAGCTGGAATGACATACATAGTATTTATTAGATACCTGTGGATGTTGAGATCACCAAAAATTATTTAGCTACATGTTTGGATTTCACCATTTTGTTCTCAGGAAAAGGAAACTAAAAAAAAAACCCTATATACACATAAGGTGAGATTTAGCTAGTCTAACAGGCATTTTAAATTATAAAGTCATATGGAGTCTAAGTTCTTTACAGAAGCAATGAATTAAAAAAAAATCTCTAAAAGCTGATTAATCTCAGCCTAAAATTACATGTCTAAGGTAAGTAAACTGTGTCACCAAATAAGATGTCTGGTATTAGCTGTGGGTTTCATAGCAACACAAGTTGCATGAGGCAACATAAGTTGAGGTAAGACTACATTGGCTCTGCAACCACTCTTCATCTGCCTCTGGCTATGTCTTTCCACCTTCTCCCTTGTAGTGACACTAACAGTCCCCCCTCAGTTCTTTGATAAATCAGATTGGTTTGTTAATCATAGAATCTTAGAATTGTTTAGGTTGGAAGAGACTTTTAAGATCATCGAGTACAACCATAACCCAACAGCACCAAACCATCTCCTGAAGTGCCTCGTCTACACGGGTTTTTTTGAACACCTCCAGGGATGGTGACACCACCACTTTCCTGGGCAGCCTGTTCCAATGCCTGACAACTCTTTCGGTAAAGAAATTTTTTCTAATATCCAATCTAAAATCTTTCTGAAAATGAAATTCACAGAAGTGCTTGTTCTTCAGCTAAGTCGGTGGCTAGTGCTGTGCAGCTCCCCCCACTGAGCTTGAGGAGGGCAGGATCACTTCCTGCAACGACCTGGTTGTATGAAGTTCCTCTTACAGCAGCAGCAGCCAAAACCCAGTTCTGAAATGGATTCATTTCACAGCGCTCTTCATACACTGTGGTGCTTACAGAAATGATGGAGCTGTGGAAAGAGAGCCCAGAAACAGCTGGAAATGAGGTGCCAGTGCCTGGGAGGAGCTGCTGGCCAAGACCTGATACAGATCATATAGTTACAGTGGTATATGCTGAGGCAACAAAATGAGTTCTAGCCTAAATATCTTGCTTGCTCTCAGTAGTGTGTAATAAGAAATAAATGGTATTCCTGTTCAAAATGAAATGTCAAAAGTTGAACAGAATGCAAAAAAAAAGATGACAGCTCATTGTTAGAAAATTACCCAGTTAATGCAATTAACCACTAGTATTGAATGTACAGGTTAGCATGGCATTTTCCCTGCTTTTTCTTTGACAGATGAGTTCTATAGATGATTCTCTTGTCAGTCTTGTACAGAAAACCATGCTTGCTACAAAAAAGTACGTAAAATAATCAACAATGAATTTTAAGTTGTAAAGTCAGAATAAACTATGGAGCCAAACATGCATATTTTAATTTGTAATAGCCCACACTTTAAAAACACTGATGTAAAAAATCTCATTAGAAGTTACTATAAATAATATATTCTTTGAAAAAAAGCAAATAATTCATTTATTTTTATACATTTTGGACAATAAAATACAGAAAACTATTAAAATAAAATAATTTTCTCAAATTTATTTTGTAATGTATATTTAGAGGCAGGAGTAGTGTTGAGAGATTGACAACACAGTTCACCTTATACGGGAAGAGGTAATTATCCCTTGTCAATTAGACACTAAATCACTGAGCTACAAGCAGCTGGTGATGCATAACCATCATTGTAATTTCAGACTATTGTACCATTTTTTTTGTACTAGTTTTATTTAGCAGTTTTAAAGGCATAATAAGATATTTTTATGGCAGGAAATTTAGTGAACATGTGGAAATAAAAAAAAAAAGTAGAAGAAAGGGTACTATAATTTTAAACTAGGATGAAGGTTATGCACCACCAGCTGTTTATAGTTCAGTGATTGAGAATCTAATTGCCAAAGAATAATTACTGCCTCTCTAAACAGGGTTAAGACCACTTTTGCTGTGATAAGGTTGGAGAACGGCCATATGAGGAAGGACCCAAATATTTGACAGAAATAATTTTGTCTTTTGCTTCTGTTTAATAGCTTTAACATTTGATGCTAAATTCTGTTCTGGTTTGTATCTGTATATCTCCACTGATGTCAGTGGGTTTGCCTTTGTGTAATGGGATTTGGAAAAGTGAACTGACTTTGCATGCATAATTGAAGCAGAATACTACACTTGTGATGCATTTGCATGGTGGTCTAGCATCCCAATCAAATGCAGACCTTATTCTGTAACTATGTTTAAACCAGAGAAGGATCAATGACATCATTGTGACAAACTCTTTTCCCTGTCTCTAACTGAAGATTTTCTGGTTGATATTTGACAACAAATCTCAAGAAAGTCAGGCTGCCATGAAAGGAAAATACCGCTGAATCATCTGACAGCACAATTTGAATAGTCATTGAACTAAGGTGCTAGAAGCATTAAAATATTTGCCTAGCTATGTCATTTGGGAATGATATGAAAACCAAAGTGAAAAAATTCCCATGACAGTAAAGAAAAATACCTTAAAAGTAATTTGGGATACTTGTAGAAAAATGGCATAAAACATAAAGGCCACTACCCAGTCCTGCAAAAACTACATAACAGTATATCATACTGTCTTTGTATCTCTCTGCCTTCCCTTTGAAAAATTTTATGGTGGGAGAAAGGTATAAAAATATTAAATTCCTACAGGCTGCATAAAAGTGTATGGCCAGGTGAGGAGAAAGACCTCTACAATGATATTTTTATAGTTTGTCTGAGATTTCAATTGAAAGGCATCACTGTATGATAGACAGCATAATTTCAATTTGGCTTATTTTAAAATTATTATTTCCTATGATTTAAACCTATCACAGAGTAATAGTCCACCTGTTGCCTGTGTGTACAGCAGTCAAATAGGTGGGCACATATTATATATAGCATGCTACTGTTTTTAGTTGATAATTTGATCAATGTTTATCAGTCAGCCCTTAGTCCTTGTTTTGTAAACCTTTCCCTCCATAACTGATTCACTGAAGTTGCCCTTCTATAGGCAAGTTTTCTTGGCCTACGGGCTTATTCTCCCATTTCCTCTTGTTGCATTCACAACAGTGCTATGTAGAGCAATATTCCTTGTCTTTAATATTCAGCATGTAGCCTCTTACTCCTCTTACTCCTCCACATAATGCTTGAACCTTAGACCAATTTACTGTCAGTCAACTAGATATCTTTTTTGACATCACTGCATTCCAGTGATTTGCTTCCCATTGATTAAGTGCCACAGATTCTTCCTCTCTCTTTGGTTTATTACATTTCTTAAGCAACCAGGTCTTTATCAAGTTCAAAACATGTTCTTACCTTTAAAACCAGAGTGTGGAATAGCTAAATCTGTCTGAAACTCTGCAAAACAGCTAGAATGAGCAATTCACACAACAGCTTTCTACAGTAAAGGTAAAAGTCTACCTCTACCTTTGCAAGGAAAGGTGCTTCCTTGGAGATTAAAGGAAATAAAAGAATTAATTTCTTCAGGAAGTGACATGATTTTCAGCTCCAAGTGTAGCATACATACCCATGAGCTTGCTTTCATTAATACATACAGCATCATGTATGCACACACACTGTATGCAACACTCTTAAACTATATGTATCCATAACAGTATATATGAAAAAAATTAAACCCTACTGTTGGAGTTTCAGAAACTCTTCTGTTTTTTTTCTGTTAAAGGAATTTTTCCCCATATGGGTTGCTAGGGGGA
>JAVJGG010000017.1:6859977-6875643 GCA_035590195.1 Aviceda cuculoides | reverse complement strand
CTGGGAGGGAAGGGGGGTTGCAACTGCCATTCCAGGCGGGGCTCCTGCCTTCCTTGGCAGACACCTGTCTTTCAAACCAAGACACCTACTAAAATAAAACCTGACGCAAAATCCTCTTTCTGAAGAAAAGATGAAAGAACAGCTAACACATACAAGATGATAGTCATGCCGTTTTACTCAATAATTTGAGTAAAGCATTTAAAGTGCAGTGTAAGAACCTATACAGACTCTACAATTATCATAACTATTTCTTATAATTATCATAATTGTCTCACTGTTTCCAGGCCTCAGGCTACAAGATACATTCTAAATAGTTCTTAATTCATTAGGTATTTTTTGTAAAATGAGGCTGCAGGTAGGGGACTGTGCAGTTACATATAAATAAGATTTCTAAAACATTTTTTGGAAAAGAAATCAATTACATTGACACTTGAAACAATTCTACTTTCTTCCTCATAAGACATTTATATTCTTCTTAGATAAAGTTGATTTGATCTTAATCTCTACTTTGAGTTACTCAGTATCATTCGTGATTTTAAAATGTTGATTTTTTTTCCTTCCAGAATGCATTTATAGAGAACAGGTAATTTTTCTGGCTTTTTTTTGCCTTCTAGCTGACAAGACTGCAAGGTCATATGCTGATACAGGATGTTAGCTGTCACATCCTTACTTTGTTACCCTAATGAAGAATCTGGTGGATGGTCATTCTGACCCAGTTGCAAGATGTTGATGTTTCTTTAAGACATTTTCTATATTATTCTTTCGGGAAATCATTCCTTTTATGTTTGGACAGTCTATGATTCACTGCAAAATGTCTGCGTGAAATCAAAGGACCTATCAAAATGAAGACGACCTACCAAGATAAATTTATTAAATATACTTTTTCACAAGACAGCTCTTTGAGTTTCTGTCATCCTTTCCCATTTGCATTACAAAAAACATCAAGCACACAGCATTATAAGTAAAACCTTTAAAAGGTAATCAGATGGGTATTTCAGAAATCACCATTTTAGTTCCTATTCAGAAAACATAATAAAAGTGCATTGAGGAGGAACACTGTTGCTGAAGAAAATAAAAGGGAGAAGAAAATCCAGAAAACATAATAATTTTGTTGTCTCCTAAAGCAGAATGAATTTCACAAAAAGATGCACTCTGATTTATACTTTTTTGAAAGCAGAGCACTCTGAACCCTGCTGGGGGAACACAGAAAGTTATCAAATTCACTAACTTACTTTGCTACCCATGAGAAAAACATCATACAGAAGAGGTGTAAAATTGGCTGCCATTGCTGCTTCTCTGTATTCAGTTCAACTCCTCACACTGTGATCCTCATACTCCATACCCCAGAGAGTTCCACTGAACCGTGGTGGTGGTCTCAACCAAGCTCTGTGGTTTCCAACTTCATAGCTTATTAACTTCCCAGAGGACCTAATCATCTTTGCTCAGATTTACCATCCCTCACATCCCACCCTTTCTGAATGGAAATTAATTTACAGGTCAGTAAAAGATTTAGTCATCTAAAATTCTGCATTGAATCTGGGTAACAAGTCTTGATCAGTCATCCTGATGATATGTGCTTTATGTGACTGTGGATTTCCTGAAATTCTATTACAGCTGTTCAGCTACTCTAAATTTGCCTAAAATTGCAAGTCTGTGTATACCAAGCTCTTCATCAATGTTGACAAGGCTGGGTCAGTAGTGTAGTTCATACCTTAGCTGAACTGTCTTCAGAAAGACAGTGCTCTTTTCTGCAGAGCCTCTGAGGACCTTAGGTAGTGGCAACCTAAGGTATGCAGCACTGAGCTTCACACAGAGGTAGCCACTGCCATCGCTCTTTGAAATTACAGAGAGAAGATGGCAATGATGCTGTTTACACAATCACAGAAGGACAGATTAGTTGAGGTTTTATGGGAGGGCTGGAGATCACCTAGTCTAAACTCCTTGCTCAGGACAGGGTCACCTAGCTCAGGTTGCCCAGGACAATGTCCAGTTGGGTTTTGAATATCTCCAAGGATGGAGACTCCACAACCTTTCTGAGAAACCTGTTCCAGTGTTTGGCCATCCGCATGGTAAAAAAAAAAAAAAAGGGGGGGGGGTTCTTATGTTTAAGTGGAATTTTCTGTATTTCAGTTTGTGCCTGTAGCCTCTTGTCTGTTTGCTGGATACCATTGAGGAAAGTCTGGCTCCATTTTCTTAACTCCTCTCACCCCCTCCATCATGTATTGCAACACTTTGAAAAGATGCCCCTGGGTCTTCTCTTCAGCTTTGCCTTTTAATATGAAGTGAGCAACAACCCCAGCTCTCTCAAGCTCTCCTTCTAGGATAGATGCTCCAGTCTCTTAATCATCTTTGTAGCCTTTCACTGGACTTGCTCTAGTAACACCGTATCTTTCCTATATTGGGGAGTCCAGAACTGGACACAGCACTCCAGATCTGTCTCACCAGTGCTGAGTAGAGGGGAAGGATCATCTCCCTTGACTTACAGGCAATGCTTTTCCTAATGCAGCCTAACACGCCATTGGCCTTTGCTGCAAGGACACTGCTGGCTCATGTCTGACTCATCCCTTGGGACTTTCAGGGTATTCTCTGCAAAGCTGCTTTCCAGTCAGCTGGTCCCAGCCTGCATTGGTGCTCCGGTTTATTCCTCCTCAGGTTCAGGAATTGGCATTCCCCTTTGCTGAACTTTATGAGATTTCTGTTTGCCCATTTCTCCATCCTGTCCAGGTGCCTCTGAATGGCAGCACACCCATCTGGTGTATCAAGCACTCCTGCCGGTTTTGCCTTGCCTGCAAACTTGCTGAGGGTGCACTCCACCCCATTGTTAAGGTCATTAATGAAGATGTAAAACCAGAACTGGCCCACATATGGACTCCTGGGGTACACCACTAGTGACTGCCCTCTGGATGGATGTCATGCTGCTGATCAGCACCCTCTGAATCAGGCAGTCCAGACAGTTTTCAATCCACCTCACCTCTTCAGTCCCAGTCTTTTCACTGTGATGACATGATACCATGAGATTCCCACTTTGACACCACCTGTTCTCTGTTTTACCACTGTTAGTTTGTCTCTTTTCACAGTGCTGAGTTAAAGCCTAATCTTGTGACTGCTGACAGCCTGCAAGAGGGAAATGCTGTGTTGCAGGCAACCAGCAAAACCACTCAGGTATATTCAACAGCATGCACCAGTGGCTTTCCTGCCAGGAAAGAGGCAGGGAGGCCTAGAGAACAGATTGATTCATGGTAAAAATTCATGGTGAAAATATTCAAATGCCATATTCATGTTAAGGTGAAAGGAAGAATCAGGAAAAGCAAAAGAGATGACAGCTCAAGTTTTGAGGCAACAACATAATCAGATGTCAGGCAAATTTCAGAGTGCCATAAAGTCCATAATGTTCAGCTCACAGAGCTGAGTAGAGTCGAAGAGGAATCTGTGCATCAGAGTTTGTAACAGAGGACAGGCAAGATCTGGATCAGATTGGCAAACAGAAGAAGAAAAAATCAAAAGCCAGGATAAGATTCTAGGCTCTAGGCGCTCTCCAAGCTTGTGTGCTTTTTGGGGATGGCACAGGTAGCTGTGTATGAAACTTTGATATGGGACTGGGGGGCCTTATTTAGTCCCTGGAGGACAATGAATGGATGGTTGGGAATGGTCATTCCACTTTCCCAGGGCAGCAGTCATAAATTTTCAATAAATGCCATCTACTAATTAAGATACGCCTTTACGTGTACTGAAGGAATGAGCTAAAGTTGAGTTTGTTGTTTTTATTGCAATGTGAAAATATGAGCCTGAACAGATTACAAGAGATCTCAGGAATTTATGTGTGCTTTTTTCTTTGTGTCTGTGTAATGCAATCACAGGATGCACAGCAGAAGCTGCTGTGTTGTCACTGAACAAGACCGTCAGCTTTCACCATATACTTCCACTACTTGTCTGAAGATACAGATAGGATGAGTGTCTCATGTGTGTCTTTCATACAGGACTCAATAATTACGTGAAGTATCAGAGTTCAGACGTCTTCTGCCTTTTAGTATGAATGGATTTCTTAATTTTATAATTATTCAAAACCTGTTCTGGATATCCTTTATGAAAACATGGCAAAAGGTTTTATCCAATCATCTATATCACTTGCTAGTGAGACTATCCTTTTGCTAAGAAAGATGTTGATTGCATCTCTGGGTAGGTAAGTATATTTTTAATAAAATAGTAGTAACAAAAAGTGGTAGCCTCTGCTGGAAGAAACATGCTAAACTATATATCAACAGTGGACTCTCTTAGATAATATATATGAGGATGAATAAAAAAAGTTCATGTATCTGTATGGCCACTTTGAATACACGCTAATTCTCTCTGGTTTTCATAATGTCAGTACACTTTCAGCTTTTCATAAATAACCTCCCAAGTTGCAAAGTAGATCAGTTACCATCTAAGTATATATAGCTTTCTTTGTTCAAAGTGCCAAATGACTTGCAATGTGTGCAGGTGGATCTGGAGAAGCTAACGGTATTGAACTCATATACCAAACTAGAGAATCCGTAATTGTCACTAGGCAAACTTCTGGCACATGGATCTCCCTTCGGATGCTGCACAAATTGCTACAGCAGACTCATACAGCTTATGATGTGTCAAAGCATGCCAAAAATCACTGTGACAGAACACTTGAAATACTCCTGCTCTTAATAACCTAAATCAGCCAACTTTTGCCCTTGATCTTTTAGACTTTTCATTGAATCATTTTACATTTGAAGGCAATGCAGCCATTCACATCATGAATGATCAGACCAACTTCCCAACACAGTCCAGTCTTTTCCATCTTAGGAAGGTCTTTCAAGAAAAGTAAATGATCAAACCACAGCTCAATATTCAGCACAATTATAATAGAGTTCCACAGTTTGTGTCCCATTTCAAAGCAATTTTTCTTTCTTTTAAATTCTGAGCTTCTAAATTCCTCTGTGCATCAGAAGAAGCTGGTGAAAAGTTGAAAAAGAATATCTGAGGCTGGTCACTGAGGGTGGAATTAACTTTATTTCATTTCAGCTATCTGAAATCTAGACAGCTAGGCCTTTACTCAACACTTTATTATAGAGAGAAGGGAGAAAAAAAAAGAGAGAGGTTTAGATAGCTACATAGCTAGTCATCCCATTGTCTTAGACACTTAAAGATGGATAGTTTGAGGAGGGGATCCCTGTTAGATGTGATTATATTCTTCCGTTGCCTGTAGAAAAAACCCTAGGTAACTAGCTTTATCAAGGTTCACAACTTCTAGATGCCAGCCATCATCAATGTGAATCCCATTCCTAGTGTCTGTGCAACACAGTCATTCTTGCTTTGGCCTTACTTTCAGCCTGTCCAGGCTAGCTGCTATTCATATTCCAATGAGCTTTATTCATTCCTGTTTCTTTTTCCTATATTATGTCTTGTTTACAGAGAACACTTTTTTCCCTTTTGAAGCCTTATCATGCTATTAAAAAAAAAATCCTGAAAGGAATATTTAATGTCAAATATAGAAACAATCCTTAAAGCAGTCACATTCCTTGCATGATTGACTAGTGACAGTTGCATCACTTTGCCACTACTCTCAAAGTTTCATTTGCTTAAAACCATCAATATTTTCTTGTACTATGAGAGTCTTTCATGGTTTTTTGATGTCTATACAGTATCTAAAACACACTTTAAAATGCCAAAAGTCAGGTTGATTACTTCAGTCTAGGATGGTACAGATACGTGAACAGTGAATGAAAACTGAAAAACTATATCCTAAGATCAGTACTGTAAATGAAAGAAGTAACTGCATCTGACATTTAAGGGGGGGGGGGGGGAAGGACATAATTTTTGATTAGAGCCTGAGAGCCTGATAAAAAGATCAAGAAGTACACCACAGAGGTTAGACTTAAAAATTATAGTACCTGCTAAAGAATACTGAATCATCTCTATTGCCCTGACTCAAAACTGACAGTCATCATGAATTTACAAAAATCCAGCCATTTTGTATTTTTCCTAGTCTGCTATTATTTCCATGAACTGCATATATTGAGAAAATGAAAGGAGGAATGCCTACTAGATGTCAACAAAATAGCCATAGCAATAGACTAAAAAGGACAACATTATAAGTTTGCCTTCCAGAATGGCTTCCAAGAAACAGGAAAAAAGCAAAAATCTAACAAAAAAAGTGTAATATTTTATTTTGCAAAGGAAAAACATCACATAGTAAAATGGAATAATTAGAGTTGTCTGTTTGAGGTCTGAAAGTAAACCAGCTTTGTCATACACATACAATGTAATAACTAAAGGTTTATGGTACCAACTGACTTGGTGTTTTCTCATAAATAACAACCTCCATTCACTATCCCTTTATAAAACTGTCATAAAAAGTGTATGCTATTCATGTTTTGCAGCTTCCTTTACAAAACCATTAAGGTTACAATTGAAAAACAATGCTCATAATGTCTAAGACGCAATATGTTGGTAAATGCTTTACATTTAAATATGTTAATTAAAACTAGGTATTTCATTATGAAACACATTTTATTAAGTTTGAAAGATTGCTAGAATAATGAGCTTCATGTAGAAAATAATTTTGTAAACAATGCAATCATAAATATTCAAGATTTAGGGTTCATTCTTTCTCTATATACACCCAGTTTTCAAGCTGAAGTCAATGGGGCAGCAAGAAACGCTTTGAAATTGTTAGGATACTTTGATACTAAACTTGGATTAAGTTTTGGGTTTTTTTAATTTACAGATACTACACAAAATATAAACATCAAAGAAAAAGGATTTAGCATAAATTATTAGTATAACAAAGCAAGTCAAAAGTATGGTCTTCATTTTTACCCTCTTCTGGAATTGTGTGAAAAAAAAATCCTAAATTTTTCTGTAGTTTCCTGTATACAGGAATGCTGAGAACTCAGGTTTTTCTCATAATTTAATCAGTTTTAGCTTAGCATAGTTGTAATATATATCACTATATATACTTTATGTTTTATTAAGCAATAAGACAAAAACATTCCATACAGCTATTCTGCTCTTATTTTAAATATAGACATGTAAATTCAAATGGAAAACATTAACTTTTAAACAATCTTTTTCTCAACTTTTATAGAAATGTTTTGGGATCATTCAGGTATCAACTTTCTTCACTCCATTTTTTCTTCAATTAATTCACAGTGATTTTTCAACAGTAATGGAAGTGTTGTGGTTTAACCCCAACCATCTTGGTTTTGTTGGGTTTTTTTTAAATAAAATAAGTAATGTGTCCCATAAATCCTCTCTATGCATGAAACATGACCTTTCTAAAAATACAAATGTATTAGCTACAGATACAACAATAAATGTATTACTTTTCTTACTATAAAAACATAAAATAAGACTTCGTCTATGGCTTGCATTCTCAGAAAAACAAAGCAAACACCAAGACATAGTCTTGGATAAAACAAGCATTTAGCGCAAAAAAAAAGGGTAATTTGCATGATGCCAGAAGTTAGTTTCAGTTTTCTTACATGAAATTGGACATGTTAGGAATTTGCCATAATATTTGGAAAATTCAGACTATTTTTAAAGATTTTTACAACTCCAGTAATGGAGTCACAGCAACGGAGTCACAAAAAGCTACGATTTTTTCCCTGTCAATCTACTTACAAAGTCACGAAGGCAAAGAAGAATATCCAACAAACATACCACCAGTTTTGCATAACAATGTGAGATTAAAAGAATTAAGATCAGATTAAGAATTCAATCTAGCATTCAGCACATCCCACCTCTTTTTAATTTCTGACTGAAATAGAAAATCAGAAATCAAATCAGAAATAATTTCTGATTAGAAATGTGTCCATTTCCAAAAGGCATATTTGGATCAGAAAAATATGCATAGTGGCATTTGATACCACTTGGAAGTATAAAAGTGCCTTGGAAGTGTACAAAATGAAAATTACGTCTATTAGCCTAGCTTTTAAATAATATTTAATTTGCAAGAATATTACAAATTAACACAGGTAATCCATTCCTCTTTCCACGTCTGTATAAACAAATCCGTAAGGGTAATGAAATTAGGATAATTTGCTTCTTAGTGCATGATCCTACATGTGGATTTTTTATATGACCATTAATTTCAGTAACTGGATACTGCAGTCAAAGTGAAAGCAAGAGAGAAATACACCTTTGTTACCTCCTCAGTTCTACAAAACCTGGCTTCAGTTTCCATGGTTTAAGCAAACATGGTTTAAATACTTTAATTTAACATTTGTTTGAATTACTAAGTATTCTTTTTAGTTTCATATTTGAACTGAAACCCCAAGTGATACAGCCAACACTTCTTCGTTGGATTTGGTCTGCTTTTTAAATGGCATCATAAGCTGATGAAAAATGGCTCAGATCAAATGACACATAATCTTATAAATTGTTGGGGCAAAATCTTAAGGAAGACTCTGACCTTCAATGAAATCTGAAATTGGAAAGATAGCATTCAAAACACTAGAAAAAAACACTACAGAACTCTTATTTCTACCCACAACATTTTAAAATACTGCTTAAAGTAAAAAATGAGTATATGAATGTATCCAAAGTTTTGCTTGGTTTCTGACTTCAAAACACTTATTCACATATGTTCAGGTTCTTGAGGATGTCACTATTACTGTGATTGCCATGATAGAAAGAAAAACAAAGAAAAAGATTTATGGCTTCTCCTTATACAACGGGGTTTCTGGCCAGACATATCTTTTTTTTTTTCTAAACCCACATTTTTCTTTGTCTCTGTGTCTTTCTATTTCCTCTGTCAGAATAATCGAACAGCAGCAAAGATAGCAGCCTAGAAATCTCAGAGTGCCTGTCACTAGCCTGAAATCTTGCAGCATCCCTACAGTTCATCCAATTAGGATTTTTTTCAGAGCATGTTCTGAGACTCTGACCCCTGATATACAAGCTCAATTTGGAATAAATGCCTGGAAACTTGGAATGGTCTTGTGAATTGAACAACTCCATAAAAATTACTTTGCTAGAGCTGTTAGTTGTCTGACCCTCTTTCTAGTGTGTCATATTTATTTTATACGCCAGAACCAAATCCAAGTCAGACACTTTTTTGTCATGGGCCTCCTTGTCAGGGCCTGATGAAATATCTGCTTAGAATTTTTCTGTCAGTTATGTTCTCTATATTTAAAAGTGTATATATTTGCCACAGAGTACTTTCTTCATTTTCAATATTTATTCATGCAACACAAAAACAGGCTTTGAAGTGAATTGAAATCCATCACAGCTTCTCCTGAGCTGCTAATTAAGCTATGTTCTTTAGGAAAATGCTTGCCCCAGACAGCTAGGGAATGCTACAGAAGTAAGTAGTAAGACTGGATGTTTTTGTTGCACAGTCTATGCCATGATACCAGTAAACAACTGTAATTTCCAAATACAATTTAAAAAAAAAAAGGTAAAAAAAATATTAATTTGTACTGATAAAAATTCATTCTGAATTAAACTTTTTCCCACTTTATATTCTGTAATATTGAATACACAGTCCTTAATGGAAAAAACTCTCTTTCATCACCCTTTAAAGATTGTTTGAGATTGGTACATTTCCACAAAACACTACCAATCATGTAACATTTTTAGACAAGAAAATCAGCTCCTAAAAAGTCTCTGGCAAACTCTGGAATACAGTGATTTATTGTCTGTCTAGTCTAGACAAGATTCTTAAAGGAGAGATTAAAACTGCCCTCAGACTTGATCAACATTTAAGGAAAATCTAGCTTGTGTGGAAAGAGTGGTTTTTTTCTGTGTAGTCATCTAAATTCTCTGTGGCAATCTTACAGTATCAGGATTTTTATTTCCCATCATCATAACTCAACATATAATTCTTTCCTGAAATATACAAGAACGTACTGCAAATCAGGTCAGGAAATTACAGGGAAATATGTTGAGAACAGGAATAGAAATTGTTTAGTTCACTGAGACACCCATTCCCCAAAGACAGTTATTTTAAAATTAGTTTTAATTATTCATTTTAAAGCAGCCATCCAGTTCCTGAATGTAGCCATAAAATATTCAAAACTTGGTATGAGGAATGACAAATGAAAGTCTTGTATTGTACTTTTAAAAGTGCATGTCTAACTTCAGAGTTGTTACCAAAAATGTTTCTCACTAGTCATTGTGAGACACAAGAAATTATGTATGTCAGCTGTAATGGAATGATAAGAGGAGCCTTAAGTCCTAACAATTTAAATATGAAGTTACTAATTTGATTTCTACCTGAAATTAATTCTGTTATGTACAGTAGACAATAAATATGTATATGCCATTCTGAGCATACAAAATTTCATTTCTTTGCCTATGACATCACTATATCAGCCTCCTAAGATTTCTGACGATCTTATTTCCCCCCATCTCTGGGACTTCCAGAAGATGGCACTCTGCTGGTGCCATAGCTCTTGTCAGATGGCACATGGATTGCAATCATGCAGTCTTTCATCCAACAGTAATTTGACATTTCTGAGCATGAAAGAGATGGGTTTTGAAATCCAAATAAATACCTTATTTTGAACATGGGATGTGGAATCTGGCTTCAGAGATATCTTGTTGCTGCTTTCTGTCTAATCACAATTAAGATATTTAATTATTTCTGATTTAAGCACAAAAACTAAACACATCTTTTCATTCTAATTTTTGGTGAAATGATGAAGCAGGAAGAACCAATATGTCAAGACAGTCCTTGCCACTGGTATTAAGAACAATTTGATCAAAAGCAACAGGATATTTGATTTTCTCTGAAAGCAAAAATTGTATCTATGCGTTAACATGAAAATGGATATCTTTAATCCAGGCTGATGCTGATGCGGGAGGAAGAACAAAGAATCAACACTGTGTTACGAGTTCAGCCATTCCTCTTTTTCTTTGCTTCCAGAGATCCACAGACCACTAAACTACAGTGATCACTGTAATGCATAGGTTCCAAGAAAATATCAAATAAACTCAAATATATGTAGTATGTTTTTGTACAACATATATATTTATTATATGTATTTATACATATTATATGTATAAAGTCCTGGAAGCAAGTACTTGTTGAGACAAAATCAGCTGCCTCTGCATGTGTTGATCAGTGCATGGAATAAGAACAGAACATGTCTCTTAGTTCCTGCATTGACCTTTTCTGCATTTTGGCAAAAGATTAATGCTAGTACCCAGGAAAACTCAACTGTTACTATTGGTGTGGGCAGTTGGAGACAGTATTTTAGGAAAGGATTTCTTACTAATACATGCCACTAAATGGAAGAGATGCAGGAAAAGATGCACTACTTTGCATCCCAGTAGTGACTTTCAAGCATATTTTAAAATAAATTAATATAGGCAAAAAAGCATGTCCAAAACCATAAATAAACATAAATAAATTGCCGTGTCTCATAAATCTATTAATCAGGTAAACTAATTGACAAAGTAGCCAAGGAACACTGAGTAACACTTTTCCGTCTAATACTGATAATGTGAGAGGATTTGTTATGTAGAAATATATCATCATGTTGATTTCCAGCTATCACTGTATAAAGATGAAGTTTTAGTACATTGTTGCCAAAATAAATTTTGATATTAGGATTTAATATTGTTTCACTTGATGTGGAGAAAAATTTTCAGGAAAATATTCAATGGAATACAAACTTACATTGTACATAGCTATCACGAATATATCAACATTTATTTGAAATGAGGTAAACACCATGTAAAAATGTCCTTTCACTTGTGGAACCATTTTTTGGCACAGCATTTTCTAAGGATTGATTCTTAGTTCACATGACTCCACATTGCTTTTGCAATAGATATCTACATAGCTATAACTTTTCACTACTTTGAAGCATCCTTTTTTGCCCAGAGAAAGCAAGACTCCTCTTTGTTAACAGTTCATCAGCTTTACCCTGATGTTGCCAAGGCTCCTTTTTTAATTTTCAGTTTTACCTTTTTCCCTGAGACATGTGCTTCCTGTTTCTCACTTCTCCCTTGATTTTAGGGCAAACATACAATTCTGATGCAATACTTCTTTTTTTCTTTTTCTTTGCCAATGTTTCTGATAGAGATAGAATTTTGGATACCAATATCCCATCATTCTAGTTTATTCTACAAAAATATTAGTAGTAAAAATTATGTCAGGTTGGCTATGTACTAAACTTTGAAATTATTTTTGCTTTTGTCCCCTCTGTTCCAGTGTTTGGTTTGTATGGGTTTTTTTGGTGTTTTTTTTGTTTGTTTGGTTGGGTTTTTTTAACATATGGACATATCAAATATTCAGAATATTGGGCCATTATTTTACTTCTTTCTTCATTTATGATTCTATTTCTGTTTCCATGGCTCAGGACTCGTAGAGGCCATCCCTTTAACCACACTAGTTTATTTTATTCACTGTGAACTGCTTCCCTTCATTCCCAAGCTAAAGGTCAAGAGGTGATGTTCTAACACCTCTTCCTCTTTGTGAATCAGATGGACTCGTTGTTTCAGCATGAATACCCTTGATAGACTTTTGTTGATTCTTGTAAAAAATGGTATCTTTTCTGTTTTCTTAGTGAGACAGTCTAATGGACTACAGCTGTGCATTGGTACATTGTGTCATCTATGTCTTTAGACCAGTTATTTTGCCTGTGACATTATTAATTGATATTTCATATCTCAGAGAGCTGTACAATTTTAGAAGTCTTCTAAAACCAGCCCATCCTTTTTTCCTGGTTTTGTATCAGAAAAAAGGTGCTAATTATATTTGTGAGTTAGAGAGCCATCATAAGCATTTTGGTTAATATAACAGTCAGAAAAGAATCTTCGAAATAAAAATTATTTTTAATTATGACATTAAGCCTGATTAATTTGATTACAAATCTTTACAGCCTTACTTTTATCCAGGCCCTTCCTCTCTTTCAAATCTTCAGCCTTTTCTGGTTCTCTTCAATAAGTACACTACAAACATTCAGGAAATGTTTTACTCAAATGAGTCCTTTTCTTCTGCTCATTAGATATAATCACAATATTTATTGGGTATGCAGGGTAGATTACCTCATGTAACTTTATGCATATGCGTATGTCTGTTCTGGCCTGCTCAAACCCATGCAATGGTCAATTAATCCGTGTGTCAGCCATTCATTGTCTAATAGACTGCATCTCATCTTGAGATGCTTCTCTCTATAGACAGTAGAGAGAGTTTGCACAGTTGTTGTAGACTAAACATATGATTTTAGATAGCTAAATTTGGTAAGATTAATCCAATACTTGCTGCCTTGAGGAAAGCTAACTACTACTTTCAAACCGTAATGGAAAAATTGTCATTAACACAGTTTCAACTGTTTGCTGCTGTTCAGCTTCTCCCTAAATTCATTTCTTGAATAACAGCTATACTTCTGGTTATCAGACTGAACCCATATGCATTCAAATCCCCTGGGGTTTAAGAGATTCTAGACTGCCTTTAACTCTGGGTCTTTACAGAATGTGGATACATGAAAATCACTGTCTGAAACTCTTTCATCAACATTAATCTTCCTTAGGATTAAGCTGTTCCCTCTGCAGAACTTTTGGGCCAAGATCAATGTAGTAGGACGTTTCTGTACTTCCCACAGACTCATAGAAAAATCCAGGCTGGAAGGGACCTCTGGAGGTCAGCTAGTCAACCCTCCACTCAGAACAGGCCTAACTTTAAATCAGTCATCTCATACATAAGCATCGATATTCTCAATTTCTTGTAGTTGCTCTGGCTCACAGTGTAATACTTTAAAGATAAATCAAAGCTAAGCCCAAGCTTTTGGAATTTATACATTTTACATTTATTACAAAGTAGTTAGGTTGCTATGCATAATGATCAATGCCTACTGCATGCGAGAAAGGCTAAGTTTCAGTAAGATTCAGTTCTTATAATAAGAAAAAATCCCTTCTGACCTTCTTACTCCAGCTCAGCTGTCTTTTTCTCATGGCCTTCTTTGTTGACAAGGGCTGTCACTGAAGGTAGTCTGTCACCCTGTCCTACATCCCTACTACCTATTCCTGCACTGAGGTTACTTAACCTTGCACTATACCCAGTTCTGGAAGTAATCAGCAGCTGCTTGTCACAGAGTCGTTAAAAGTCAGTGCTTTTCCTGATACTAACCACATTTTCTGAACAGAACAGGACTATTCTGTTTTGATGACTCCTGGATGACTTTATTCATTTTACCAGACATCATCTACTCTTACTACAAAATGGAGATCTTAATGTGTGCTGAAGGTTACTATCATAAAGGATAGTTCATAAAACAAAAAGGAATCCATGGGCTGACACATATCCCCCAGACCATCAGAATTTTATTTTCCTTCCGGCAACCCAAATCAAATCTTGGAAAGTTTTAGGCAGTTACGTAAATCAGACCTTTCGAACAGAAGCTATGGATTAACAACAGTATTTCAAAACAGGAGAAAATTGCCTCCAAGAAATTTTATTTTTTATTTTGTTTTGAAGATTCATTTTGTTCAATAATTTGGGACATAGCACCTTTCAGAACCTGGAAATACACTACTGTCTGACACCTGCTTTTTTTTGGAAGAATTCTGGAGTAAATGATTTAAAAAATGTGGAGTTTTCTCATTTTACAGATGAGAAAAGTTACTGGCAGTAAAAAACTTTGTCAACAACACAGCATGAAGAAAAGTCCTAAGAGAATGAAATATGCTAGGAATACCAATACATGGCATAGTTGGCATCACTAAAATGCATTTACTTAATCCAGGAGCTAATTGTTTTCATTGTAACTGAATTCAAAGACATCATCCCAGCTAATAAATTAACTCTTTTATACCACTAGCTACTGGTTTTATCTGTGACATAATAGTTTTTAAAGTCTTAGCTATGGAGAAGTAGCTCCTGCTATAGAAATAGTTTTCAATAATACAGAATATTCAGTATACTAACATTTAATGTCTCTGTCATATTTCTGGCATACTTTTTTTTTCTTACAGCCTATTTATACAGACTTTTTTAAAATCAAAAGCCATTCCTAAAATGGGCTCCTTAGGTGGTGGATATCAGCATAGTTACCAATTATTGTGGAAGTGCAATCGTTTCTACCAGATCAGAATCTAGTGCCTTTTGTCTAAAAGCAGGATTCTAAGAAAGGAAAATCAGATGCATTTCAGAAAGAACCAGAGACTATTGATTCTAAATGTCTGATATACTGTGTTTAAAAGATCATTTTTTTTTTATTCCTTACATGTAAAATACTTGAACATTCTCACAACTATATAAAAATACGGATAGTTATGTTTTCTACTTAATTACCTAGTCAGCCTTTGGGTAGGTACACCTGACACTGTTTTAAGTATAGAATTTTGATACAGCAATGGAGTTTGCTTCAAACTGTGGACCTGAATCTGCTGAAGATCAAGACTGTATAAATAAAAACCTCTGGAAGAAAACATGAATTATGGCTAGATTATTATTTTAAGTATTCCTGCTCAAGAGTGATTTTTTTTTTAAAATACCTCCTCCTTTGTCAAAAGAGTATTTAGTATTATTCTGTATTGTCTGTAATGAAAACTAATTTTTAAGTTTACCTGTTGTCGTGGTTTAGCCCCAGCCAAGAACTAAGCACCACGCAGCCGCTCACTCTCTTCCCCCCACCCAGTGGGATGGGGGAGGAAATCAGGAAAAGAAGTAAAACTCATGGGTTGAGATAAGAACAGTTTAAT
>JAVJGG010000017.1:6838077-6859877 GCA_035590195.1 Aviceda cuculoides | reverse complement strand
GGGATAGAGACTTGCTGTTGACTACAATAGAAGATGTGTAGAGATCAATGTTCTGATTCAAACCACTGTATAAAAGCTATTAAATTTACTGGTAAGACTCTAGCAAACCTGATCAGCCTTTATTGAAATAGTTTTCCCTGAAGGGTGCTCATCTGTCCATTACTCACTATTTATGTGGGTATAGGTAAGTCACTCACGGACATACAGAGAGTAAGTTTTTGATCAAGTGTGTTATTGATTTCACTGTCACATTATAACTATATACAACTCAAATTTACTGATATTATGTCAGGGTTTTTTATGTCATTATGTAGTCAAAACATTGAGTTACTTCACTAGAATTCAGATGTTTGAGTATTTTATATAAGAAAGGGATTATGAAACAGTAATAAGCTTGTATATTTCCTTCCTTTTTTTTTTTTCTCTGATTCCACAGAAACATGTTTGTTTAAGAAGGAAAGGATTATGGTAGGAAATTAAAAAGTGAAAAGAGTATCTTAGTATGTTTAAATCTTCCTGATATGCAGAATTATAATTTGTATATCACAATGTAAATAATGAGATTCACTTGAAATCATATTGACATATTTCTGTATTTAAAGGAGCCATTCTAAATCTTTCTCAAAATATGTATTTTACACTATGCTTTTTATATTTGTTGGAGTGTCAGAATTTCTTTATTTTGTTCCTGTGTGGTCTCTTACGATGTTCTTTTCTGACTTGCAGTTCAATTGTACATCAGGACATTTTTCACAAAAGCAAAGTTCGGTGCCATCTTTTGAGACTTCACATTTAAGTTCTTTGGCAATACACTGAATTGTCCAAACTGTTATACTGTGGCAATGACAAGAGGAAAAAAATATTTTCCTTTCTGTCTCTTTCTGTGATGAATCTTTGTCTTCCATTGCCTAAGCTCTCTTTGTAATGCAATGCAATGCAGTGTTTGATATGTTCATGCTTTACCACTCTTATCTGTTCTTTTCATAGAGAACAGATTGTCCCCGATAGACGTTTGCTTCTTCTGGAACATCTTTCTCATGCAAGTATGAGTAAAATAAAACAAAAAAAGCCTCTTTTGTGCCTGCCAGTCTGGGGGAGTATCTAATGATCTTTATCCCAATTCTTCCTGTGCAAAGTTACACGGAAGGAGTGGTGAAAACAAGTTTTATCTGTATTACGGATGTGCTGCTTGCTAAGTAGTTTACTTATGCTACCTACTGTTGCTATTGCTGATGTTGAAGAGGAACAGAAGTATTAAGTCTGTTTATTAAATACGGATAAATCTAAACTCTACTTGTACAGACATGACCATATTTCTGTATCTGAATAAAATCCCCCCTACAGATTTTAGTTCATCATTAAAGTACAACTTTATCTAGATCTGAGCTAATGCCACCGTTTGTCTTCATAAACTGTAAGGTTAGGGTTTTTTTAATAGGGTGCAAATGTTCATTCTGATTCTTAGATAAAAGATCCTTGGCAAAATCACTTAACACTTGGTTATTTTGCTTCAGGCTCTAACAGTGACTATCTTTAAGCTCAGTTAAAGCTTTGCAGAGCGGAAAGAGAACTTCCAGGCAATCTCATTTCCTTGCCTACAACACAGGCAATAAAGAAGTGTAAATGGGGCACTCAGCAAATCACCTAGTGAGCATTTTAAACTAATTAAAATGTGATGAAGACTGTTTTGAAGACATCAATTTATAATTTATATTGCAGTGGAAGTGAAGAATGTTAAAGCTGGTTTTTTGCAAGAGTATCTCACAGGTCTGACATGGTAAATTTTCTCTTTATCCAAGAACTACTTTTTTTTTAGAATGTTATCTGGGCAGAAATTGAAAAGAAATAATATGTTAGATCTTTGTTATGACAGAATACAGGTTAAAAGACTACTTGGAAAATCTGGATATTTGGAAACCTTGGAATATTTTCTTAAGTGAAAAGAAAAATATCAGAGATTGATTGGAACAACTGCTTACTTTTACTGCTGAAAACCCACAAATTGGATGGGCTACTTCCTTTCTTGTCATACGAGGACTCCAGGAGATAGTATTGGGTAGAACACAATCAATGTAGAATCACATCCAGAGAAGAATGAAAGCTTTTACACAGCTTTTTGTCCTTGATTTCCCTATTCTTCTATTTCCAACCTTTATAAACATTTTTTTTTCTCTTTTTTGAGAGAAATCATACTGCTTGTTGGAAAAAAATGAGATTCATGATAAATTCACTTAGGTCAGGGTCCTGAAAGCATCCTCTGGTCTGGAAACACTGGGCAATATGCCTGTGAGAATCCCACAGGAGTCATACCTTCTCAGTGTCCCACTTCAAGAAACATGAAACTGTGTGGTCGTGCAGAACATAAATGGCTTCCAGCTAAAACCCACAAGATTGGTTTTTTTAAGACAGTCCTGTTATTTACTTTGCAGAAGAAAGGAAAGGTACTTTGCGGAAGGAAGGAAGGAGGGAAGGAAGGAAGGAAGGAAAAGAATGAGAAAGATAGCCGATTCACTTATGGGGTAGATATAATACAATGCGAAGGCTTCCAGTTCCTCCATTTGACAAAGAAAAAAAAGAGTCCAATTTTATTTTCTTCATATAAATGATATAATTTTTGGCACTTTGGGCTCCCTTCTACAGCATTTCACTAGTTTTCAAGACCTTTTAGGGGAAAGAGTCATTTGTTTCTCCTGAAAATTTGTCCATTGCATGGTGAAAGGACTAGAGTGCATAACTTATGAGCAGTGGCTGAGGATACTAGGTTTGTTCACCTCAGAGAAGAGGAGACTGAGGGATGACCACATTCCTAGGATGTGAGGAAATGTGTCAGGGGAAGTTTAGACTGGATATCAGGAAAATATTCTTCACTGAGAAGGTGGTCAAGCACTGGACAAGCTCCCCAGGGAATTGGTCATAACCCCAACCCTACTGGAGTTCATGAAATGTTTGGGCTATGCTTGCAGGCGTCTAGTTTAATTTTCAGGCTGTCCTGTGTGGAATCAGGATTTGGACTGGATGATTCTCACAAGTCCCTTCCAATTCAGGATATTATATAATTCTGTGATGTATAGCTTGACCTTACCGTTGTCATGAAGTGGCTTATTCACTTACATTTGGATTTTCTTACATGTGTCTGCTCCTAGTCAATTTTTATACCTGGCAAGGGGTATGCATGCTTGGCTTAGTCTTGTGAATTGTTTTTTTTAAGATCTAGATTTTTTTCCCATGGAGGGTATTAAATCTTTTATTGTATTGTGATTCCTATTATTTCTTTTACAGACAGAAAAGGGAATAAAGTCAGGGAGAGGAACTTTCCTTTCACTCATTGCTTACTTGTAGGAATCTGAACACACAACAATTCAGTGTAAAAATACAAACGGTTAAAACTAGCTGTTGCTTTTTCTTTTTCTGTCTGTAAACATACCTGAACTTTTACATTTCCTTGAATCATACACTGAACTTTCAAATGACAACTGCAAAGTACCTAGAACCTTCTAGTATCAATCTTCCTAGACTGTTTGGTGTATGGACAATGTATCTTCACTTATTATGAGGGAAAAGCTGTTTAGAAAATAGATTCAGGTAAGCTCTTAAAATATCTGCACTGAAAAACTCTAGAGGTCACTAAAGAAATCTCTATGTCTTAGGTATGCTACGTTTGATTTAACTGCAAAATCAGCTCACTCTTGGTGCTTCAGTACAGCCAACATTGCTGACAATCAGACCTGAGATGCCCACAACAAGAAGAGAATTTAAAACATTTTCCTCCATCTTTGTATGGATATTTTTTCCTATTGTCATATGTTCATCTGTCCATATTTGATCAAAGAAAGATGGATCACATTGAAATCAAAATGCAGTTTTTCTGCCATTAAGTTAACAGTCTGACTGAAGAAAAAAAAATTGTTGATATCTTTTCATTTCTGCCACTTTTACTGACTTCTCATTCCCTTGTTTACCTTTTAAACTCTCTTACTTTAATTAAATTATCTCCCTCCAAAGCTATTTGCTCTCATTCACAGTGTTAAAACATATTAATCTTCTTGCATACAGCTTCATATCATGCTATTCCAGAAGCCACCTTTCTCAGATTGTTAAAGGCCTCTAATTCACCTATTTTCTGAATGTTGTGCCATCAAACTCAAATGGCAGTGAAGAATGTACTGAGTATGGTTGCTGCTTACCTGTCAAGGCAATAATTTCTGTAGAGAACCAGACTAGACAAGCATGCAATTTTAAATACTTTTCTATCATGAGATTATTATAAAATACATGATGCCTTTAAAGAATTGAAGAAATGTTGATTTTCTTCTTGTTGCAGATACCTGCCTCTGATTAATTTAAATAGCTTTATTGGTACTTCCATAAGTCAAAAAATTATTTTTAAAAAATCCATTTCTGACTTTTGGGCTAACATTATACTTTGATTTTCTGCGCTCCAGTGATTTTTATCATTATCTAAAACATTACTTTTATCTTTTGTTTTCTATACATTTATTGCTCTTTCATTTTTCTCCTGCAAAGTAGTTCTTTGCAACTTATGAACTGAAACTTTGCAAACAATTATGAAATTATTTTATAACGACAGTTGATACAAAAATGAAATAAATATAAAACAATGCATTTCTCCAAAGCCTGTACTTAAGACCCCAAACTTTGGAAGTACACTTGGTCTCCTGTCTCTGACGTATTCTACTCATAAAGAAAAACAATGTGAACAGCAACAGCATTGATTTTCAGTCATCATCCCCACTGTGCTACTGTTGCCATAGACACTAAACGGGCGCTTCTCAGGGATATTTTTTTTTTCCTCCAGTGCAGGCATTACTTGATTTTCTGAACACAATAAACCTCTTCATGTGTGTAGGTTGGAGAGGACATGGGAACATTCTGTTGCTACTTCTCACTCTGCAGTTCCTTCTCACTTCTCCTGTATGTATCAGTCATTAGGAAGGTTGTTAGCCTATTAAGATTTCTTTCTCATATGCTCCAGACCTTCTATCACTGTCAATTTAAATATGCAGTTTTTCTCCACAATGATGTCTTGTGATTTCTTTATACCTTAAGATTAGGAGAAAAAAATGCCATTTAGGATGAGAGCCTAATAGTTGAAAGCAACAAGCAGTGGGCTAGCAGATTAGTTCGCTATCTGGTCTGTGGAAAGAGATAACTGAGCTTTGGCCATCTAACTTATGGGAAAACAACCTAGGCCTGGCTAGTGAGAACTGAGGGCACTGATATGAAATTCCTGCTTACAGAAATAGCTGTCAGTTATCTAAACAGCTAAAGAGTATATTCAGTACTGTTTGTATGCTTATGAGATGTTATATTGGGCTCTAAACTACTTTAGCATTTAAAAAAAAATGGATCTATACTTAGCTAAACAGAAAAATTTGAAGTGCTGTGTCTTAATTATTGTCTCATAAATCATAGAATGTCAGGCTGAAAGGAAGCTTTAGAAATCTAGTGGTCCTGCCCCACCCCCTGCTCAGAGCAAGGGACAACTTTGAAGTTACACCCAATTTCCAAGTCAGATAATGTTGTTCAGGAACATATAAAGCCAACTGTTAACATCTCCATGGACAGAGATTCCACAAACTCACTGAGCAACTTGTTCAAATGTTTGATCACCCTCATGGTGAAAAAATTATTTCTAACATCTAATTGGAATTTGCCATTTTCCAGCTTGTAGCCATTGCCTTATGATCTTTCACTGTAAACTTCCAAGAAGAATCTGGCTCCATCTTCTCTATGTCATCCGATTAGGCTGATACAGGCTGATTAGTTGAAGGGTACTTTGTCTTAATTCTGCAGTCACTCTTGATGTGCTTGGGGACTTCCTTGCCAGTATTGTTGGTGCCACATAGCCGATAAAGTGTAATAGTTTGAAAGCCAGATAAATTTTGGCAATGCCTCTGCAAACATTCCGGGTCTGAACTCCCGGCAGACAATAAACCTCCTAAGGCAGAAATATGGTTGACAAATGAATGTCTCTGTCCAGTATCTTCCCTTGTTTCTTGTTGGTGCTGACAGATGGATCAGGTTCAAGCAGCTCTGATGCTACCCTGAGGAGATTTGCTCCTTTTCAGCTGTTGCCAGTACCCTATACCTATTCTGCTAATGCACACCTGCAAGTGGAGAAGGAGCTTCCCTCTGCTTGCTGATTTTGGGACTATCCCGAACAAGTGTATGAGGGCATCCTCTAATTGTTCCTTCCTGTATGCTGTATGGTTTTCAGGTTTTCAGGCACTTCCTATCACTGCTGCTGGGAAGCCCATCTCCCTCCAGTCAGCAAACAGCTGAAATCAAAGGTATACGCACCTCTTAATGAGGAGACAGCAGAGGTAAATCTTCCTTTTCTGTCTTCAACAAATACAAATGACTATTTCTCAGCTGCTGTTACAGAAACACATTAGGCAGCTCGATCTTTTCAATTTTCAATCCTTTTAAAGTAATCTTATCTTTACTCTGATGCCAGCTTCTGAAAGCTTCATGACTCTGTAAAATAAAAGTGTATAGGCCAACCAGACAATGTGGCTGAAGTCACATCTCAACCCCCCATATTCCTCCACAATTAACTCAATATTAGGTATTCACAGTTACCAAGCAATTCTTGTATTAATTCATTAAAAAACAAAAAACCAAACAAACCAAAGCCAGATTCTTGACCTATTTCTTGCAGCCACAGCATGGCACAATCCCTTCTGCACTTATCTTTTATATTTCACTTACACATCAGGCAATTATTTTCTTCCTTATACCCCTCAAAGTATTATGAGTTTGGTAGTGGTTTCCATCAAAGAGTTGTGTTTCCAACATCAATTTCTAGACCTTTACCATTTTATCTTTATGAATATTGTATTTTAAATGAACTTAGTTATACTGTCCTAGTTGGGTTGAGTGTCTCTCCTGTGCTGAGATTTACACAGCTGTAAGAGGGAAATAGTATGTCAAAGATCAGTTCTTATCTCTTTGAACATTTTCCCTGGTTAGTCACACTCTCAGTTGGCAGCTCTCAGTGGTGGGATGATCATACAGCAAGTAACTGCTACGTGGTTCCCTTGCAAGGCTGCACTTGACTCGGAGCACACAATGACAAAGATGCTTCATCAGGCAAGAATTCCTCTGGAGTATGTGAGCAGCAGGTTCAATAAACACATTTCATTCTTTTACCTAAAATCATTAATTTTAATAATCACCAGTTTAGTACGTGGACACATAGGCAGGAATCCTCACACCTCTCTGCAGTGGGATATGAATTTAAGAATTCTAAAGGGTATTCTCAATTTCAACTCAGAATTAGAAATAAGCAAAATTGTGTTCATTACCAAATGTACACACACATATATATGTATACATAAGGCCAAATACAGAGTATGCACTCAGTAAGGTATTCTTCATGTTGATAAATTTAAGCATGCTTTAAAGGTGCTTGTAAAACTTGTATTTCAATTCACTCTGCAATAAAGCCATTTTTACGTAGGAAAGCCAGACACCTGCACATTCTCGTACTGTTTTAGACTTCCTGTTCAAAGACATGTTTTAATTATATTTTGCATACCTTTTTGAACAATCATTATGCAGTATTCATCATTGTCAGAAGGTATATTAGAAATGCTGCAGCTTTTAAATGAATGTCAACACTTTCCTTACATAGCTTGACTGATCTGTGGGGTTTTGTTTGGATTTTAGCAGTAATTGTGTTGCTGCCTGAAGTATTTTTCTTCTATTATGTCAGAAGACAAGACTATGTATCTGATGCGAGTTAAGGTGGATGTTATTTGCATCTCAGATATCAGTATTAAATGTATTTCAGTAGTTCGTTTTGCTGGACATGGAAGCAGTCCAATGTAAAATAGTATATTGTCATGATTAAGTGCCAAAAGCAATCCTAACCTCAGTGTAAGGTTATATTCTCAAAATCAGCAGAGCTAGTGGTGGAACCTCTTGGTACTAATGGAGAATGTATGACTTTTCATGGAACACTCCTTTTACCTGGATCAGTGGCTTCCAAAACATCTGAAGAATCCCTTGCAATCCTTGCGATGTAAAATAATAATAACGATAGCAATAGCAATAACAATAATAATGGAAAGCAAAAACTTGTAGTTATAAGATGCTGCTTCAAGTTTCAGAGTTCTTTGTCTTACGAACAAGCACACAAATCAGTACAAATCAGTTTTCCTCAAGACTTCACAGAGTATTTTGATCAATTTTCTTTCCCATATATTTTGTTTGTCTGATTCTGGTAGACATGAGTAGTGTTTTGCATTCTTGCCCAAATTCAGCAGTAATTGGTTTCTAACAGCTACTTTCTGGGTCTACTGTATAACACAGACTTTTGTTTTATTCAGTAGCTGGACAGGTGTTACTAATCTGATTTATTTATTTATTTATTTATTTTTCCACTCAGGGCTGACCAAAGGATAAAGAAAGATCTCTTTCATCTAGAGTTAGGCCAACCATTTAAACTCACAGATTAAACTATCCGCTTTGTATTCTGGAAGTTGGGATAAAATCTCTCTGAATATTTAACTGTATAGTATTTTTTTAATTGGGTTGCGAATCTGTTATGTATTGTTCACTTCTTTTTACTTTTACAAGAAGTTACATCAACACCTTACCTCGGATATTTGTTGTGCTGGGAGTAGTTCCTGCAAGACTGTGGTCATACTTCCTGGCATTAGGAAGGATGTATTCAGCACCCTGGGATTACCTACAATGCCAATTATCTTGAACTTTTATATAGTTCACCTAACACCAATCTGTTATCCAGTGAATATAATTTCATCTTTTCTATAAAACTACAAGTTAAATTTGCAAGTTTTTCCCTACTAGACTTTTTCTAGCTTTAATCTTTCATTTGTTCATTTAATTTCCTGAGTGACATACTATATTATGTCAAGCAAGTCACATCATAGTTTGTTACATCACATTACAATAGCTAATGCATTTTGGCAGGTGTAACCCTTTGGGCCCATCAGTCACTGAATTATGTTCTTTATAAACTTCTTTATCATTCTGTGCATGGTATGCCTCTTGTAATGAATGCAAAATGGTGTGTGACCAAAAAGTAAGCACACTGAAAAGAGGACAAACAGTAAGTGACTGAAAAACTTGTGGAATAATTGAAGAGCTTTGTCACTGGAGGGGAATGCATTTCCATAATAAAATTGTTAAAATTTCAATAGTTCCTGTGATTCCTGTGATTTCTGTTTGCTATTATATTTCAAATACTCATTTGAGTGACCAAATTATACC
The DNA here is from genome assembly GCA_035590195.1 of Aviceda cuculoides. Classification (NCBI taxonomy): domain Eukaryota; kingdom Metazoa; phylum Chordata; class Aves; order Accipitriformes; family Accipitridae; genus Aviceda; species Aviceda cuculoides. The sequence goes on along the minus strand of JAVJGG010000017.1, from coordinate 6,850,616 downwards.
CTGAATCAATTTAGATTTAACGTATTGGTAATGAATATTTCAGGTGAAATTTTAAAATGAGATCATGGCTTCATACATAAAAAGAATCAAAGTCAGAGCCATTGTATTCTTTCACTTAGTGTTAAAGGTGTTAATCTAGATTAGAGATTTTAACTGTCACCTGCCACCCAAAGGAGATAATGAAATAATTCCTCAGAATTTTAATGCTAATATTCAAAGAGCTTTGTTGCATTTCAGAAGTTCTAAGGAACAGGAAGAAAGTTAAAATTGTATTAGCACTTTAAAGATGGATGACAGTGGTCAGAACCAGATTATTAGAATGACTGATAGTGGTGGGTTGTCCCCAGCCAGCAGCTAAGCACTCACCAGCCGCTTGCTCACTCTTCCCCACCAGTATGGCAGAAAGAATCAGAAGGGCAAAGTGAGAAAAACTTGTGGGGATATAGTTTAATAAAAGAACGGTTAAAAAAAAAAAAAAAAAAAGATACTAAAGCCATCCCTCACCACCTGCCTCCAGCAGACTGATGCCTAGCTGGTCCCCAAACACTAACTACTTTAAAAAAACTACACTCTCACCCAGTTTTATAGCTGAGCATGTCATATGGTATGGAATACCCCTTTAGTCATTTTGGATCAGTGTCCTGGCTGTACCCCTCCCAATGTTCTGCCTGCTCCCAGTCTGTTCACTTGCAGGGGCAGAGTGAGAATTGGAGAAGGTCTTGATGCTGTGCAAGCATTGTTCAGCAATAGTTAAGACACTGCTGTGTTATCAGCACAGATCTAAAAAACAGCATCAAATGGGCTGCTATGAAGAAAATTAACTCTATCCCAACCAGACCCAGTACACTGATACAGCATTCAATCAATATGAAGTAATAAAAACATATGCTGGTCAATATGGTCCTATCAAACATAGTAACCAACATTTGAAAAAGTGCCTCAGAAGGCAACATGCTCCTTTCTCATAAAAACATCAGGTACCCTCAGGATGAAGTAGAGGTAACTAAAGGACACTGACAAAGACCTATATATATCAAGAAAACAGCATATTTTTAACATAGCCAGAAAAATATAAAGTCTCCCAAAAGGGAACAAGAATATTAATGAGTGATCAATCCACAGCAGATTAATTGGCCAAAAGTGAACAATCAATTTGAGCCATATATCAGATGGGACTTAAATAATCCTTCTCTATGTAAAAAGGTGAAAATGAAGTAAGCAATTATTTTGTGTGGGCATTGATGCGGATTCCCACAGTCCAGGAGAGGGATGGATACACTTCAATAGGTTCAAAGAAGAAGTACAGGATGCAAAAAAATTGGAAAATATGTCATAAGTCAAAGAACTGAAGAGTTCATCCTTTTTTTACCTTAATATGGAGAAGGTATAGGGAACTTCTGACTGTGGATTAGAGCTGCCTGCAATATTGAAGGTAACTGTGTGGGTATAAGAGCAGATAGAACAATAGAACTTGCACCAAATGTCAGAATTGAATTTTTATGTTATTAACATAATTAAAATGAAATTTTAAATTAATCTCAATTCTGAAATGACCTGCTACATAGAATTGAGAAATGGACAAGATTTTATCCAATTCAGACCTGTTTTGGGACTAAAATGCTGACTAAAGAATCTTATTGTGGGATTTCCAAGACTGCAAGCAAATATTTGTATTCACTATGGCATGCTAGCACAGGCAGAATAATGTGGAGGCTATGCCACAATCATTGTTGGGTGCAATCCTGAACCATATACTACAACACAATACCTAAATTTTGCATGTGTTTAGGGAGCAAATATTTGGCTAGCTGTGTGTTCTGCAGTAGAAAATGATTATGATTTCCAGACCATATTGTTTTTCCAGATACTGTAATTAACAATTCCTATTTTTGAGAGTTGCCATTTCACTATAAATGATGCAGTGCAGTATGGTTGGCTCAGATTGACATGATGTATCTGTCTGCAATCTGTCAACTGAAAAGATATATGCAAAGTAATGCATTTTTGTAAAGTATGGCTTCGTGGGTACCTGGCAGCCAGCCAAGCTTAACTCACCACAGCCCATCAAGTCTCTTCAACACTGTACTTGCACCAGTCTGGGCCACGACTTTCACAGGGCTGAGATTTAAAATTCAGTGTAGCCAAGAGCTTCTGCAAGTAAAGGAAGTACAAGGTCAGACAGCTTGCAGGGAATTTTTTTGTTTTGTTTTAATGTAACCCTCAGGATCAGCTGAACAAGTATTAAATGATTCTGTTAATTTACATCAAGGTACTATCTATAATCAAACACTTATTTAAGAAACTTGATTTTTTGTCCAACCAGGTTTTAAAATGCTTTTATTTTAAGTAGAAGTGTAAAATGCAAAAGATTGATCATTTTTCTTATTATCTCACTTTCCTTTTCTTCTTATCTTCATAGTTAGGTATCATTATATAGACATTTCCAATAGTTCTTCTTAACCTCATGCTAAAGGTTAAAAGTGGGGAAAGTCAAAGTCATTATATTTTACTTGAATAGAACCCTGACCAAATTACTTGAAATAGAAATCTTTGTAATTGATTTGAGTAATTTTGATATTCACATAGCTTTGTGCTATGTGAACACATCCTGTACAATTATTCTAATATTAGTGTACTAAATTTTCTTTTAACCTTAGCCTAGATAAAAAAACCTCTTCCACTGAATTTTTCAAAAATTATCTTTAATTTTCAGCTGTTCTCTACTTTTCCTGAAGAGTACCAATCACCCTACCATGCTCATGAAGTAATAATATATTGCCACATTTGATTAATTGTCTTCTTAAAGACACAGATATCACTTCACTTGTTCATATCTACATCTGTAGCTGTTATCTGAAGTCAAAAAAGAAAAAAATATAGTAGCTGAAAGGGTAGAAAAAAAAGTCAGATCAAATAAAATCTAGACATGGACTACGGCATTATCAGAGATAAATAGTGCAATAAAATTTGAGGAGGTCTCATAGTTCGAGTTACACAATTGAAAATCTGGAGATTTCAGTGACTCCTGTGAACTTTCTCTAACATAACATCAGATTTGAGATTAAAACAATTTTAGGTGAATATTCAAATAACAGCTATCACCAAAGCAGTTATAGCAGATATAGTCTAATCCAGTTCTTAGAAATTCATATAAGTGAAAAGAGAAACCAAGGTGTAATTTGAAATGAATGAAAAGATGCCTTTTTAAAACACAGTATTACCTTAACTTTTCTAAATCAAGTTATCAGCTCAAGCAGTTTTAGTATTTATTTCCTCACAAGCTACAGGAGTTATTTCATGTAGTTGAAAGGGCAAATGTGGGTAAAATATAACAATTTCTCATGCTATTTCTCCCAGACGTAAAAGCTTCTCTGAACTGTCATGAAGTTACAAATAGCACCACTTAGGCTTTCTTGACAACAAGTACTATAAAAAAAAGATTAAGATCTGCTTTATGGTCACAGATACCTCTTTTAGACATACTGATCTCAAAGTGATGATGCAACATGAAACAAAGACCCAGAAATCAAATTTGTTAGCATATCTTGAAACTAAGCACATAATATTGTGTTTTAAGAAGACATTTTTGCCTGAGTAGAAGAACCTGAACATCTAACCATACTAAGAAAAAGGAGTAAAAAGAAACTAAAAAGAAATGGGAACTGTGTCTATACACAATTATTTGAAGCCAATGTTACTTCATAAGGTGTGATTTTGATTTTATATCTCACTGTAATGTGAAATTTGGTTGTTTTCTTTCCCTTCCCATTTCTTTGAATGGTATACCTTCCTTTAGCAAACAAAACAGGCTTTGCTTGCTTTATTTTCTCAACTCTGCCAGAAAGAAGCTTGCTTTCATTTCAGGTAGGTTTGGTTGTTTGGGTTTTTTTGGCTGTTTTGTTTGTTTGTTGGGGTTTTTTTTTCTTTTTCTTTTTCTTTTTTTTTTTTTTTTTTCCCCTAGGTACAACTATTTACTTTTAATATGTTGTACTTTTCAAACCATTCTATGCTAACGAGTTCTGACTGCCTGGCTCCTGACTTACAGTATTTTATATGACATCAGTTTCTGCCTGCATTACTTAGGAATACTTCATTTACCCTAAAAGGGTGTCTCAAGCATAGAGTCATTAGAAATGTTAAACTCATAACACCATATTACTGGGAGTTTCCATTATGTCAACAGCTGTCCAGTTTTTTTATCCCGACATCATCATGATTTTAGTACAGATTTGGTAAAAAGACTATGCTAACTTAAAGAGACATCAGCACACAATTGCTAAACCTGTTACATCCTAGTATACGTAACATCTTGTGAATGTAAAGAAATAAGGTTATGGAAAGTAAATGATCATTAAAAACTCTTTGAGACCATTATATTTTGTCATTTGTAAGATATAAACTAGCACATGGTATCTAGAATTTTTTCCTGTGTAATATATTTTAGTATGTTTAGGTCTGCAAAATGAATCTAGAACTAACTTTCCAAATTAAGAAAGGATGAGTCCTAAATATAGTCCAGTTTATAAGCAATTTTCAGATGCAGAAGTGTACTTTAAATAAAACTACATTAAATTTAAATTAAACTAGATCTTTTTAATATAAAAACTTTAATGGTATTGGGAAGGAAAAGAATTTCTCCAGTTAATACATGAGTTTCTGTGGATTTATAACAGTAAATGTTACATGGACATAGAAATTTTGAATTGGATCACAATTTTCTGTCCGGTTCAGAATTCCGACTACAGACATGGCTGTTATACAAGGTGTTTAGAGTAAAAATATGAGGAAGAAGATGAGAAAAAAAATTATCCTTTGCCTGCTATTTTCTCTAAGCTTCTGGGAATCAGCACAGCAAATACTTCCAGAAATGGAGGTTGCATGTAGGTCATTGCTTTTGACACTACCAACTCCCTTCATTAATTTCTTAGTGCCTTCTTTGCCCTTTTTATACTTATGGACTTCTTGTTATACTGTGACAATTATTCACCCACATTGTGTTGAAAAATATTGCCTTTTGTTTTTAGCCTGCTACTTGACAATTTCATATTGGTATCATTAGGATTCTTCTTTTTTTTTTTTTTTTCCCCCAGACTTTTCCTTGCTATTCTTTATTATATAGCTTTCTACCTAGACGATACTTCTACCACTGCCTCATTTAATCTCTTCTCACAAAGAAGCTGTTCCATATCTGCGATGATCTCATTATTCCTCTTTTTAATTTTTTCTAGTTCTTTGATATACTTTTTGAAATAAAACACGGTACATACAAGTTTTAAGATATATTTTAAATTTCAGTAATAATGTCTGCCATTAGGAGCACAGGAAAGCGTACTTTTAGAACAGAAAGCATGATTATTTTCTTACTTATCTTGTTTCACAAGGTTGTTACTGCAATGAGTCACAGTAGTTGTTCCTTGTTTACAGAACTGCTAAAGAAGAATCATAACCACAGTATTGGTTTTGACAATGTTTATTTGCAGTACCTCCAGCTATATTCTCTTTTACAAGCTCATGGCTTTTCTGTAGTGAAAAGAGCAACCATGCATCCTTCAAAGCTGAGGAATGTTATAGAAAAGGCTGTGATAACTCTTCCATTTGAAATATCTGTTACAACTGATCTTCTCAGAGGAACATACTGCAGATTTAAAAGTTGTATTTAGTGGTTTTTTTTTCTTAAAAAACAAAACAAAACAAAACAAAAAACCAGTCTGTTGGGTTTTGTGGGTTAACAGTAGTTCCAGAACCAGTTACAAGGACTTCAAATGCAGAAAAACCCCACCCTTAGCTGAGTCTGTAAGCAAAGAGCTCAGTGTCTATTCATATTTTCAGTAGAAGCTGTTGTAATCTGAAAACCTTTCATCGTTTCTAAATTCGCATTAATGTGTTCAGAATTAAATTTGCAGAACAATTGGGTTAAGACAGAATAGTCGCCATACGAACTGCAACACAAGAGACCACCCCAGCTTAACAATGAGCTTTTGGGTTTGCTTAAAAGTGAAAAAGAAGCATTCCAGCTATGGAAAGGCATCCAAATAGCATTGAGGACTACAAGAATCTTGCTCAGGCATGCAGAAATGCAGTAAGGAAGGCTAAGGCTCAGCTAGAACTGAAACTGGCCAAAGATGTCAAGTACAAGAAAGGGTTCTTCAGGTACATGAGAAGTAAGCAGAAGCACAGGGCCCCTTACTAAACAGGGCAGGGAAACTAGTCACTAATAGTGCTGACAAGGTAGATGTTCTCAATAGCTTCTTTGCCTCTGGCTTTACTGGTATAGCTGGACCCCAGGTCACAAGATCAGGTAGCTACAACAATGCATGTGTTGACCCACCAGTAGTGGAGGAAGGACTGGTCTGCAGCCTCTTGCAAGGGCTCAACCCACATAAATTTATGGGCCCAGACAGAATCCACCCCAAGGAGAGATATGGCTGGCATTGTTGCAATGCCACTGTCTATAATATTTGAAAAGTCACACAGATCCGGGGATTACCATGAACGACTGGAACAGGGCAAATGTCATACTCACCTACAAGGGCCCAAAAGAGGACCCGGGAAACTACAAACCCATTAGTCTTACTTCGGTCCCTGGGAAAGTAATGGAACGAGTCTTCCTGGAAACTATTACTAACCAAATGAAGCAGATGATGGGGAAAAGCCAACACGGATATACCAAGGGCAAGTCACGCCAGAATAACCTGATCACCTACAACAAAGTATCATCTTTAGTCGACAAGGGGAGAGCAGTGGATATTATTTACCTGGACTTCAGCAAAGTGTTTGACACTGTTTCCCACAGCTTGCTTCTGGACAAACTGGAAAAATACAGATTGCATGGATATCTGTGAGATTGGGCAGGAGATTGGCTAACAAGTAGTACTCAGAGCATGGTGATCAATGGTTTTTCCTCAGGCTGGCAGCCTGTCATGAATGGGGTCCCCCAGGGATTGATACTGGACCCCATGTTGTTTCAATGTCTTCATGAATGGTCTGGATGATGGATTGGAAGCACCCTCACCAAGTCTCCTGATGACACTAAACTGGGTGGTGAGGTAAACACATCAGAAGGGAGAGACATCTTACAGAGACCAGGACAGGCTGGAAGACTAGACTTAGCAAGAACAGTATGAAGTTTAACAAAGACAAGTGCAAAGTCCTGCACCAAAGAGCCCAGTAAGGGCCAGGAACTATGTGGGTGTGGAGCAGCCTTGCTGAAAGGGACCTGGGGATCCTGGTGGGCAACAAGCTGAACATCAATCAGCACTGCACTGCTGCAGCAATGAAGGCAAATAGGTTCCTGGGCTGCATCCAGAGGGGCATTACTAGCAGAGACAGAGACGTGATCATCCCTCTCTACTCAGCACTTGTCAGGCCACACCTGGAGTACTGTGTCCAGTTCTGGTCCCCACAACACGAGAAAGACATGGACAGACTGGAACTGGTCCAGAGGAGGGCCACAAAGATGATCAAAGGACCGGAGAACCTGCCCTATGATGAAAGACCGAAGGAGTTATGTCTTTTCTCCCTGAAGAATTAAAGTCTCAGAGGGGACCTCATCAAAGGATTCTAGTACTTGAAGGATGGCTACAAAGAGGATGGAGGCTCTCTCTTCACAGGGAGCTACATGGAGTTGATAAGGGGCAATGGGTACACGTTGCACCAAGAGAGGTTTCACCTCAACATACTAAAGATACATTTTACAGTGAGAACAGTCACTGGAACAACCTCCCCAGGGATGTGGTAGAGTCCCTATCACTGGAGGTTTTCAAGATGTGATTGGACAGGGTGCTACATAAAGTCATCCAGCCTCCCTTTTCCACAGAAGGTTGAGCCAGATGATCTTTCAAGGTCCCTTCCAACCTGGCTATTCTATGATTCTATGAACTGTGTAGAATTTAAAACACTTGAACATCTCGTATTTTGTACCAATAAAAGTCTCAATTTTATATAATAGAAAAACATATGATTTATATTCTTTTTCCAAATATAAAACATTTCCTCTCTAAACAATTTAAAGGACATGAAAGCATAGACTCAGATTCAGGCATGAGATGCTTGTGATATAACTAAAAAACCAGCCACCTCTATAACAACAACTGCAGAAAGGAAATTCTCAGTCGAGTACTTCAGGGCAAACCTCAAATACTTTAAAGGTATCCTGAAACTACAGTTACAGATCCTTTTCAGAATCTCACATAAAAAAACCCCTTTTTCTCTAATCCTCTCATGTAGTACAAGCAGTATCTGATAACCTTCTAAAAATACAAAACCAGATAATTGACTGTTTTGCAGATTTCATTTTGAATATCTAATTTTAAAAAAAGGCAAATGTTTGCTTTAATATTTTGAAGATATGACCTACTCACTACAATTTTAACTCAGGTATGATAAAAACTGTAGTCAAACAATGGGATTACCTCTACTGACACTACACACGTAATATCCGTTAAAGCCATTGTGCATATGGAAACTGCATTCAGCTGGAACTGATCTTTTATCTGAAAGTTTTCAGGATGACAGGTTAATGCTTATGGGATAGCCTAGCATCTTCGTTCTAATTCTTCTTCTTGTGGATAACCACTGTTTTTAATGCTGTACATCTTGTTGAGAGTGGACAACATGAGGGAATATTTACTTTTCTAAACTATTAGGTTGGAAGAGCTAGTAATGCTTACATTATACAGTCCAGTGAGAAAATAAAGAGAAAACATGTCTGAGTGACAGGACTGAGGAGCAGAGCACAGTGAGTGTGTGAACTTTCTAGCTTTTGCCTTTTAATTCTCATATTGCTTGAGATATCTGCTAGAATATACTGTTAGTAAACACACAGAGCATTACCATAATCACATAATCACAACCATATAATACTCCAAGCAGAAAAATGACTAATTTCCTCAGTAATCATCATCCCCTTGATCTACAGACAGAATACTGTTTTCTAACACTGGTTCTCAAATCAAGAATTTAACTTAGCGTAACTTACCTAGAAAGATATCTGTATGTTCAGTGAAACCAATAATCTTTAAGCATTAAGGTCCTCCATAATTTTTCTAATTTCCTTTTACTTTAAACTTTTGTCCTAATTCTGGGTGTTCAGTGGAACAAAGGTCTTCTATTGTTAGTATTAGTATAATATCTCTTTCAACAGGTCCTAGATTGAGCTCTCCAGACATTATTGTAGTATAAATAATAACAGAAATCTCTCAAAAAACCCCAGAGAAACATTAGGACTTCATGCTTGTATTTAATTATTCTTTAAATAGTTGGTCATTACATATCTTAAATTACCTTACTAATTTCATAAGTTCATATAACTTTAAGAACTTTATTTTGTGTATTTTTATGCATAACTCAGCAATATGTTATTGACAAATAAGACTTTAAAACTAAACCAACTCACTTTCAGAAATTCCCAAATTTTGTGCAATGCATTGGGATCAAAAATTTACAGCTCAAGTATTTCTCTAATTAGAACACGGAGATCAGGCAAAATAGATGTTTGATACATGACTTCCTCTGTACATTTAAATTATTTAAGTAGCACTTGAAAACTGTAGTTCTAAATTTGTGGATGGTTTCTTCTAGAATGGCTTATCAATGTGCAGAATTGCCAATATGCCAATTTCCTCTTAAAGCCAATTATGACAGCTACTTTCTAGGTGTGCCTTACTTCCTAAAAAGCAGGAAAGAGCCACTCAACATCCATATTTGATATAAACAAGAACAAGGAGGCTATAAGGAGAGAAAAACAAACTATTGGACCTTATCTGTGAAGTTAATATCAAATTACATGATGAAGATATAAATAGGGGTAATATATGCATCTGGAAATAAAATTATACATTAAACTAAACTAATATTTCATTTTACTGAGGCTGCTTAAACTTAATTCTTCTCAAAATGTAAGCAAGAATATCCTGAAATTTTAGGATTATTTAAGATTTGGGGAACTCAGTTCTGCCTATTTTGTAAGAAATATTCACAGAATTTCATTTGTATTGAACGCCTTGTGTGCTGAATGTCAAATGTCAAATATAAATTATCTGTAAAATATGTTATTAAGCAAACACTTGAAAACCTTATTGTGTAAATAGCCTAACCAATGTTTCAGTGGTTTGCAAACTTTTCAAGGTGTGTGTGTAGCAGTTGAAAATAGCTGAATTAATCTCCAGAGCATCATCAATGAAAGGACTGGGTTACTTTAAACTTGATTTAAAAATACAGTTTAGGATAAGCACATTGTGTAGCAAATATGTGTCTGCTTTTGCACAGCAAACACCAACCAATAATAGTGCATCTGAATTTTCTGTGAAGATGAAGTATTAATCTATTGCTGGCTTTACACTTTCATGTTCTACATGTTTCATTAAAGAAAGTAATGAAATTTTCCCACAGACATTTCTTCCATGATAATACTAAGTTACAGAATTTATTGAGTCAAAACACAGTGGCATAGAATAACATATTTTATCTTTTACTCACTGTGGGAAAATAACGGAAGATGGGTGAGGAGGATTGTAAACACACTCAAGTGACTTGTAGCTGGGGTGTTGAAACACACACATGTCATACTAATAGTTGTTTAGTCTTGCGTGCTTGACAAGTAATCATCTGTGTTTAGATAACATAGGCTCAGAAGCACCTTATGAAACATGCTCGAGACTCCTGCTCTGCTGTGGGAAAGAGCAAAGCACAGTGGTAAATTACGCCTGCGCGAATCCCTGAAAAAACAAGTGCAAACAGCAGGTTCAGTGGTCCTCTAGTATGGACCGAGCTCCGCGGTGCCTGCGTCCCCACCTGTGTGCCTCTGCCTGCAGGCTTCTTTGGGGATCCCCTGGCTCGTACGGTAACAAAAATAAAGTTACTCTTTGCATTTCATCCATAGTTCTGTGGTTGTTCCTGCATCCTGCCTGTGTCAGCTCACACATTCATGTTCTGAATGTTAAGTATAAAATAATTTGTTGTCATCATTTATATTTTTCAATTTATTTCAAGTGAGGTTCTGTTGCACAGGTGATGAGCAAATTTTGAAAAGAACAGAAATACATAAAAATGAACACATAAGAATTTAAAACTTTTTACCTAAACTTTGGTCATGTTGTCTGTCTAGGTGGAACACATTTGCTCTTTTCAAAGTTGTATTTCAGCAATAGTATCCCCAGGTAGCCACCTTACTTCTCAATTTCTGCTGATTTTTTATCCTGGCAAAAACTGCAGATGACATTCATATTTGTGGATCAATAAAAAATGCTGTGAGGCTGATGACTTTGCTTATTTTTTACATTGTGGCTCCCTTTGAGTGAGTAATGAGAATGACAGGGCAAGAAAGTGAAAATAACTGAGACTGATTTTTCAGAGCAGATTTGCAGCAGGCCAGAAGTATAAAGGAGAAACTTTCAGAAAAGTGATTCCCCATATACCTTGGGTAAACAAGTGACAAGAGCAGCAGCTCTTCTCCCACACTCTGTTTGCCTGTCTTCCAGACCATATTCTTCCTTGTTTTTCCACATGAAGATGTGTTATTTCTTTTCGATTCTTCTCTGCCACTCATTTCTTTTTCTTCTAATTTAATAGTTTTTATTCTGTAAATCCCTTTCCTCAAAATGCACCTGTTCTTTACAGACTCCTTCTAGGTCCTTTGTTTAACCATGCTTTTTTCTCTTCTACCCTTTCATTTTCACTGTTGCCTTGGTACTTTCTTGTCTTTTTCCACTAACTCCTTCTCTGATATTACATGCACTGCTGTTCCCTTCCAGTGTTGCCATCTCAGTTTCACCATTTGGTCTCTGCCCACCTACAATAAAGACTCACAGTACAGAAAAGGCAGAGAAGGCTCCTTGCTGATTACTCAAGAAACAGGGAAGAAATATCTTCCTGCTGGCCCAGCTCAAAGCATCTGCTGCCTCATGTCTCACAGAGCAATTAGAGAAAGGACCTGCTTCATACCTCTCACAAGCTTCGGCTGTCTCTTCTCTCTTCAACCTGTTCCAACAGTAAGTTTAATACCTTTTAGAGGTAGCAGCTCAAAAGTACTTTGTCGGAGTAGTAGATGATGTATGTTATGAATTGATTAGAAAAGAAGCGTATGTTCTTGTTCAGGTCAGACTAAAGTGGCCACCTAACTGAATGGGTTGTGTTGTCAAAGAAAATTGAAGATTGCTAGAAATAAATTTACAGTTATTTTGCACTCATCATATATCTGTCATGCTGCATGGACATGTATTGTAAGCATAATGTTGGAAAGCACAGAGATTACTTTTGCTCTAATGGAACCTGACAGTCACTGAAAAGGTTGGCATTCAGTAGCTGTCCTTCATGTTTCAAATCTGGGGACTTCAATGTAACTCCAAAAAGAAGACAGGAAATTCATTGAAATTAAGCTGCTATGTTATCAATATATTGATAATCTCCCTTGAATTATGTGCAGTAGTGTCTGCTCCATTAGTTACTCAGATGGAAGTGTTTTAGGACATTGTCCTGGTTTCAGCTGGGATAGAGTTAATTGTCTTCCTAGTAGCTGGTACAGTGCTGTGTTTTGAGTTCAG
>JAVJGG010000017.1:6812874-6829915 GCA_035590195.1 Aviceda cuculoides | reverse complement strand
ATATAGAGAGTTAACTGCGCAATAAACAAAGTTGTTGACGCTCACACCGTGTGTGCTATCTGTCTCTTCCCTGGTCCGGCCGACCAGTGATCTAGTCGCAGCGCCATAATATGTAGCAACGCTACAGACTGGTATTTAAAAAACCCCAAACCTACAGATTCCTCCTTCTTATGGAGGCCTTAGCCCATAATTTTTCTGTGTCAGAACACCCAGTAAGCAAGAGCTGCATGTACTGGGACACTGCAGTCATTAAGCACTTTCACAAATTGTGTTTACTTAGACTTGTTTTAAGCAAAATATCTCCAGTGTATTTCAGAAAAATCTCTATAAAACCCCCGTGAAATCTAATGGACTGGTTCATTTTTCACTAAAGGCAATTTTGAATTTTTTATGTCCTATTGGCTTCAGTTGAGTCACGATTTACATTGGCATGTCCTAAGCCAGAATTCAGTCTGCTATGTCTTCAAAAGAAAAACTGAAAAAATCCATTCATAAGATATTTTCCTGCCAAAGTGATTGATAGAACATACTGACAAATATTTTAGTAGCGGTTGTTTTGTTTGTTTGTTTTTCCCAGCTTAGTTGTATAGCACATGGCTGTGTACAGAAAGAGTAACACACATCATGTCTTTGAACTCAGGAGAAACCAGGGCAACATCCTGAGACGCTGGGAAACAGCATACTTGAGACCAAATGAAAGCAATTCAGGAAAATAGGGGAATGACAAACATAAAATGCTTCTTTCAGAAAAGTATGAAAATACCAGTAGAGGAGTATATCTTTCTCAGTGGTTCTCAAAGGTACCAGATACCTCGTTTTGAAGAAAGTCTTGTCTTTGCTTCTACAGCTTTCCAGCAATATGTAGCTTTGATGTTTTTGAAATACTTTGCAGAATCTGCTAACTCTGTGAAGGGTAACAGTTTAACAGCAAGTATTTGCTCCATACTTTCAGGAAACAAGCATTGTCACACAGGAAGAAAGCTTGTAGAGCATCTGCAGTAATTTTTAACTGTAGGGATGCAAAACTTCACGTCAGTTTAGGCTAGCGACTCTTAGGATTTGAAAGTTGCTAAAAGGCATCTGTATTCAAAGTGATAGAGCTGAAACAGCTGTTCCATGATGATCAGCATAAAGAAGAACTAAGCACATCTGGTCTAGTTGCTGAAATAATTTTCAGCTCTACTATTGAATTCCTTTTGTCTGACCCATGTATTTCAGGGATTTTTTATCTTGGAATCTGACATCATTGTTGACAAACTCCTATAGATTGACAAGCTTCTACACTTATTAACTGAAAAGAAGGAAGAAACTATCCATAGCATCTCTGCTTATTCATGGGACACAGCATACAACCTCAAACCTGAACCAGTAAGCTTTGGGACTGGAAACTATATAGCTACATCACATATGCCATTGACCCAGCTAATTAGACTGCATATGGTGTCACACTAAGGTATCAAAGAGTTAAACTGCTGTCAGAAACAGAACTAGTTCTCCACGGAGCTGGGCTGTGACAGCTGGTTCAGCATGCTCTGCTGTTGTGAACACCTGACTTTACAAAAATATGGGTGGTAATATCACGGCTCTTCTGTAAGCAAGAGCAGAAGGTCTAACTGTACAACTGCTCGATTCTGATTGTAGTTCTGGCTAGTAGTCACCAGCCTATAGGCAAAGAGCTATTCTATTGTGAAAGGAGGTCTCTGTCTTCATGGTTGATAGGAGCCCGAGATCCCAAGCAGATGGAGGTGTTTTCCTACACCCTTGGGTAAGGTACCTGAGTCTAGGAGAAAATGCAATAGTCCTCTGGCAGAGGACCAGCAGTCTTGATACATTAGGCCTGTGAATCTCATCCTTCCTTCCAAGCTAGCTTCTGAATGATTGGTATCACAGTATTTATGCAATTTGATCCACTGGGTGTGTCAGGTGTTCTTGGAGAAACCCTTCCAGATGGATCCCTTAGGGGAATTTGTTAGAATGATTACCAATGGAAAGTCATGCGTGACCAACCTGTTAGCTTTCTATAAGATGAAAGCAGTGGATGTCATTCACCTTTAGCTTAGGAAGGCTTTCAACAAAGTCTAATATAGCATCCTTGTATGGTCAAAGATGAAGCAAGAGGCATTTCTCCTAGATATAATAAAAAAAAAAAGAAAAAAATCTTAATGAGAACACCAAGTATTAGAAAAGGTTTCACTAGATTTTGTGACATGTAAACTTTCTGCCTTTGGAGATTTTCAAAATTTTGGGATTAAACCCTGAGGAACCTGATGTAACTTAGAAGTTAGACTGCTTTAGACATCCAGAGGTCCTCCCAACCTGTTGTTTTTTCCCAGTGTTTCCATGACTGAAGTCTAAAATTCAGAAAATGAAGACATTTATCTATCTTAAAAGGTGGGGCCAGATGAAAGAAGAGATGAACAATTTAAGAGTGAAATAATACATATTAGAACTCCAGTTTCAAACTAAAACCTTTGTACTTGTTTTAGATCTATTCTTTAGATTTTGTACATTCCCAAAATCCACATACAGATCTGAAGATCTTGTTCAGAACACTATCAAAATATGTATATCAGATGTATGTAAATTTACATAAACAGGCATGCCAAGCAAAAACTAAAATGTTGGTCTGATCTCACTCATTCTGTATCAAGTATAGGTTTATATGTTGGCATCAGCTATAAAAGTTATATGTGTTTGAAGTGTATTTATATATTCAGTATAAGCACTTTTTTTTTCCCCAGATATTCTTCTGAAGACCAGAGAAGACCTTTCTTGACACCGGAAAGGATATTTTATGCCTTCATACAAAACTTGTAATTCCATAAGAAAGACAGGGAGAAAGAAGAGGATTTCTTTTCTTTTAAGGGTTGGAAGATTGCAACAGTTTGAGAGGAGTACACTGCTAAGCCTAGTATGAATAAAATTTTGCAAGTATCTAGTTCATATCTTTTGTTCATGTGCTCAAAGTTAAAACTGAGTGCCAGATTTGGAGTTAAAAATAATGATTTCTCATACATCAATGTACTATCAGAGGATTTATACTGGGCAGGAGGGGAAGTTAGTCCCATTTTTGTAGATTGAGGTACAGTCTGTTTCATAATAAAATCTTGAGAGTTTAGTTTAATAAATTCCTTGAGCTGTGATGCTGAGTAGGTTTTTACTGCCTCCTGTTCTATTCTGGCATACTATAGATTTTGTTCTTTCTTACATAATTTGGTGAAAATAGCTCAGAAACATTTTTGTCTTCATACTGCTTTGAGTAGCAGACATTCAGAAAGCTATTTTGAGCAGGACACTTAGTTGCACTGGACTCAGATGAATTCCTCCTTTTCAGTGTTCCATTAAATAGAAATTGGACACAAGTTCAGGTTCATATGGGGAACATCACTAGTAGGCCAATGTGAGTATATGAGAATTGCAAGTCATCATTGATCTTTTATTTGTGAATTAGGTCAATTCCTAGCCACAACTTTTGGCAGGAACCTGGAATACATCTATTGCACAAATTCAAACCACTTGGTATGTCCATCATTCTGCTGGTTTTACATTCTAATTCTATCCTGAGGCACCTGGGCAGATCTCTAGTATCAGTCTCTTATATCAGGCTGTGAACTGTTTTGGGTAAGGGAAGTCTTTTTTGGTCTGCACTTATACAGGTAATAGGATCTTCATTTAAGGCTGATGTACTAGAGTTTAAGATTAAAACAAATACATGACACAGGGTCCTATTCGTAGCCAATATAATTTAGCCTCATATCATACAGTAGGATGAAGATTATTGTACTCTTGAGAAAAGTGTACCTTTAAAATGCCTATCTGAGTACAACCCAGGGTGCTCTCCAATAAATATAAGGCACAGAAGTATTATCAAATACAAATATTTCCTCATTAGCTTTATTGTTAGACAGGTTTAAGAATCTTATTTAATTTCCAACATTTACAATGTGTTGATTTCATTTATGTTACTGAAATGGATTATAAAAATTCTAAGATAACATTTATGAAGTTTTAGCAGTTTTTCCTAAGGGGGTCCTGAGAAGTAAGATCGTTGAAGACTACAGTCAGCCAAGAACACATAACTTCAGGTAGAAAATAGTAATCAAAAGCCTTAAGTTTTACCACTAAAACTGAAAAACTTCATTTAGGAAGTTGCTTTATAGATCAGGTTCGCTTCAGATCTGGAAAAGACAACAACAACAACAAAAAACATTCCCACTTAAAGGGAAAATAAATTTTACTAATGTGTGGGTTGTTTGGTTTTTTTCTCTCTCTTTTTTTTTTTTTCCCTGGCAGTCTCTGTGACGGACTAATGCTGCTCTGAAAAAGCATCTGAAGGTCGTGTGCTTTAGCTATGCAGCAGGCTCATCTATTCAGCAAAAAACCTAGAAAAGCTGTTTGAAGCCTGCATAATTTATGCAGGTCAGGACTAGACAAGATAGGAAAGGAGAGTTTTAACTAATGAGATTATTACTAATGAGCCCATTATGCAGATCCTTCCCTTTGCAGAACATTGCTCCTGATTCTTGAAATTCTCAGCTACACATGCGTGTGTGTATTTGTACACACACACACAGAGAAATACCTTCTTTAGATTAGAAAATGGCTTTGATGCCTGTTGGCTTATATTTTTACCAGTTATATGTCTGATTCTTTTTGCTCACGTGTGTGTATTTATTTACATATCTTAATTCCTTCATACTTAAACATAATTGTTATTATTTCTTTCCTTTTCTGTGCTGTTTTTCTTTTTGATCAAAAGGGAATAATCTTCTTCTGTTTTTCTTTCAGTGGAGGCAGTGTAAACTCTCTGTGATATGTCCCAGGATATCAGAGTCTCCAGTAAGCCTGGCTATGCAGCTATAGCAGGAGCAACCTGGTAACTGATCTACTACCTACTGGGAAACAGTTTTACCAAAGTTAATTAAAAAAAAAAAAAAAGATTCTTTTTCTTTTACATAAAAATATATTCTTTCTGCACCTCTCTATCTGAGAGCTAAAAGTCTGAAAGGAACATATTTTCCTTCTGAAGTTCTTCAGTAGACTCTCTTTCCAACGGGTACGCAGGCAAGATAGTCATTTACTGCAGGAGTAAAGATTTAGTAAGTGAAACAGGCTAGATCCCAGCTGCCTGTGGCTGCCTGAAATGCCTCTTCAGCCAGCAGGCGATCTTGCAGCAGCAGCAGTTTCTCACTCTGCTGGTTACACTGAGCAGTTCCAATTAAGGAGGAGGATTATCCCCTGCATAGGAGCTGGCAACGGCTCTAATGTCAGAATCATCAGGCTGGTCACATAAAAATATAAACTGTGAAGATGAAAAGCACTGGCCTGATTGCACTCCAGCCCAGAAAAAGTAAACGGCTGCCCAGGGTAACTAGCAAAAGCAGCTCTGACAACAGGAGGCTGGTGTGGAAGATAGCTGGCATGTCTTTTAAATGTATGCCTGGGTATGTCCCTTCGCATGACAGTGCTGTGGTTTGGGCTCAGAAGTATCTAAGAGCCACTCCTCGTACAGGCTCTGCAGCAGAGGAACGAGGACTCTTGCCATTGTGCCCAGTCTCTTTGTTTACTTCTCTAACCACAGTAAAACATAGAGTCGTCATTCAACCTGATCTGAGATGCTTATTTAAGATATCTGCCCGTTTTTAGATATTTACCTAATCAATGAAAAGGAAAAGAGAGGTTCTTCAAAGGGCAACTCAGCCTTATTGGAGTTGCTTAATATTTGAATCAATGAAAACATCTGTCTCTCTCTGCTGACTATTACAAGACTGAAAGTTAGATGCCTTGGTGACTACACTGTCACGGTGAACACAGGCCTAACTGGATTCCTACTGCTAGCATGAAGTTAGTGATCTACTACGCCTTTAAATTGGCTTTGCAGGAATCATATGATGATACATCAAATATAGGGGCTACAGACAAAACTGTAAATAATTTTTCAAGTTTTACAGAGATAATCTAAACAGTTTCTTAAGCCTACAAAATATCATCCTAATTTTTCTCTTTCTATTTAGTTATGCAGGGAAACAAAACTAAATGGAAGTACTCTGTGCCTCATCATGCCATGCCAGACTACTTCAAGGTTATGCCTTCCTCAGTTCCTCAAAACCCCAGTATCCCTCACATTGAAATCAGTGGGAGTTCATGTCTTTAGAAAGTAAAATTTGATTTATTTAAATGGAAATCTGAAGAGCCTGCTGATATTACAGATTCACTACTTTATAGTGAGCAGTTCAAATGCGGATGGGTCAGGCCATTTATCGATTAGATAAAAATGAGAATTTTTAGCTTTTTCATTGTGTTCAATATACATTACATACCTTATTTGTCAGGGACTTGTTTCAATAAGGACTGACAGAAATCTTTTACTCATCTTCTTCATGTTTATGAAGTGAAGATAAATCTAAAACATTTTCCTTTTGGGCAAATTGATGCTACAAGATATACATTAGTTTGATGCCCCTGTAGCAGGGGTCCTTTATTTCTGTTCAGTATTTCCTGCTGCGCATATTTGATGTGCAGCACATATGTAGGCAATTTCATAGAATAAAAAAGATTAATTGTTGTGAAAAGATATGTAGGTATGTAAGTTTGATGTGTCCTTAATATGTTGTATCTTTTACACTCAGGTCATTGCTGCAAGAGCTGGGAACAGTATTTATACTTTTCATAGGCTCCACTAAACATATTTAGTATTGCCAGATGTTCTTTCAGCTTCATCCAAACTAGGCCCTAGCAGGTTTGTCGAACTGAATCGTATCCAGCCATTTCCAAGAATGCAAGTTCTTAATCTACTGGTGTTCAACAACTGATCCAGAGGCCAAAGTTAGCCCAAAATATCTTTTCAACGATTGTATTCCCATTCTTTTCTCCTGATTTAGGATGGGATTCAACTGCTTAGCCATGAGAAACTTCATCTGAGATGCCCTAGAATATCTCAGAAATTCAGATGAACTAGAAAATTTGGAGTTCATGGATACAAAAACTTTGATATATATCTATATCTAGCTATCTGTATCTATATCTATATCTTCCTCTTGTGGTTAAGACAGTTTTTCAAATATTTAACAGGAAGTCTTTCCTGTTCTGCACAGAACTACAAAGACCTTTTGCCATCCAAAATGACACCTTTTGCTCCCCAAAGCAATATAAGTGTCTAAAGTGACCAGTCAAATTCTCATTGCCTGGTCAGTTCCCAAATTGCCACAGATCATGCAGTCTTGTTACCCAAACTGAATTCGCAGTCAACAGTTGTTAAACAGATAGCAGATCCTTGAACTTGTATTTCTGAGAAAGTTAAAGGTAAGGCTTCTTATAAAACAAGGATCTGATTCAGTCTTCAAGTGCTGCCTCTAAACATGACCTTGAACGTCTGGGGATTCTTTCTGTTCATAAACATGTGCAGAAGATGCATACAGCCATACAGAGATACCACAGTCTCTACAAACCAAAACCAAACACACAGAAAAACCTCTTTTATTAACGGTGTATGTGGATGTATTAGTGTGTTGTTGTCTGACTCACAGCTGGCTTGTTCTGGCTGAAATTCTTGTCTCTTCTGTGCTTATTGTTACAGAACAGATACACAAAAGATTTTCTGAAAACAAAACAACGCAAAAATCAAGAAGAAGTTGGGAACATTTCCACCTTAAGGAACACCAGTAAAATTCACTCATTAGAAAGTTTTGTCTGGAGACTTTTATTAAAGTTGTCTGTTTGAAAATCCCCTCATCTTTTCAGTTACAGCTGGTTTTAGCACTCACACAGTGATCTGATAACCTAGACTGATTGCCTATTATGGACATGGGCATGAATGATGTTGGGGTGAGCAGCAAGTTTCCGTATTTGTGCTGTTAACAGACAATCACTAAGAGACTTTTCAGAGCAGATTGGGAAGAAAAATAACACTTGCTTTACTGCATGATGACTAAAAGACCCAAAGCCTGGAATTATATAGGAGGAAAGAACAATTATAGATAAGCAAAATAAATCAATATGTAGTTTTTGTTTGGTTTTCACAGGATGGCAATGTCCACTGCAGGGGAATGGAATGTGCAATTGCTAGTGTAGTCTACAGATGACTTTTCTGATGAAGAAGAAGGTTATTTTGATATGAGGTTGAAAGATTTTAAAGTTATTGTAGAACTGCTCAAATAAGGTCCCTCTAAAAGTGGGCAAGGAAAAGCTGAACCAGATGAGGTACAGCAGTTGTGACACAACAACCATCTCTCATTCTTCAAAATGCTTGAAAAAAATTTGTCACTTTTCCCTTTTTAGCAGGCAGTAGCTGATCAGAACTGGTAAAAGATTTTCAACAACAGAAGCTGTGAGGCTGCTGCACTGATTAGATGGAAAGCACCACTAGGAAAAAGAAAATCCTTAGTAGTAAAAATTATAAATTAAGGTCAAAGTCAACCATGGTATGGGGACATGATATTCCAATGACTTTTTATAAACATTGCCCAACTCAGCAGTGTCCAAATGACATTAACTACCAAATTCCAATCAAAATTATTTAAAAAGAAATGAAAACACCTGAGGCAAAGGAATTGTTTTAAAATTTGCACTGACTATAAATAAACTTGCACAAGATTTTGGAACTTCAACCAGTGGTGTGCAAATAGTTTTTTAGACCTAAAGTGATCCTAAAACTAGTTATATCTTTCACAAATATTTTCTAATTTTAACTGTTGCAGTTTCAAGTGTTTGATTACATTAAAAGTGGATTTTGTTAGTCGAAGGAAAAAGTATTCAAAACAACCTATGTATATTATGCTGGTGCCTTTCTTTTATATGAACAAATGTATTTTTAAAAACATAAACAGATTTGTGTTTCTATAACCCAATGTTTTGATCTACATATATCCTATAAGCATTTGTATCGTTACCAGATGAATGAATTCATTACAGCCCACAATTTCTACATTAAATGTTGTCCTAGACATTCTGTTAGAATCATCTTTCAGTGATCTTAGCTGAAGAGGAAGCTATAATGTAAGTGACAAATAAAACAAACATTCACAGGTAACTTTATGTGTGTAGATCTTTCAAACTCCAAAGGACCAGTGGTCATACATAATTATGTGTATTTGCAGTTACAAATTCCTGTCTTTAGACATGAGAGAAATGTCATCGTTGTTAGCCTGGCACTGGAAAATGTTTCATGTCCCTAATTAAGCAAACCTCCCTAAGAGTTTTCAAAGGGTACAGTCCTGAGAGAAGCAGGGGATGGGAGGTGGAGAGGATGGGGAGGGGCAGAATATATGGGAGAGCTCAGTTCCCTTTTTACAAAGCACAATGGCTGTGTGCGTAGAAATGCCAGTCTGGACTGATAGTTTGTAACCATAGCAACTGCTGCAGAAGCCAGAGGTGAAAACAGAATCTTAGGGGTCTGCTTTCTCCAGACCACTGCATTGGAAAATGAGCAAAAGGGAGAATGGAAGACTGTCGAGACTCTTTGTGTCCCAGGAAGTTCACAAGATAAATTTCAAGAGTTATTCTTTCCCATCCTCCTCTGCTGAGTCCTTAAAAAGTTTTTTAATTTATTTTTTTTAAAAAGAAGCCATATTCAAAAATAATATAATTAAAATATTTGGGTAGAGGACATAAGGTTAAAAGCGTAGAGGAACCTTCATTAAATTGTTTAATTACATACAGAATTTATGCATAAGGAATGTTTTCTACTTTTCTTAAATACATATAACCAATTAAATGGTAGTGAACAATTTTTTTTTTCAGCCATGAGATGCAAATGATATTAGTAAATGCTTTTCTTTTTGTTTTGTTTTGTTTTGGTTTGGTTTGGTTTGGTTTGTTTTTTTTTTCCCTCTAGAGCAAGCAGTCTTCAGAATTAAAATGAGTACTGCAGTTTGCTGTCTTCTACTTGTGTGCCCAGGGCCCTTTAAACATTTTGGAGAATCCATTTTTTTACAGGGAATTGTTTTTAATAAGTTGATTTTCTGAGCATTTATTCTTCCAGTCTATTTTCTAGAAGGCCTTGTATTTTTTTCATTCAAGGTCTTGCAGCTCAAAATTTCCAAAGGGAGGGAGGGAAATTTTGCTTATCAAATTTTTGCAGTGAATGCTAGCTCCCTATCAGCTCTATGGCATGTTATTGGGTTCATTGACTATCCAGCTAAAGCACGTACACAGCAGACATCTGTAATCACAGAATCCCAGAATAGCTGAAATTAGAAACTACCTCTTGAGATCATCTGATCCAACTCCCCTGCTCAAGCAGGGTCACCTATGGCAAGTTGGCTAGGACTGTGTCCAGTCAGGTTTCACTTACCTCCAAAGGATGGAGACTCCACAACCTTCCTGGGCAACCTGTTCCAGCGTTTGACCACCCATTAATTAACAAGATCCCCCCCTTGACCCTTCTCTTCTCCAGGCTAAACAGCCCCAGCTCTCTCAGCCTCTCTTAATCCCTTAATCATCTTTTTGGCCTTATGTTGGACTTCTTCCAGTATGTCCATGACTTTTGTGCACTGAGGAGTCCAGAACTGGACACAGCACTCCAAGTGTGTCACCAGGGCTGAGCAGAGGGCAGGTACCTGAACCCAGGATGCCGCTGGCCTTCTTTGCCCCCAGGGTGCACTGCTGGCTGATGTTCTGCTTGCTGGCCACAATGATCCCAAAGATTCTTCTCTGAAGAGCTGTTACCTAGCCAGTTGGTCCCCAGTGTATACCGGTGTCTGGGGTTATTCCTCCTCAGACGCAGGACTTCACATTTCCCCTTGCTGAGCTTCATGAGATTCTTCTTGTCTTAATTCTACAGCCTGTTGAGGTCCCTTTGAACAGCAGCACACCCATCTGGTGTATCAGCCACTCCTCACAGTTTTTTTATCATTTATTAACTTGCTGAGGGTTTGCTCTGTCCTAGAGTCCAGGTCCTTAATGAAAATGTAATACAGTATTGGCCCCAGTATCAAAACTAGTAACTTGTCTCCAGCTGAACTCTGTGCCACTTATCACAACCCTTGGGTCTGGTAGTTCAGTCAGTTTTTGATTCACTTCACTGTGCGCTTACTTACCTAACATGTACTTTGTCAGGCTGGCTATGAAGATGCTATGGGACACAGCATCCAAAGCCTTACTGAGGTCAAGGTAAACAATATCCACTGCTCTTCCCTAATCTACCAAGCTAGCCACCTCATTGTAGAAGGCTGTAATGGTGCTTAAGCATGGTTTCCCTTTCATAAATCCATGCCAACTACACCTAATCACTTTCTTGTCATTCACGTGTCTGGAAATAGTTTCCAAGAATAATTGCTCCATCAGCTTCCCAGGGACTGAGGTGTGTCTGACCAGCCTGCAGTTCCCTAGATCCTTCTTTTTGTCCTTCTTGAAGACAGGAGTGACATTTGCTTTCTTTCCAAAGTATACAGTGCTCTCTTCCCCTGTTCTGTATGTATCTTAAACTTCACATTAGTAGCAATAATGTTGTTCTGGTTATTACCTAGCTCTTTTCAATCTCTGATATCTGCTCCCTGCTTTCTTCAAAATTATAATTTGATTATGTTATTGGATTGGAGATGGCGAAAAAATAGGCAGTATATGACAATTATTGATTCTGATTAATAAACATTATGGAAATCTGAAATATCCACTCTCACGCATTTTCAGCAGAATGCAGGACAAGTCTCAGAACTAGGAAATAAAGAAAAATCACTGAAAAATCTTTCAATTTCTTTTAAATAAAGGTAATTTCAGGCAACTGAAGTCTATGCATGTGTTTTCCACATGGAGAGAGTGAGGCTGAATTTATTGGGTAATCTATTTAATGAATTATTTTACTAATAATTTGTTCTGTTCTGGACACTATTTTGAAATGTAAATTATACAAACCCCAAGTACTAAAAAAAAAAAAATTTAAAGAAATCCAAGATACATGTAGCAGCATCTCAGTTGTTCCCTTTTTCCCTGTGCTTTTAGAACTCTTGTGGAGGCATGGCTTTGAGCTGAAAAACAGGGCATAGCTTGAAGCAAAAATATATACTAGGTTTTGACTCACAGATAAATAAACATTTTTTCAGTTGCCTTTTAATTTTTAATCAAAATAAGGTATTTCATGGCTAGTTCTTATGGAAAAAATTCTTCAATGTTGCAAACTTTTGCAGCCAAGGTAGTGTACAAATCATGGGGGAGATTAGGTGTATTTGTTGGTACACCAGATTCTGTTCTTTCTGCTTTATCAGCTGCCACCCAGGGTTTCTTTTCTCATTTTCCACTATTCCTTTTTTCACATTTTTTTCAAAACATAATGCCCACTTTCAATTGTAGCATTCCCTTACTTTCTCTTTCCCCACTCTCTCTCTCTTACCTGTCAGCTCAAATAAGCTTAAACTTATAAAGGGTCTATGGCTCATTTTTATTTCCCTGAGCTGGACGTGTACAAAATACAGGTAATCTTTTGCCAGGCATTAGATAGAATATTATTTAAGTCTCTTATTTACATAGGATTTTATACTGAAAATACTGGTAGTTTAATATATTAATTAATTTGGTGTTTTGTAACCCTTCATAAATATTACAACTTATTTGAACTTTCACCATAAAAACACAAAGTTCCAACCTGCCATGCAGGGCATAAAGAAGTATTTGAACTCTATAGTTCAGGTTCAACTATTTAAAATGTCACAGACTGTGCTCATGCTTAAGGAATGCCTGTATATATCCATATTACAAAAAGAACAAACAAAATGTAGACAACCATAATCTACCATATCCCACATCTTACAATTGCTGATTTGGGGGCGTTTTAAAAGATTGAAACTTCAAAAAAAAAAAAGCCAATCAAGAAATCTGAAATTCTTTTGGGAGGAAGTTGGCTTCACTTCTGTGCAAACTTGAAAGTCACAGCTATGTACTAAAGTCAATAGAAATTTGTCAGTGTTGAAGCTTTACTACGCCTAGTCTTTTTTTTACAAATTCTGCTTTGGGTTTTCAGATGGGTCCAATTTCAGACAAAAATATGAAGTTTGTGTTATACCTATGTAGAACAATGAATAAGCAAATTCTGCCAAGTGTTCCATTTGCTAGGCTGAACTTACAGAGATATACTGCTCTCAGGACCCAAACTAGCTCTGGACTCTGCAATATAGATTTATCCCTAAAGACTGATGGGAACAGAAGAAAGCATTTGTAGAAAATGGAAATGACACTGCTGCAAAATTTTTAGCTCTAAGGATGAGAGGAGAATCGTTATGATTCTGTCTGCTAAGGAAAGGGACAGCTGGAGAAGTAGTAGGGACTTTGTTTCATTTGCTGTATACTTTTCAGTGTGTTTTCTCTACAGTCACACTTATATTTTCTTCTGTTGTCTTTTTTTTTTAACAAACCCAATACAAAAATATCACTATGTCACTATGAACTGTCATTTAATATCTGAAAGTTCATGGCCCTTTTGTG
This sequence comes from Aviceda cuculoides, assembly GCA_035590195.1. Lineage (NCBI taxonomy): Eukaryota > Metazoa > Chordata > Aves > Accipitriformes > Accipitridae > Aviceda > Aviceda cuculoides. The sequence goes on along the minus strand of JAVJGG010000017.1, from coordinate 6,816,502 downwards.
GGATAAAAGATTCCTTTATTTTTCACTTAAAACTATAAGGATGTGTACCGGGGTTCCATTACAGAGCAGTCTAATTAAATGCATTTGGAAAGGTCCAACCACACCAAACTTTGATTTTAATGCTCAAAAGAAAGTTGCAAGCCATAAGCATTTCTCCTAAATGGCCAACTCTATTTCTTTATCTGAATCTGAACCCAGCCAGGCTTTCGTGAGATTTGGGGTTCCACTGTCAGGTGACCACACTGCTCCAACTTCCTCAAGATATTTGCATTTTCTCAATAGCTGTTATCTCTTGAACCTAAAGGAAGAAAAGAGTCACGGATGTGTCTGTGACAGCGCTCTGAGTGGAATAACTAATGTGTCTATTATGTGCCAGCACTATACCCTAATCTACTCCAGCACCAAGGACTGCTCTTGAAACTCAGTGCCCGACATGCTAAAAATGTACCTTGTACCACCCTCCTGTCCTGCTCAAATGGTGAGAATAACTCCTCACCCTGGGAATAGGTACATCATAGCACCCTACTGAAGAGCCAACACTGTTTCAGTATATCTGTAAACTACAGGAGCAATGGGGATAGCAAAAGGTGTATATGGGAGAAAGAACTAATGTTATGTCACAGCAAAGGCTCTGCTTGTATGATTTCAATCATTCAGGAGTGGTTAATTGCCACACATCTTTATTGCATAATAATGCTTACCTGCAAAAATGTCAGTAGTCTTAACCTTAATGGTCTTATTTGGTTTACATCTTAATTTTTGTGCCCATAACGGAGGTTGCAAAGGGTCTTAGCTCCCTGCCCCCATCATAACAATTCACTCTCATGACCGCACATGCAATACCGGCATTGCCTTCATCAATATCTAGGTTTCTCTGCAGGAGAAGCAGAGCCATACCATCTGTTCCACTTGTCTAAATATAGTAGCTCAAGGGGAATGTACAGCTGCTCATTTATCAAATTTTACAAGTACCTGTAAACCAAAATATTTTGTCTGGCTGAAATCCCTGTCTCTAGCTCAAGAGGTTTTTTTCTCAAATAGCATTGAATAGTGTAAATAGCTGATGTCAGCAAGTCGCACTCCAGCCACTCAGAGTTTAGGGACTTATTAGAGAAAGTAGGATTAGACAACTAACAGGTTCCTAATGTGCATGTTCAAGCCAAGAGCAGTACTAGCTATCCCCATTACACATTTATTTTTCAGCTGGAAAATACACTCAGCAACTCCCCAACCTGAAAGAAATGTTTACAATTTTCTTTTTTGACAGGAAGCAGTATTTTCTCATTTTGTCTCATCATCTCTCTCACACTGCAAATGACATGATGATAATCACATTATTTGCACTGCAATGACTTGACTTGACTAAGTAATGGAAGCACAGCTATTCTGAAGAAAGCTGAAAGCAGTGAATCTTAGATGTTACTGGGAAAAGAAACGGGCAATTGCTGTTATTTGGCAGCTGAACTTTCCAGTTGAACAGGAAATATGAAAGGGAAATGCCTAAATCTGAGGCTGCAAACTATTTCTTAAAAAAAAACAACTAACCAACCAACCAAACCCCAAACAAACAACCACAACCAAACAAAACCTGCATAAATTAAACATTTGCCTTCATAATAAAGGAGGAAAAATAGAGAATGTAAAAGGAGAAAGCTGAGCTTGACACATTTGCAAATATAGTGGGCACTGAGAACTCACACTGACTTCATTGACTGCAGTGGTATCCAGAGAAATCAGGCTAATTCATCTTTACATAGCAGAAGCTAAGAGAATAGAATGTGTTTTTCATAAGAAAATATACTGATATAAATCTAACTGGAATAAAAGCACAGCACCAGAGGATTGAATTATTCAAGCATATATGAGAATTTTCAGGGCAAAGGAACAAATCAAAGTTTAAAAAAAAAAAAAGCTTAACAAAGGATTTCTATGTGACTGGAAAATACTATTGCCAAGAAAGCACACACACACACAGAGTTATCACAGTCCAGGTGTTATGCAGAAAGCTGTTGCACACGAGTTACGTGTTGATTCTTCATTTTCATGCTTAGTGCACATGGATGCTTATTGCAAAATGGAGAGGAATAGGAAACTTCGGAGCAGCCAGGCACACTTGCAAGCCAAATGAGAAAAAAGGACATTTTCCTCCCTCAGAACATGTTGTGTTCTTCTGAGCCCAGATGTCAGCAGAGAATTGTACTATTTGGAGCGCAGACCATGAGAAGCTTAGTCCCTTGTGTTTCAACTAGCATTTCAGCTATCAAAAGACAGTGCCATAGCTTCTCAGGCAAGCTGCTGGAAATATGCACAGTTGTACCAGTATTGTGTTTAAGCTGAAGAAAAGGCAAAAGAAGAATAAAATATCACAGAATTGTAGAATTGCAGAATCATGTAGGTTGAAAGGGACTGCAGGGAGACTCTAACCTGGGAGTCTTCATAGCTGAAGACCAAGACAAAGGCAGCAGAATACCTCAGCCTTGTCTGGGTCTGCTGTCACTGAATCACCCACTGCATTCGTCAATGGTCCCACATTTTCATGATTCTTTTCTTAATAATGTAGCAGTAGAAGCTTTTTTATTGTCCTTGATGTCCCTTGCAAGTAACAACTTAAGTTGAGTTCTGATTTTCGTAATGCCAGCCCTGCATGACTGGGTAGGATTTCTAAATTCCTCCTTTTATTACCTGTCACTACTTCCACCTCCTGCATACTGCATATCTAAGTGGAACATTTTCATAGCTTATGGAATTCAGAAAACTAAATTTGACCAGTTGTGAAGGTGTGAAGGCAGAGAGTTTTAAAGAGTACATCAAGAACTGAAGTAGCATTCCCCAACTACTCTGTTACAAACTGAATTTGTTGTCACTGAGGTGATTTTTTTTCATGGCCAGTCATAGATGATAAAAAAGCTGATAAGAACCCATTTGCATGGGTTTAAGATGGTATTAGATTAAGATATGCATTCCAGATCATATGGAACACACCCGCTATTAAGCACATTATGGAATTTCCCTTTATGGAAATGGAATCGGAAAAAAAAAAAAAAAATACCTGTAAAGTTTAATTTTGGAGGAACTTAAGAGAAGTTAATGAATGTTGTGTATATTAATACTAATAAAATCATTATAGATTAGAAATGACCTTGTTTGTGGTTGGAGAGAAAAAAAAAAAATCTTTGCTAAGTTAGATATTTGCTAGATATCAAATTGGTTTTATAATTTTTTTATCAGTGTGGTGGGTTGACCCTGGCTGGATGCCAGGTTACCACCAAAACCGCTGTATCACTTCTCTTCCTAAGCTGGACAGGGGAGAGAAAATACAACTAAAGGCTCATAGGTCAAGATAAGGACGGGGAGAGATCACTCAGCGATTACTGTCACTGCCAAAATAGACTCGATGTGGGGAAGTTAGTTTAATTTATTACCAAGCAAATTAGAGTAGGATAATGAGAAATAAAACCAAATCTTAAAACACCTTCCCTCCACCCCTCTCTCCTTCCCAGGCTCACCTTCACTCCCAATTTTCTTTACCTCCTCCCCCCCAGTGGCAGAGGGGGATGGGGAATGGGGGTTGGGGTCAGTTCCTCACACCTTGTCTCTGCCGCTCCTTCCTCCTCAGGGGGAGGACTCC
>JAVJGG010000017.1:6785018-6799140 GCA_035590195.1 Aviceda cuculoides | reverse complement strand
TCCTGTAGTGAGGGGCCCAAAACTGAACACAGTACTCGAGGTGCGGCCTCACCAGTGCCGAATACAGGGGAACAATCACCTCTTGGCTCCTGCTGGCCACACTATTTCTGATACAGAAATAATAATCCTCCAGTCCTGGATATTTAACCCAGCTCTACAGCTTTATAGTCCATTTTTTAGATGTCCTAACTATTTCTAAGCGAGTCAATGTGCATAGCATAAAGAGCCCTGGTCTACAGTCAAGTGCCAAGTCAATAGAGACATACTACCCCAGTAAAGTGTAGCTGCATTCATACAGAATTTGCTGCTTAGGATTCCAAACTGATAAGCCTGCAGTCAGTTGCATTGTGTATCCTGAAAGGAGATAAATTCATTATTTTCTTGAATTTCTTAGAAGTTAATTTTTTGTCGGGAATTTTGTTTTAAGTCAGATTAAAATCCCATGCATAATATCTAATTCCTAAATACTGCATTATTCTGGCTCAAAATAATTCAGATTCACTTCAACTTTCATTCTCAGGTCATAAAGATAAAAATATTTGTCCAACATTTCGTACAAACTCCCTGAAGTTGTTATACAAGAATTTGGAAAAAATATTCATGACACAGGACAAACTGTTTGGGTTTTTTTTTCTGTCAAATGCATGCTGTAATTTTTGAATGATCAGTATACATGCATATGAAATACTTCAGAAAGATTTCTGTTTTCCTATTTGCTTTCATCTTCACTGTTATCATATGGATTTTTTTAGTCGTACCTGATTTTTCAATGAAGAGCTTGTTTTTCTATCTATAGTTATTAGAAAGTTGTTTCAATTTATTTTTTCCCCTGAAATTGGAAGGACTGGATTCAAAACTATGAAAAATATAGTTAATTTAAAAAAAAAATAAATTTCTTACTGAATGAAGTCTCAACAATACCTGCAAGAAGGAAAAGGGTATTTTATTTAAATACAAAGAATTAACTCTTAGTGAAGTTGTATTCATGAATCATGTTGCATGGTTCCACTTGTTAGACCACAGCTGGAATACTGCATCCAGCTTTGCACTTCCGTTAGTGAAAGGAGGGGGATTTTAATAAACTAGAGTGAGTTCAGAGAATGCCACTAGGATGGTGGCAGCTTTCTTGTAAGAAGCGGAGGGAGCTGGGCTTGTTCAGCCTGAGCAGAGATGGCTTCAGGGCACCTAACAGTGGCCTGCCTTTGCCTATGGGGAGGCTGCCTGAAGAGGTAGAACCAGACTCTCCACAGAGGTACATGGTGGGAGGATGGACAGTGGCCACATGTTGAAATAAAAGTGGTTAAAATTCAATATAAGGAATAATGTACTCACCAAGACAACAGCCCAGCAGTGGAGGAGGTTGCCCAGAGTACATCCTTGGAAGTTTTCAAGATCCTCCTGTGTAAATCCTTAAGCAAGCTGCTGTAGCAAAAGGTTGGGGCAGAGACCTCTTAAGGTCTCTTCCAACCTGAATCATCCTATGATTCCATGCCTCTGTAGTTCCCACCTAGTTTCTGTGACTGCATCTGCTGAAGAAACCCTCATTTCTTTTTATGTATTTTGAAGAATTTCTTGCTTGAGGTCTTCATTGGCTGCGGTCACCTTTAAATTTAATACTATTTTAATCTATCAAAAGGTAGGATAAAAATGCTTCTTTTTTATTTATATATGAAATATCTTTTAGGAGTTTTGTATCTAGGTTGTGAGAAAAATATAAGACTATTTTGACACCGTTCTTTTCACCAAAATGCAAATTGGCATTTTTTGGTTCAACAATTGTATTTAAAGAAAAACTCGAAAGGAATTAATCCTAAAGTGCATCTATAATAACCGCAGGCTGTCTGGCTCATTTAAGGCAAGCTCACTCTAGGGAAAGCTGGCTACCTATGGGAACGTTGTTTTTCTAGAATGAAACTGAACTGACATTATATGTTAACATATATCATGCCTGGTTGTCTGAGGGTGGAAAATGTGTGCATTGTTTGAGAATGAGCTAAGTGTTAAAGGCCCGTGTAGTGTATAAGTCAAATGAGATACAGTCCCTTTGGGAGATCCTCTTGGAGTGGGTTATCCTCTGAGATCCCAGCGAGAGCTTGTTGGAAAAATTCAGAACTGCCCTGCCATAGAGAGCACTAAAAATTAAGTGACGTGGAGATAAATGCCTTCATTTCAGCTGTGATAGAGAGACAGAAGCAAACTGTACAGTTGTACAAATGATACAACTAAGAAGAAAGTGAGAAATTCCATTAACAATGTAATATTAAGCTATAATTGGACAATCATACCGTCATTATGAAGCTGTTCATAAGAACAGCAGCCTTGCAGTAAATTAAATATGATTCAGCAATCATGAACTGATTCAGTTGATGTTAAACTGCAAGATAGACAGAAATAAGTCTACAAAAAATCCTTGGGAATTTAGAAAGTCAAACTTTGGGATGCTGGGTAAATAAATTAATTAGGCTGATTGGTTTGGACAAATCAAAGATTTGAATTCAGAGAAGACCTGCAGGAAGTCTTACTTTACTTTTAAACAAAATTAGAGCATATATTCAAAGAGAAAACTAAATACTTGTATGAAAAGGCTTTTCAATATGAATAATCATGTGAAAAAGAATTTAGTAAAAAGAGTGGAGACAAAAAGAAAGGAGAAAAGGGATTCATTAGGAGAAAGACAATGTTTCAGAGGTTAAAGAGGTAAAGACTAAATACTTTGAAGGCTGTACCCTAGCATTAGAAACTAAAACATAAAAATGTTTTTTTACACACTAATCATTATACATTATTCCTTACTTAAATAAAGAGGGGAAACTAGACAAGAAGGAGGCTTCTGTATACTTGGAATTAGAAGGCAGCAAAGAAGATCTAGAAATGGCCAAAATTTTTAATTAATCCTACCCTTGGTGGGTTTTGGGGGTTGGGTTTTTGTGTGTGTGTTGCTTTTTTTTTTTTAATTTGAGGGCCATTGTGAAGGTAATATACATTATCTGTTGCAAACGAGAAGACCATGATACAAATTACAATATAGAAATTAGAAGCAAAATTGTTATTTCTTAAGTGTGAAAGAATTGAAGAGCCTGATAACATCTATTCTAGTCAACTGAATGAATTACCACATGGCATTGCAAATCTAGTAGAAGCCATTTAAAACCATAAATCTGGTAGTAGTAAATTTGTAGAAGAACAAATGTAGTATCAAGATAAAAAACATCGGGGAAAGAAGATGATCCAAGCAGCTAGTTTGATTATAATGCTATGCAAAACTGTCCTGGTTTCAGGTGGTTAAACCACAACAAAAGCATTAGAGCAGATTTTGAACAAGAACTAATTAGGGGCATAGAGGTAAATGGAAGTTACATTACAACATGGCTTTATCTTATACAGATTATGTCAGACTATCTCAATATCTTTTAGATAACTGACTTCCTAGAGAGGCTAATAAAATAAAGCTACTCTATTCAGATTTAAGCTAAGCATTTTATAAGATTTCTTGAAGGCAAATTAGTACTGAACATGGTGATGACAGTGATTAACACAAGGCGTGAAAGAATTTTGTTAGGAGGGTGACTATCCCCAGGTATACTTAAACAGCTAGACAGGCTGAAGAAAAGTCAGTACAGATACCTCTCAAGCATCAGCATTGGGATTGATCATATGTACTATATTTGTTTATGACACTGAGATGAAAACTATGTATATGCTTGAGGAATGTCTAAGCAACAAGGTGCTGAGATTGCATCAAACAGGATTTGATCATCCTAAGGAGAGAAATCATGCAAATGGAATGCAATTTAATACTGCAAAGTTCAGAGGCATATTTTCAAGAATTATTAATAAAAATTTGCTACAAAACAGACTTTGTCAATCTGATGTGATGAGATGCATAAAAATATCTGGGTATATTTGTTGGTGTTGAGTATGAACTGCCAGAGTGATGTAGCTATGAAACAAGGCTACTGCTATTGTAGAATGCATCAAGCAACACACTCTTCTAAAAGAAAGGAGAATGTAAATAGTATTACACAAGGCATCAGGAAGGCCTCATCTGCAATATTGTGTACATCTCCAATCATTTCTCTTAGGAATTATTAAATTGGATCAGATTCAGAAAAGACATATGATTAAAGGAATAAAATATTTACCTTACAAAGAAAAGATTAAGGAGAGCTCTGTTTGTCTAGCCTCACTGGGGAAGGTTAAGAGGGGATATGACTTTTTATAACTACATTGAGAGGGGACATATCAAGGCAAGAAAAATCCTTTAATTTTAAGAATAATATTAGTACATGATAAATGGCTATGTGTAAGTTTAGACCGGATATTATAAAAGGTTTCAGATCATCTGGTCAGTGAACTTCTGAAATAACCATCTGAATATCTTTGTGAGGCAAAGAATCAAAATTACTTTAAAGTAATTGCTAAGCCTATAGAGGTCTTTGCAAAAAAATTCCCAGAGACAAGAATATTTTGTAAAATTGTGTTTTACTGCCTCTGTGCAGTTTGAAAAGATAGTGGAATGTGGTTGGGGTTTTTTGTTGTTATTTTGGAGGGTTTCTTGCAAGCCATGTGTGTTTTGTTGCATTACATAGAGTTCAATGCCTGTATCGGTTGCCTATTTACACTCTGGATTAAATTTATTATGCAGCCTGGAGTCAGAATGTAATTTTTTCCAAGATTGGATAGTCAAGGACTAGTAAGGATTCCTTTGGTCATTCTTAAGTGTTGGGTAAGATCTTTACATAAAACTGTTATGAATTTTATTTCATAAATACCTGAATGGACCTAGATCAGCCTTGATCCTTTCTCTTTCTGTAGCTCACTGGAGGTGTCGGGTTTCATGATCTACTGTACATTTCACATTTAAGGTATTGAGGTGTCTCTTTGATTTTTGCTATGTGATGTAGTTGTTCTGTGGGCCTTTCCACACTCAGCATCTAAGGTATATTCATTTTACCTAATTTTAAGTATCTTTAGCTCTGAGCAACTCAATCTTGACTGTTTTATAGTCAATAGAAATGGGGACCTCCAGACAGTATTTTATATGATTTAATTTATCCATATAGCCACCTTTTAGACAATTCGAGCAAAAAACTTCTTCCTTTAATATTTTGTGCTTGAAATTTCAGAAGACAAGATTGAACAACCCAGGAGGTCCTCTCCATGCCTATTGTGCTGCATTCCTAAGTGACTAACTTGCTCTTTGTTTCAGAAGAGTGGAAAGAACTTGAATATTAGCTTGTATAGCATGGTATAAGAGATTATGGAGGTGGGCAATATTCGGCAAGTCTCTGGTGTTCTAGTAAAAGAAAAACAGAGAACTTGGAATATGTGTAGCACTCTTTTGTGCTGCTGTTCCTTTTAATTTCATACTATCAGTAAACTTGATCACGTAGCCCCTTACTTCCTTTCCCACAGTCTTTTTAATTGGTTGTGTAGTATAACACTGAGAAAGTTAGAAAGGAAGGCTGCCTGGAATCCTAGAGAGCAAGACTTGTTTGATTGGGCTGTACACTTAACTTTATTCCTATCTTTCCCTATCTCATAACTTTTCTGCCCATTCAGTAATTTCAGCGAAGGGCCAAAGGCTTCAAAGATTTGAAATTTCTAAGAATATTATGAAAACCAGGAGCTGGACACAAGATGAAGGTCCAAATCAGTGTCTCTAATTAGGAAGAGTCAATTGTAACTCAGCCTCTTACCTATTTCATGAGACAGCCTCCAGCTGGCAACATGCTATCTTATCAATCTATTTATCAATATGCTTTCAATATACATTGCTTATTGTATTTCTGTGTACTGGGTCTGGCTGGGATGAAGTTATGAAGTTAAATTTCTTCATGTTAGCCTGTATGGTCCTGTACTTCGCATTTGTGGCTAAAACAGTGTTGATAACACACCAGTATTTTGGCTACTGCTGAACAGTGCTTGTGCAATATCAAGACCTTCTCTTCGCTCTCACCCACTGGCTCCCAAAGTCAGTAAGGTGCAAGTGGCCAAGAGGCTGGAAGTGAACATAGTCAAGACAGCTGACCCGAACTGACAAAAAGGATATTCAGTATCATACAATGTCGCACTCAGCAATTAAAAACTCAGGAAAAGGAGGATGAAGTGTGGACATTCATGGTTATAGCATTTATCTTACCAAGCAACTGCTATGCATTTGGAGGGCCCACTTTCCAGTGGCTGGACATCTGCCTGCTGATGGGCAGTAGTGAATGAATTTCTCTTTTTGTTTTGCTTGTGAGCACAACTAACTTTTGCTTTTATTATGAAGTTGTCATTACCTCGATCCATGAGTTTCACTTTCCATTTTTCTCCCCATCCACAGGGAGAGAGGAGTGAGATAAAGGGAGGATGGGTGTTTGATCTGCTCGCCGGGGTCGATCCACCACATCCTATAAGTGAAGGCATTCCTCTGAATCAACCATAGCTTTATATCAACCAGGTGACAGGATGTGTGAACTGGAGACATGAGGGGAAGAGCAAACTGCCAACAAGAGAGAGAGGTGAGAGTACTGGAGGAGAGACTACTAATTCCCTGTCAATAAACAGAACTGTCTCAGATACTCAAATGTTACTACTTATTTATCTTCCTAGTGGAAACTGAGTTTTAGCTAACAACTCCAGTCAAACAGGACAACTTAAAAAAACCATGGAAAACCAGATCCTAATTTTAGTTACACTTGTAGTTATTAATGGGACTGATATCAGAATCTGATCCTAAGTCTTTACATTAATCAAAATTTTAATAGATTCAGTCTCCAAAATTGTAAGAAAATGTATTTGTTTTCCAGTCCATTTAACAAACATTTGCATTTCAAAAAACAGGCAGTGGGTACATTAAAACACTTCTAAACAATGGAGATATTTTCATTAATCGTATTTACTTCCATCTTTCCATACTACAGAAAAAAAAAAAAAAAAAGTGTAGTTTTGTAAAAGAAATGCACAGCACAAATATTTATTTACTTGAAAAGGATGATTCTCCCTATGTTGCTTGGAGCCAGAGAGAAGATTATATTTTGAAAATTAGATAAAATATATCTGCTAAGAACTCAAGAACAAGAGGACACATTTTGTCACAAACCAAAGAGATTCTCAAAGCAACCAGTCAGCGCTGGGAAAGATGCTACCTGTTACAGCATATCCTGCAGGGAGGGGATGACATTACCGTGAATATGGACTTATAGAGTATTTCTTATAGAAATTAACAATTTAATTCTAAGATAATAATATACAACCACAGATGAAAATTGAAAATAAAGGACTAAAATATCATACATTGCAAAATGCCATCCTGTTAGTCACTGTAACTTCACAATACTCTTCTGTGTGTGGAAGAATTGACACTGTCTTGTCTTTGGAGATTAATCAAACCACTAATATCCTTTTAAATAGTTTGAGCTGTGTGAATTATCATTTCATTTGTAGCTAATTCATTTATCTGTATAAATACAAAATAATGCAATTCAATAGAACTGCAGTGATTATTTGTGATCATCAGTAACCAAGGATTTATAAACACGAACACATGAAGAATCAAAAGAATGCTCTAAAGCCATCTATTAATTTTTCAGAGTTGCACTTACTTGAACAGCAGTCTGGATATTTTTTGGCAACAGCAAATTATTATGAACTCTTTTGTTAAGCTTCCAATTAAAGAAACTGATTCTTATGATATACTGCAAATTAAATGTTAGCAAAAGTATGTTAAGTCTCTATTATTTTTAGTTTCCACTTACGCAGAACAGCTGGTTCGCAGACTCCTTACGCAGAGCCCCAGAGGAATCGAAATATGTGCACAGCGTATTTTGCCATCTTCTCCAGCTAAAATGCATTTCATCCTGTTCTTTGATCTAACTTCAAGTGGAGGGCCAAAATCAACAGACAACATTTGGGGGAAAAGCTGTTTAGGCAATTTGTGATATTTGTTCTTGGTATCTCTTTAAATGCAACAAAATTTTTCTTTCCTGGTAGGGAGAAGGAGGAGTGGAAGAGATGCTGGGTGATGTTTCAAGAGTCTGAGGGCTGAGGTGGTGAGGTGTGGAACCAAAGCCCAGTGGGAACCATCAGGCATCTGCTTTTGGCCCACTTTGTCTTCTGACTGAAATGACATCTAAAAGATTGGTGAGCTGGGGGAGGAGGGGAGGGAGAGGAAAAGGTAGATGGCATATTTACAAACATTTTTTCTTCTACCTCAAAATTGTAATATATCTTGTGCTAAAACATGCTGTAGTTTTCAGCCTCTGTGTATGTATTGAACGTAGGTGGCAAGGTGTTGGCAGCAGAGGGCAGGAAGGAGGCCTGCAGGGCGGCCTCTGTGAGGAGAGGCCACGGCTGCCCCGTGCTGGACACAGCCGGTTCCATCCAGCTCCAACCCACCCGCCCCAGGGCACCACTCAGCCCCGTGGCCAAGGCCAGGGTGACTCGGGGGATAGCGTATGTAAGAAAGGGTAAAAAACTGCACAGCAGTGAGGAGTGAGGAAAAAAAGTGAGAGAAACAGCCCCATGACCACCAAGATGAGAGAAGAAGGAAGGGGAGGCAGTGCTCCACGTGCTGGAGCAGATACCCAGGCACTGGGAATGAAGGACTGAAGCTGAGCTGGGAATAAGAGGGAGGGGAAGGTGTTTTTTTAATTTTTTTTGTCTTTTTTACTCACTGTCCATATCTTTTTTAAATGAAGTTAATTTTTCCCAGTTCAAGTCTGTTTTGCCAGTGACAGTAATCAAAAAATGATCTCCCTGTCTTTATCTTGACCCACGAACTTTTTCTGTCTTACTTTCTCCCCCTGTCCTGTTGAGGACAGGGAGTGAGAGTGGCTGGGTGAGAATTTTGCCTTTAGGCAAGTTTAGACCACCAGAGTGTATAAAAATAAATTCATTATACTTGGGGTTTCGAAAGAAGAGTTCTTATGTAATTTTAGGCCTGCACTTTATCATTCTGTAGAACTATATTTTTGTGTAGTATTTTAAATCATTATTGGATATAGGAAGGACATACATTTTCAGTGGAGTTGTAATCATACTGCACAGACACTCATAGAGACAGTGTTAGAAAAAACCCCGTTTACTGGGATTTTTGCACAGGGTAACACTCCCATGGGGATCAGATCTCTCAAACAGGATGGCCAGTCACTGTCCAAATGGTGACAGGAGTGTCTGCTGCAAGGATCCTTGCAGGAGCATCTTCAGTTGGGTTGGGGGAGATTCCCTGAACTGCAGTTTGGTTCTTATAATCCTGCTGGCCCATGGTCCTGTGTGACAATTCCAGCACATGCAGGATCCTTTCTGTTGGTTGTATTAAACTATGTAGAAAACTAATCCTAAGTATCTTAACTGTACAAAAGACTATCTGATGGGACCATTCCTGCAGGGACAGTTTCTACAGACTGATTACAATTATTTTACCTATGTACAGTTTGGGCAATTCTTTTCTCTGTGGTAGGAACTACCAGCATTTCTCCTCCAGGATATTAATTAGCTCATCTAAAGTCACAAATAGTGTCTACCAACTGGCTTAAGCAGAGCAGGAGTTGCCAGGAGGAATTTCTGGCTCTGCCTGAGGTCCTACCCAGGAGTCCCTGTGACAACCAGTTAGCTGCCCTGTCCTCTGGCCTGGACTATTGTCAATCCCCTTGTTGTGACACTGCCTAGAAGTTCAGCAAACTCCCTGCAAATCACTTCATTGTGTCATCTATGCAGAGACTAACTGGGGCACTCCTGGAGCTTGCTTAAGATGACTAAGTGTGCTGGAAATGCACACAGGCACAACTCTTACGTCCAGATACATCACAGTTGTATGGAGCAAACCTCTGTCAGCTTCAGCTATACAAACACAGTAACAATCATATATATGTGTGTATATGTATATACATACACATCTTACATATATGTACTAAAAGAATCTTCTTAATGCTTGAAGCTCTATCTCTCTTCTTCCAAAGTGCTTATTCCTAGGAAATATGCATGAAGTTGATTAACTTTATGACTGCTACCCTTCTCTGATATTTTGATGAATGAACCACCAGGTTAACAAGATATTAAGGTGGACACAGCTAGAAAGATATTGTTTAGACTCATCATAAAAGTCTAGTTTCACAGGAATATGGGCTTAAAAGGAATGTTTGCATGTTTAGATAGTGTTTGGATAGATTATTACATACACAAGTTATTTGGGTTCTGTTCCCTTTGCTCAGAATTACTTATGTAAACTAGTCAATCCTTTGCTTTCTCTTTGTCTGACCTGCACACTGAGGACACTGGTGTTACTAACAACTTCCTGTAACTGTTGGTATGTAGAAATGCAAATGTTACTTTGACTGTAGAGGGGATTTTTTAGTCATTTAGAAAATAAGAAAAACAAAATTAATTTTGTACAAATGCGTGGAGATACACAGTAACTGTGTTCAATTTGCTCTTGTCATACTGTGCCTGTGGTCATGACAGAATAAAAGACCATATATTTTCTTCTAAGCTATCCAGATATATCCCTAGGAATTTTCTTTCTATTCAATCCTAGTTGAAGTACAAAGAGGATATGTTCTGCTTTTACTTACTCTAGTATATATCATGATGTTATCATAAAGCCTGAATTAATTTTTCTGAAATGTGAAGCAGTATGGGAGAAAAAATGCCCTTTTAGCTCCGATTTACAGAGATGCTACACTTATACTTAGTTAGTTGTGAATAAAATCTAACATTTTACTTTAAACTTGGATTCAGACTCACTTCAAGCTTCCAATTTACTGTGAAGCATAATTACATCTGAATATTTTTATACCTAACATATGCTTTTTTACAGAATGAAAATATTTTTGCCTTGTTCTATAAACATAAGTCTATATTTATTCATGACATTCCCCAACTAATATTTTTCACCTGATAGGGATATTAAAATTTTGTTATGTTTTATAGCTACCCTACTCTTTCATCTGGTTCAAAACCAGCTTTAATGAGGGAAAATAAGTCCTATTTGTAGTGTAATGATAGAAAGTTTTATGATATTAAGTTGTCTGTGCTTACTATTCATTATAATGAGGTGATTCCTAAATGTGGAAAAATGTGTCTTTATTTCCATCAGATGTTGAGGATTAATTTTTCTGAAAAGTAAAGCTAGTCATGTATAAAGTCATAAGTTTATGAAGCTAGCTTTGTATTTGATTATACATATATTTATATGTGTATCTAATAATGCTTTTCTGCTTGTTGCTTAGGATATTTTCCATGCACTTGAAAAAAAATAGTTGAGAGAGATAAATGTTTTTGCAAATCCATGCTACATATTAAAATGCTCAGAGTATTATTTCTCTGAATAATTTAAAAGATTATTGAAAAGTGATCCTCTTATCACTAATAACAAATTTCCATTTTGTGAATCATTAGTAATTCAGATCTGTCAGTTACTGGAACACAGGTTTTTAAATTGATGCAAATAATTTAATTTATTCTCACTTAATAAACATCTAATTCATTAAAGACCAAGCAGCTTGATAATTTTCAGTTAAATCTATCTGAAAGGGGGGTTTTTTTGTTAAAAGGCTTTGTAACACCCTGAATAACAGCCATGCAGAAGGTAGCTGTCAAATCACATAAAACTTGCTTTGGCATCTACACTTGAAAGTAAAAATAAACATTACATTTATTAAAAGCTGTAGCCTACCTTATATTGAAGAAGAATATACAAACAACATTCTCATTTATTTTAGTCACTAAAATGATACACTACTTGGGGGATACAGAAAAGAAAAATAGTGATGAAAACAAAATCTTCAAATACAATTTTTGAGATCTCAGAGAGATTGGCAGAGTATTTGTGCCACAAGCTACAATTAAACTAGTTGCCTGTGTCTACAGAACTTTTTGGGGTTACAGCATATGCTTCTGCTCAGAATTTGCTCTCCCTTTTCACTGTCTTGATCTTTCCACTTTCCAAGCATATTTATAGGAAATTATTTTATTCTGATGTCACCATAACCAAATCACCTAAATTTTCATTTATTTTCTCCTTACCAGATCTTAAACATTTTTATTTTTTTTTCCCACAGAAGGCCCATCTCAAAAACCTCTTCTTACCCAGAACTAAAGACACTTTGGAACTACTTATGGAAATTGTGTCTAGTATTGGTCGATTTCAAAACATTCTGCGGAGTTGTAGAAATCTATTTATACTACTCTCTGTTAACCTTAACAGAGGAAAGGTTAACAGCTTCAGACCTGGTTCATATAAAGTTTCAGCAATGCAAATTTATGCTTGCAGATGCATACTGAATTTGCTCAAAAAGGAAAAATACAATGGGAATTTCCAGCAGTGTCTGATTCTTTTCTTACAGGGCAGTAACACCTTAGACAAGATGTGAAGATGCCTGCAGGGCTTTTAGGGCTTTAGGACTGTAAAGTAGCTAGTTTTTTAGCTTTTGGGTTGGTTTGATTTAGTTTTCCTTCCCTAGGCCTCCTGGCAACAGGCTAAGTAATTTTTTCCAATACTATAAAATTAACTTCACCTAATAGTCCATATACTCAGTTTAAAAGCATGGATAGCACTCATCTACAGATTCCCAAAGCTCATATCCTCTAAGTGATAACAGGTGGCAGAATTTCATCTTTAAGAAATGATGGTCATCTCTGGGGACCTCTGTAAGAGAGATATATGCAATAAACATGAATGCTCAAAATACACTAAAGTAAATGAAAAATCTTACAAGGCATGGTTGACACTAGTAGGTTTTGTACGTAACAGGTAGGGAGAGAGCTTCAGTGGGTGTAAAACTTTTGGCTTGAGAAGAGCTCTGACATTTCTTAGCTGCAGAGAATTTGTACAGTAATGTTCAAAAGAACTTAGAGAGTAGCCACTGGTAAGAGACCAGTTATTATTCAACCACTAGACCTCTAATAATGGAATACTATAACTTTCCCTCCATTTAAACTGAAATGGCATTCACAGTCCTTTATCTCTTTTTGTATTTTCTTATGAGTTTTATGTGTAAGCTGGTTTTTTTTTTTCTGTTTGTCCTGATTTTAAAAAGCATGTAGACACCAAGAAAGGCTATATTTCTGAAAGTAAATAGTTTTTTAAACTCTAAGTGCTGTTTTTACAAATGCTTCTTGCGAACATCCCATCTTGCACTCATGGGGAATGCATTTAAAATGAGATGAGATACGCAGAGCAAAAATATTCCCAGCTTTGCACAGCATGGAGGAGATGGAAATAACATTTCTCCAAAGGCTCAACATTGCTGGGAGGATGAAAGCCAAAGCAACAGTCACCTCTCTACAGGAACATCACTACCATTTATATGTGCTGTCAAATAGTTCTTTGCTGAAAAATCTGTAAGAAATCCCTGAAGTCTGAATAACATCTTAAGTGATTTTCATCACGAGTGACCAGTGATCTTGGAAGAAGAAAGAGGAGATGATCATATTATGGGAACCACGAGCAAGGACAGTAACAAAACGTGGAAAGGTGAAACTGCTACATTCTTTTGGACACTCCCAGAGAAGTGATTTAGTTAAAAAAAAAAAAAAGGAGGGGGGAGGAGGGTTTGAAAGCCCAAACCAAAAGAATATGATCAACCCTTCTATGGGTTGCTGAAAGAACAGCTAGATACAGCTCATTAGCTCATTTCATGTCCTGAAGGGCTCCTAGGCTGAAGATAGTCCAAGACAAAACAAAGGTAGTAAGAGTAATTAATTTGCTAGATGAATGACACTGAGTTTAGGGGCAACACAGGTAAGGCCTATTTTCTTACCTATCTTCACTTTTGTTTATGAAGAAAGATATTTTATAGCAAAAAAAAAAAAAAGCAAATCACTAAAAATAGGATTGAATCACAAACTAAAAACCGCTACAAGGTCTTCTTGAAAACTTTGCAACGTCTGTAGCTTTATTGTCTTGCTTTCTTTATCTTTTCTTTCCTCTTGAATCCCGCCTCTCCTGGATGATGTTTATATCATCCTGATAACGCTTAGTGCAATAGACATCACATGGGACGTCACATAAACTGGGGGGAGTAGGGAGGGGGGGTTGTTCGCCGCTCGGGGATGAACGCGGTGTCGATCGGCGGGTGGTGAGCAATTGCACTGCACATCATTTGTACATTCCAATCCTTTCATTATTACTGTTGTC
>JAVJGG010000017.1:6763337-6784918 GCA_035590195.1 Aviceda cuculoides | reverse complement strand
ATCCCACTGGGTGGGGGGGAGTGAGTGAGCGGCTGCGTGGTGCTTAGTTGCTGGCTGGGGTTAAACCACGACACTGAGTGATGTGTTTGGAATGGAATGTCAGATTATATCCCTGCTATTGAATTTCTGAAACAATTTTAAGAGCCAACAGAAAGTCACAGATCAGTAATGGATAATCTTTTAGAAATGTGTGCTTAGCGAAAATTGTTACATTTTAAATGCTACTGCTTCACAAATCAAAATCTTGTGTTATAGAGAAAAACTGAGATCCATCAGTAATTAGACAAATGTAGAGAGAACACACCTTAGCTGTAAACCCAAGTATTAGACCTTATTGTTTAATTAAAATCTGAATAGTCCACTTACTAGATCCTTTTTGCTCTCTCTCTGGCTTTTGAAAATGTAGAAAGCTGACAACCTATTTTCTCTCTCTTGATTTGAAATTTCTAGTCACTATTTACAAAATTATTCTGAAAAGTTATTAAATTTAATAGCCATTTTTAAAAAAATGTGGAAGATGTTTGAAAAGCCAAATAAATTTAAAATTATTTTCAATCCATTGATTGACATGCTCCAAGGATTCTAAAATGTTACTGGGGCACAACCACTCTAATTATTTATATAATTCTGTCCTTAAATATTAAGTGGCACATATAAATACCTACAAAATTACATGAATTTTCTACAATATAATTTTTAGAAAATGTCCCAAGTAATGAACATATTATATTTTTATTAATATTTAAGAATTTGCATTAAAACCTAATGTAATTAATCTGTAAAATGGAAATATGGGAGGTTTTTTTTTAAAGGATATAATTTTCCTTTAGAAATTTTATGTACTTCCTTAAACACTTTATAACATGAATGGTCTAGCTTTAGAAGACATAAGATGAAAAAGAAACAAGAGGTTATCAAGTCGTCATTGCCTAAATTGCAGATCTAAAAAGAGTTAATGTAATTGCACAATATTGTTTATTTTTAAAAGCATTGTAAGCTTCTGTTTCATACAGCTTGTTCACTTGAAGAGAAAATGTGTCTTCTCAAACTCCAAAAGGTCCGATCTGTTGTAAGACTGTATTTTGTGTGCACTCAAAATTCCCATTAGCATTATTAAATGAGGAATATAGAAGAATCATGATACTCTTCTCTGGTCTAAAGTAATAATGAGTTAATAGTCTTGATTCTCAATAAATCTGTAACATAAGTCTGGGATTCATCTGACCAAACCACAGCTATTCAAAGTTAGACAGCTTGTCTAAGATAGTCTTCTAGACTTCTTTATCACCTCCGGAGTTGCCTCTCTCCTTTGGGCATTTTGTCCCATTTCATATTAAGTACCAAAAGCCATGGAGTAGAAAGACATTCACTTGCCATTGCATGTTGAAAGACCATGTGTGACTAGTTTAGACTTGGACATCTTACTTTTTAGACAGCTGGTGTTGGGTAAGTCACATCTTCAGTGTTTTTAGGTTTCCTTATCTAGAATTTTTAAAAATACTTTTTTTAAAGATAACAATGGAAAAATTAAGAATATGAATAACGAATAATTTGAAATATTAATACAGTGGCAACCTTTCAGTAATGTAATGGTGCTTTGTATTATTAGCATAAATTTGGGGTTTAAAAATATCACCTAGGTCTTTCTGGCTTTTTTGAGTGGGTAGCTGGAAATTGTTACTTGGTTTATATTTTTGTTTCTTATAGGCTGTGGCAGTCCCTTTTGTACCACTCTAAACATAAATGTGAATTTGCTTGCCAAAGCACTCAACGGGATTACATCGGCTTGCTTAGGAGAGAACCAAGAATAGTGGCAAATTTTAAGTGATTATATTTTTCATAACCAAGAGAAAAGGTAAAATGAATGCAGTACCAGAAGGCAAACAAAAATACAGACTTCTTCCACCAAAACCTTTGTGTTTATGTTTGTGTTTCATATAAAGAACTTCTCAGGAAAATCTGTGCTGCAGGAATAATGCATGTCTGCCGATGTTTGATCTGGGAATACTACCTCAGAACTTCCCTCTTATAGCTGAATTGTCTTTTGAACTATCTCAGAAATCACTCTTTGTATCTATTACTCTATTTGACCGCCCCACTCCTACTAAGTATTGTCATGTCCCAGTTTCTCAGGACGACGACTCAGGTTTGCTGATTCCCAGGTCAGGATTAAGGTGAAACAACACCAGGGATCCTTAAACTCACAAAACTCAACTTTTATTCACTCACAACAAGAATTGTCATGCTTATCGCAAAAATTGGTATGCTCACAACAAAAATTGGCATGAAACTACATCAGTAAACTGTGTAACGTGTGCTAACAATACATCACCAAACATATACTACAGGCCTTGCTTATTTGGGGGTCAGTTCAGGGAAGACAATAAGGTGAGCCCTCCCGTTTCAGAGTCAGGAGGTTCAGAGCAGACCCCCTTGCTTTCTAGACTCCTTCTCAGAGAGGAGCCCAGGGGTAGCTGGATCCATTCCTAGTCCCAGACTTGGTCAGCGGTTTATTTCTAAAGGGATGAGGTGTGGGGAGTACAGAAAAAGAGAGAGACAGAGGGAGAAAAGAGAAAGATTTCACTGGTCCTGGGTCCAGCGTTGGTCCCATCAGCCAAGGGTTCCAGTCAGCCCAGGGGTCCAGTTTCAGTGGGCGCACATACATGGAGCTTCAGTTTGTGCCCTTTTATCATCTTTGCCCCTCCTTCAGGCGGGCACTCGAACTCATTAGGCTAATTAGGTGTCATGCATGATTTGTGCTTTAAGACCCTTCGGGAAATGGGTTGGTGGGCTTGGGGGTTATTTGGGGAGTAATTTCCCCTTCCCTGCAGATACGGCCCTTGTTTGATTTTTGGCGTGCATGGTGAGCTGCCCTGCTCAGCATATCAGAACAGGGAGCTGTGCACCCTCCAGCATGCCCTCTGTCCTGTGCTGATCTGTGCTGATGGGCTGCTTTTCACCTATGGTTCCTTGCTATGCAGGTTCGTTGTTAGATAGAGTTCGTCCTTAGGCAGAACTTGCCCCACCACAATGTTTGAGACATTAACTCTTTCAGTCTCTCACAAGTATACAGAAAAATTCAACTAGATTAATAGGAAGAAGTTGAAATAGTAAGGAATACTAAAGAAAAAGGTGGAAGGAAAATGGTAGAAAGGATTGGTTTCAATATTGCTATTGAAATGTTTACTGAATAACTTTGTGTTCTGAATTATCTCGGTGTCCTTTGTAGCTGAAAATAACTGGAAAAAACTGATTAATCAGCCAGTGATTCTTGCACAGTGTTCTCTTCTGTTACAGAACCGAATAACCCGGAATGGACAATTTTGTTCAGAAAGCAGACTTCTGTGAACAATGTCCTTTGAGGATCAGATCTGATTTCTCCCTGGCCTTCTCTTCATACTTATTGAAGAGACCTGAAAAGAAAGAATGTTTCATTTGCTTCAACATATATAGGAAGCCTGCTCAGTTATTTATAAATAAAAGTTTCCAGGGTGAAAGTTTGGAAAAGGCAACAGAAAAGTGCACTAAGATAAGCTTCAAAGAAGCAGGAACCATGACAGAATAAGAAACCATAGAAAGTTTACCTTGACCATTAGGGCAGCTTCTAATCCTCATCTAAACATGGGGTTTTGTTCAACATCTCCCTGAAATTCTGAAAGAATTCTCTGGAATGAAAACTGCAAACGGATTTGAATTAGTAGTCTGTATTCCTTGCAAGTCTAAAAGAGATGCTGTTATGTTCACGGCTCAAACCATGAATTTTATGCCTGCAAACTTTGCATTTGTCTGGATAAAGGACTTGCAACTGAGCCCTTTTAGAAGATAATGAACATTAAAAAAAATGCACACCATCCAAATACAAGGTTTAGCATGTATTTGGCAGATGAAATCAAGCAGTACCTACCATTACAAAAAAGCAGACCTGGTTGAAACTGAATGTTCAGAAGTTAATTTGCTTTATATTTGTATCTCAGTGGCATTGTTTTTATCAACCGCATATCAGCAGAGAAAATTGGAGGAAAAGGGGAGAAGGGCAAATGAGAAGAGAATGCTAAAATCTTTCAACTGTTTTACACCTGCTTCAATTGATTGTGTAGTTAAACAAATCACTCCTGCTAAATTACGTGTACACTGCTTATCAGTTACTACTCACGAATAATTAATATTCCTTATAAATCATATTTTTAATTGTAAGGGACACTTGCTTAAGTTTTAAAACGTGATCAAAATGTGGTTTGTTTGACTGGCTGAATGACAATATCTGAATTCTGTGTACATTAGAGACCCTGAACTCTTCACAGTCTCCAAGAGTCTCTCCAAGCTCTCTCTGCATAGACTTAGGTGGATCATGACAGGTCCCTTAAGGTCATCTTTGCCCAGGTTTAAATCAATATTGTCAGGTCATTTGGCCATGGTGACAGCAGGGCAGTATATGACATTACTGATGCCTGCATTACACACTAGGTAGAAACATCATGCCCTTAAATCAAAATAGTTGGACCAGCATGTTGCTATCTATTACTTCACTTCAGTCCTTGAAACAGTGATGCTTCCCTCTTTTGTCCTGCAATCAGATGACACATTTCTAGCCATGGCTTTCAGTGGTAAACAGCAAATGTTGTCTTTTCCTGTGATATAGCCTAAAAGATGTATATACACATAGCAGAGCTTCGCTGCTGGGCTGTTGCAGAAGCACAGCCATTCCCTGAGGATATCGTGGGTTGCAAAGATCCTCAGATTGGGTAACCCCAACAGAAAGACTAATTACTCTAAAACATTGCAGAAATCAAGTTGTGAGGTAATCTGTGGATCAGGTCAGGTGAAGGATTCTCAGGACCCCCAAATTACAAAGCAGCATCTCTGGTCCTGGAGTTATTACAGCCAAATGCTTAGATCTTTTCCCAGCAGAGAGATGGTGATGAGCCACTTAGGCCCTTTTTTTAGTCAGTCGCATAAGAACATTTTGAAATTCCTCACACAAATGACAAGGCTGGCTTGTTGCTCCCAAGAGCTGCTTCAGATCTTCACAGTGAACCTTAACAGGTTTTCTTCTTTCTCTCTGATCATCTGGTTTATTAATGTCAGTTATAACCAGACATTGTGATACCAAAAATGTCAGCATTTATGGGTTAAAATTAACACAAAATTGCGCAGCCTTACAAGCCCATTACAAATGTTTGTAAACTCCCAGTACTCCTCTAGAACTGCAGTAGCCCTATTGTCTAAGACAGTTTTAACAGGCATATATTGCCCTAGAAATGCTTTGGATGTGCTTCACCAAAGTTTTTGTAAAGCTCATAGCCTTTTATGTAGGTTAAAGATAAGACTATATGTAAATGCTTATTAAGTGCTTATTAGGAAGAAATTAAAAAGGCAGTGACACGTGCTAGGATAGTTTTGGCTTGCCTGCATTATTCCAGTCTTCCAGCCACATAGTGGTCACACTTATACTATTTACAAGTGTGAGCCTTAATTCAAGGTATTTGAAGGCTTGTGTCTGAATTTCTGTGCCAGAAACTTTCCATTCATATACCTTAATGAAGCATACAAGCTAGTGGGAAAGCAAAATGGGTAATCAGGGTGCTAACATGAGTTCAAGAGTAGCTAATATAGAAAAAAGTACCCCAGGAAGGTAGGAAAACCCATGCACAAATCTCTTTTATCATAGCTTCTGTGAGGCTTGCAGCACTGGGAACTGGAACTGCCTCATAATTTTAAAATGAAAGTAACTGCTATAAAAAGATATTACAAGAAAAATAAAATTACCCATATGAAGGCATACAAAAACTCTGGCACCGACATCATGCCAGGGTAAGCAACAAAGTGAGTTATTAGCACAAGCTGAAATGGCATTACTATATCTCATTGTTAACTTGAGAAATGAATGAAATAAATAAAAAATGATAATTCTGTATTGTTTATCTAAATTGTGATATAACACAGTGCTCAGTGACAAGAGATCAAGGGATGATGGAAGTATTAGCATTGTGACAAAAACAATCTGATGAGACTTTTGCTTCTTTCATAAAATCCTATTGCACACCTTGAACACAGAAGAATAAAGGTTGGAGTAGAGGACAGTAGTTCAAAGAGAATAAGAGGCAATCAGTGCTGAGGAATCAAGACAAAAATGTTTAGAAAAAGCCTAGAAAATTGAACTTTTCTGCATATATAATCCTAATCTGTTTAAACCTGTATAAATATATACATACATAATCTATAAATATTTCTTTTAATAACTGAAAGAGGTTTGACTTCCTTTACTAATAGCATATGATGGTGAAACCAGCTACAATACCTTTATATATATTTATAACCTTACTACTTTTATATTTAATTATTAAAATATTATTAAAACTTTGAATTTAATCAAAATTCTTGATATGCTGTAAAATACACTTGGACTCCAGTTTTTCAGGAGGAAGATCAAATGCATATTACAGTTTTATGAAAGCAATGTAGTTAACAGAATTTAGTGCTGATCCCAGGGACATAAGATATCCTTGTTCAGGTGCAAAAATCTTCCTCCAAAACACTTCTTTATGGAAGGAATTGTGCTGAAGGTCTAATTATATTTTTACTTTCTAACTAATCAATATTGTTCCATCTCATCTCTTTCCTGAAGCTAAAAAATAGTAATAATAAAAAATAATCTGCTGGGTTGTGGGTAATTACAATGGGCAAGGCAGTGGTGTACTGGTTTATTGCTCAAATAATAAAGAAATAAAGCAGCATAGCAATAAATATCAGTATATTAAATATGCTTTGCACAGTAGCAACAATTCCAGAGAAAAGTTGAAGGTATGAAAACCTAAAGAGTCCATGAAGAGCAAGTCAGCTATTATAAATTTAAGAAATAATTTCTTTTGAAAGGGACCCTAGCAGGTTATCTTGTTCAACCCCTTGCTTTAAACAGGACGCATTTGCTTGCTCAGTGTCTTTGCCATAGTCCGTTTATGAAACCTCCAAGAGGTTTCACAATACCCCTGGGCAAACTGTTCCAGTATCTGACCAACCACATTGTGATTTATTTATATTTCTAAAATCTAATTGGAATTTTTATTCACATAATCGTGTCTACTGCCTGTTGTCCTTTGACTGTGCACCTGTGGAGGCTAGCTCTGTCTTTTCTATGACTATCTATTTGACTGTTAAAGATATCCGTAAAACACTCCCATAGTCTTTTTTTTTCTAAAGACTGAATTTATCCAAATCTCTCAGCATGTCTTACTACATCATACTCTCCACCGTCATAATCATCTTGGTGGCTGAACTCACTCCAGTTTACCAACACTTTTCTTGCACTGCAGCACCCAGAGCTGTGTTTTAATCCTGTACTTAAATCCACTGCGATGAATGAGTATACACTCTGAGGATCCTGGTTGCACCATTTCAAAATCATGCATATTTTGCTCTGAGAATTAAAACAGCCTTAGTAGTACTCTTCCTTTGGTGTGTATCAGTTATTTCTACTGCAAGTAGAGCTTACCCCTAAAACTTCTGAAGCTGAAAATAAGTTATGTAAATAAATAACACATGTATAAACACTGCCTGTCAGGAATATCTGTTTGATATTATTTTTGTCATTTGCTAAACACATATTTCTTAATGTTTGCTAATTGCATTTAACACAAACTGCAAATGTAATACTAACATTTTTAAAACAGAAACCATGACTTTTGTAGCCAGAATTCCTTGATAATCTGTGCCCTGTCTTCTGAGGTACCTAAATACAGCTAAAAGGTTAAATATCTGCTGCCGTAACTTCTGTTAAATCTGATTAATCTGATATGAAGACGGTTTTGGATATTTCCAAGAATCTTTCTGAGACAAAGGTTTGTCCCTACATTGTCTGCCCTTACTTCAAGAGAATCCTTGGAGAATTAATATGAAGGGTAACTAACGCAGTCTCAAATCTTACTGAAAGATGAGAATCCTAAGGATTTTCCTGGAAGTTTCTGACTACTAACATTTACTTCATCAAGTCATAGAACTGATCGTGCAAATTCTTCTTTTTATTATTGATTTTTCAGGTAAATGCAGGGACAGAGAGATAAACACCTTGAACACCAAAGATTAGAACTTTAATAACTTGTAAACTTGCAGGTGAACTTCACCTCCAAGCCCTTTGGTTTCTAGTATGTCTTGCGGAACAGCTTGCATGAACCAATATTTGATGGATTAGTATGAATATTGTATAATTTGAAGTAGCTTTCATCTTTGAAACATGTAGCAAATGATGGAACCTCCAAGTAGGAAAGCGTAGATCAAAACAAGAAGCCTATATTTCAATTAACTTACTCTGATGTATTAAAAAAGAAGGCACTGATATGTTTAGATCTATATTAAATACTTAATAACAGCCTTGTATTCAATTGCACACATGTTTGTAAGACAGGAATCGTTAATACAACGTGGTTAAAAATCAAAAAAGCCTAGGGGAATAGAGAAGCTTATACTGATTCCATTTTACACAGGTTTGAAAGAAACACTTTTAATGTTTAGGAAAGTTTCAATTTTTTATCCATCTCTCTATTCCACCAAGTCCACTGTAAATTAATTTCTTTAAAAACAGTTTTCACCACTTACATTGTCTTGCTAGTATTAAATTTTCTCAGTAAATTTTGCCTGTAATTTTTCCAAGTTTTCATAACCCTCACTCATCTTAAGCTTCTGTGGCCTTTATCTGGATGAAAGACCTCTAAAAATGATGAACAATTGTTTTGTGATCCTCAAAGACCACCAAAAGAAAAATATGGGCAGCCCACTTAGGCAATCATTTCACTTCAAATGAGACTTTTCAGATTCAAAAAGATATCATGGTTAGTGTTTCTAATAACAGCTATAAATCTAAGAGAATTAATATACAGATATCTTCATCCATCACAAGTGAGAAATCAGTTGTCAGCACAGTCAGTGCTGTTTCCTTAGTGTAACTTGATCTAGTGCCACATCACTTAAGGTCAAGGAAATTTGAAGGCTGCCCTGAAAACAGCTGTGTCTACTTTCTCCAGAACTGCTGAAATGCAAAACTTGAGACAGCCAGTGAAGAGAGATCCATATAAAGAGATGGCAGTGGGCAAGAATTATTTGTTTGTCTGTCTACTTATTACTTACTTATCTGGGGGAAAACAATAACCATTGTTTCTGTAAAGGAAGGTGAACATACTAAAGTTTGAAATGTCAAATAGCAGAAAATCTTATGGTTACTAATAGTCTGGAAGGTTCAGACTGGAAATTTTCTGTTGTTCATCCAATTTAAAGATTTCACTTTTAGCCTACCCTGTAGCTACTTCTCTAAATATTTAAAAATATCTGACCTTTACATGGATGTTGGCTGATCTTCATTCATATTGACATACACTCTTTTCCAAATGCAATATATTTTACTATGCTTTTCTGATTTAATACATTTATTTATAATATGTTCTTGGGATAATAAAGGTCTAATTAGAGCCACTTCTCAGATGATCTTTGAGCTTGTTAGTAAAAATAATTAATTACTAGGCTTAATTAGCATCTGGCTTTCAAGGAGTTGGCTCTCTTTTACTCCTAGCTTTTCCTAAAATCTCTGTGATGAGGAATTAGAGTTCAGATGTCAATTAAAAACTGTAGCCCATTCACTTGAGAAATCTGAAAATATTTTATACAGATTTCAGGGTTTAAAAATCTATTTTGTTTCCTTCCTACATCTTTATTGCCTTAATTAACTTATTTTCTGTCAAAGGGTTAATTATGGAATTACAATTATAATATGAAGGTATCAGATTTAATATTCCCCTCTTTGATGTCCCTTCGGAATTGCCAACATGACAGGGTATGCATCAAATCTATAATCTTCATAGGAATCTAGTTTTGAAAAGGCAAAAATAAATGCTGCTTCCCAAAACCAAATTACATAAGTGAGAAAAATATTTATATGTAGTGCTATTTTTCTTTGCTGTAAGACATTTTTTGATAACATGGTACCTTTATTAATATTTTTACCAAAATATTTAGTATTAATGTACTGAGGCTGCCTGAAACAGTTACTATAGAAGAGTTTCTTAGTGATGGCAATGAGTCTTGTATCCATTTTCTGACTCTGAAATTCCGGAAAATGTTTCTCCTTTCACATGATTGCAGTGCAAGGAAAGCTGTCCTAAATCCAAGATGTGAAACCCCATTTCTTTAATGCTAGCCTATCAGGAAGTAGAGCTGAAGTAAATTTTTACTTCTTATGTATAATATATGTCCCCTTCAATTTGGAAACTTCACTTCTGTGACGCACTTACAGAAAAAAAGAATGATAGGAATACATTTATAGCTTTCATAGTTTTCCATGTTACCAGGCATCAACGTAAAGTGTGTCTCTTTGTTTTTCAATCTTAGTAATTGGGCTATCTTGCTCATGCCAAAATTACTCTAATTAAACTTCAGAGAACTCTGCTTCTTTGCTTTCTCCCATATTCAGGAGCTGAGTTATACTACTTAAATACGTTCTCCTTGAATTTCCTTCATTATATCCACTTTTCTGGCATCATGATCCAAAAAAATTTGCAGCCTTCTTCGGAGAAGACATGAACACAGGTAAAAATGGAAGTGTGAAAAGAATTGCTGAATAGATTAATAACTATGTTTCACTGTAAGAGTTTTGATTAAATTTTCTTGTCTAGTCTGAAAATTAGAATTGCAGATTTGGTTATTCAAGGTAGAGATCAGAAACAGAAAGGTATTGAGCTGGTTGACCAGGTTTATGGTAAGGTTTTTCATTAATTCAATAAGCAGTGTAGTGGAGCTATGTGTATAACAGCTGGGGTACCTAATGAGAGTAAGCCGTGAACAAAAATAATGTTTTGATTGGACAGAAGTTAAAAAGAACACATTAAATTGCCTTCTGATTTCTTCCTGGTCTTATTTTGGAATTTCCACTAGATACTATGCAATGATGAAACCGTATTTTTAAATGCAGTAAAGGAATTGACCTGTCTCTCAATAACCAGTATTCTCTCCAAGTTGCTGAGGGACTTGTTTCCCTTACAAGTTGGCTAAATCCTTTTATTAATAAAGATGCTAATTATCCTCATGAACCATGTTTCCAAATGTAATCTGAGCTCTGGGAATGCTGTGGAAGCAGCACAGCTAGACTCAGACCCTATTTATCCAGGATGACTCTAGATGATTTAAAATTGATTTAAAGCTCAGTACATAGGCCCAGCTTGGAATTAATATTAACAAAAGGTTTTAGTATTTGTTTAATTAAGCCAGTTGAAGCTTCTTTGGAGTACTGTGTCGCTCTGAACAAAGACATGACCTTGTTGTGCAGATAAAGGATTGTCTGACCGTGGTTTCATATCATGCTTCTCATCTAACTAATATGCTCTGCAGACTCCACAAACTGTGAGGATTACAACAGCTTTCGGTGCTAGTTTTAAGAGGTGAAGCCTACCCAAAAGCATCACCCCCCAAAAAATGAGACTTCAGCTAGGTCTTCCCAGCTCTGACTGACTAGATTAACCTGGTATAAGCTGGAGAACAAAAGCACTAAAGAAACTGTAGGCTTTTCCAACACATTTGAGGCAAGAGACCAGAGGGTGATAGAAACCTGGTGATGGTCACTAATTAGTGATGCCAGTGGTGGCTTAAGCCAGTGAGCTGATATTAAAAAAAACATCCAAACAGTTGAAAGGCAGGAGCACAGGGAAACGCATGCAGGTGTGTCTGGAACCATGGGGAAGGCTGAGCCCAAGGGATAGCTTCTTGTCACAGGAACCCAGTCACTGGCCAGGGCTTGGCACATTAACCCTGGAGTGAGAGTCCTGCTCCTCTGGTCTGTGGTGCTGCTCTAAACTGGACCAGAGGGGCTGGTTTGTGTGCACCACAGAGCAGAAATCTTAAAATAAACATCAATAATCACATATTATATCTATTCTGTTTAGCAAATACATTGTAGATTATAGATCACAGATTAGTGTGGTCTGCTCTTGCAGCCACCCCACCTAAATACTCTGAAAACTTGGAATCGCTTTTGAGTTAAGGAGGAAAGACAAAAGGGAAAAAAACAGCTTATTGTAATTACAGTATAAAAAACCACCCTGGTCAAAATAATAGTAATAAAAATTCAGCACAGGAAAATTTGTGTCAGTCTGTAACACCTGTTACGACAAAAGTGCACACATAACTAAGGAGAACTCCAGACTACTTTGTTCTAAAACTGCAGTCATTATAGCTGACATGAATAATTCACTTTGATTAAAATAAAAATGTGTGTTTATTCAGATGTGACAATTTCTGGTGTCTTTAAAAATAGTGTTTATAGGGGAAAACCAGCAAACAATCCTACTCTTACCTTTTTTGGTGTGTATATGACTAATCACAGTTAGAATTTACAGGCTTACTAATAAGTAATATTATATTTTATTTTTACCTATTTTGCACATTTAATTCAATGTGTATTCTCTTTTTTCCCCACTCTCTCTCTTTTTTCTTATGTTAGAAGTTTAGCCTTTGGGTAATATAAAGAAAGTAGTTACTTTTTGTTACAATAGTGCAAGAACATAGCTCTGAGGTTACGAAACATACTTCATTAGTAACATATGTCTTCAAATTTTGCTATTATTTTAGCTGCCCTGAGAGACCTTGAAAAATGAAACTTAGCACTAATGGACCTGAAATAATATTTTTAACTTAAGCATAGAATCTTGTATGTGTTATATTATAAATAAGAAATAATCTGCCTTTCACAGAAGAAAATGCCAAACTTTTAGAAATGAAACATACTTAATTTGGTGCTCTTTAACTGCAATTTAATAGCAGTAAAAGCAGCCACACAATTCCATCATTAGTAATGGTTTCCAATGAAACACTACAAAGAAACTTTTAACATTTAGTTTTGAAATAATTTTGAATCTTTCTAGGGAGGGAAAAAATTATTTTAAAAAATTGCTATAATTCTAGATGGTTAGAAAGTCTGAGTGTTTAATTTATGTCCAAAGTTCTTTTTCTGCTGATAGAAAATTTGGAACCTAGTATACTATCTTTGTGGTGGGTTCCCCTTGGCTGAACACAAACTGCTCTATCAATCCCTCTCCTCAACTGGACAAGGGGAGCAAAATATGATGAAAGGATCATGGGTCAAGATAAGGATAGGGAGAGATCATTCACCAATTACTGTCATTGACAAAACAGACCCAACTCAGAGCAATTAATTTAATTTATTGCCAATCAAATCAGAGTAAGGCAATGAGAAATAAAACCAAATCTTAAACACCTTCCCCTCACCCATCCCTTCTTCCTGGGCACAACTTCACTCATGAATTCTCTCCCTCCTCCCCCGAGCAGTGCAGGGCGATGCGGAATGGGGGTTGGGGTCAGTTCATCAGACATTGTCTCTGGCGATCCATCCGCTTCAAAGTCTTCCCCTGCTCCAGTGTGGTGTCCCACCTATGGGAGACAGTCCTCCATGAACTTCTCCAACATGGGTCCTTTCCACAAGGTGCAGTCCTTCAGGAAGAGACTGCTCCAGTGTGGGCTCCTCTCCACATGGTCCCGGGTCCTGCCAGAAGCCTCTGCAGCAAGGGCTCTCCTCGGGGTCACAGCCTCCTTTGGGCACATCCACATGCTTCAGCGTAGAATCCTCCTCCCCTGCAGGTGGTGGTTGATATCTGCTCCACTGTGGACCTCCCTGGGCTACAGGGGGACAGCCTGCCTCACCATGGTCTTCCCCACGAGCTGCAGGGGAATCTCGGCTCCAGTGCCTGGAGCACCTCCTCCAGCTCCTTCTTCACTGACCTTGGGTCTGCAGAGTTGTTTCTCTCATGTATTCTCACTGCTCTCTTCTGGCTGCTGTTGCACAGCATAGAATCGTAGAATCATAGAATCATGTAGGTTGGAAAGGACCTTTAAGATCATCAAGTCCAACCATCAACCATGCCCACTAGACCATGTCCTGAAGTGCCTTGTCTACGTGCTTTTTGAATGCCTCCAGGTATGGTGACTCAACCACTTCCCTGGGCAGCCTGTTTCAGTGCTTGATAACCCTTTCAGTGAAGAAAATTTTCCTAATATCCAACCTAAATCTTTCCTGGCACAACTTGAGGCCATTTCCTCTTGTCCTATCACTTATTACTTGGGAGAAGAGACCAACACCCACCTCACTACAACCTCCTTTCAGGTAGTTGTAGAGAGCGATAAGGTCTCCCCTCAACCTCTTTTTCTCCAGGCTAAACAACCCCAGCTCCCTCAGCCACTCCTCATAAGACTTGTGCTCCAGGCCCCTTACCAGCTTCGCTGCCCTTCTCTGGACACACTCCAGCACTTCCATGTCTTTCCTGTAGTGAGGGGCCCAAAACTGAACACAGTATTCAAACTCCTGCCTCACTAGTGCCAAGTACAGGGGGACAATCACTGCCCTCATTCTGCTGGTGACACTATTTCTGATATAGGCCAGGATGCCGTTGCCCTTCTTGGCCACCTGGGCACACTGCTGGCTCATATTCGGTCAGCTACCAACCAGCACCCCCAGGTCCTTTTCTGCCGGGCAGCTTTCCAGCCACTCTTCCCCAAGCCTGTAGCGCTGCGTGGGGTTGTCATGACCCAAGTGCAGGACCTGGCACTTGGCCTTGTTGAACCTCATACAATTGGCCTTGGCCTATTGATCCAGCCTGTCCAGATCCCTCTGTAAAGCCTCCCTACCCTTGAGCAGATCAACCCTGCCTCCCAACTTGGTGTCATCTGCAAACTTGCTGAGGCTGTACTCGATCCCCTCATCCAGATCATTGATAAAGATATTAAACAGAACTGGCCCCAGTACTGAGCCCTGGGCAACACCACTTGTGACCGGACACCATCTGGATTTAAATTCATTCACCACAACCTTCTGGGCTCGTCCATCCAGCCAGTTTTTTACCCAGTGAAGAGTACACTTGTCCAAGTCATGAGGGGCCAGCTTCTCCAGCAGTATGCCATGAAAGACAGTGTCAAAGGCCTTACTGAAGTCCAGGTAGACAACATCCACAGCCTTTCCCTCATCCACAGCAGTCTTTTTACCCTTCTTAAATCTGTTTTCCCAGAGGCATTACCACCAATCACTGATGGGCTTGGCCTTGGCCAGCAGCGGGTCCATCTTGGAGCCAGCTGGCATTGGCTCTATTGGACATGGGGGAAGGTTCTGGCATTTTCTCACAGAAGCCACCCCTGTAGCCCCCCACCACCAAAATCCTGCCATGCAAACCCAAGACTATACTAAAAAATTAAACTTCACCATATTGGGATAGATAAAAAACATTGCTTAGTACTTTTTTTGGTCACAGAACATTTTTCTACAGGGTTGTCAAACTGAGGGCTTTTCAAAACAATGGAGGAAAGTATCTCACTACATATTCAGTTCTTCCTGCTTTCTAATCAAATTTGTAGATCAGCATTGATATTTAAAATTTAGTGCAAATATTAGTTCGTTCTTAGAATGTCTATTAGAAAAGAGTAGTCCACAATAACTTCAAACATGCTTTTGTTTTTAATTAATGCAACCAAGTGCAAGTATGTAAATTCAGAATTTCAGAGTCTGAATTAGTCAATAACTGAACAGAGGCCAGTTTTTTAAACTTTTATTCCCATTGATACAAAAGCACACTAGATATCTATATATATCTATATATATCTTCTCCATAGATATTCTTTTTGGTCAAGCGTACATCCATTTGCTCTCAAAAATATTATATTGCCATCATTATGAAAAAATATCAGCAACTTCATGATTAAAACTGATGCCACCTTTCTATGTAGTACTCAGTTTCACGTAATTTGATTAGAACACTATCCTATTTATGGATATTTTTTACATGTTAAGCTATATTTTACATGCATTTTACATACACTACAAAGAAATAGTAATTGTAAGAAATTGTCCATTTTATGTTGGTCTAACTTTTTTATAAGATGCTGGTCTCTGAGACAAGTCCAAAGGCTTATCTAGTCAAAAAAAATAGCTTCGCAGGTAACGAATTTCACATGAAAAGCAAACAGCTCCTCTGCTTTTCAGCTACAGATGGATTTCTGAATAGACTTTAAATTGTAGTCTTTGACCATTTTTAAACCTAATCTGAACATCTGAAACTAGATCCCCCAGTTTCTAAGTGTTTCAGATAGCAAAAGGCACAATAATGTCCCCAGTGAGATATCTTCAGCTCTGGAATTGACTATCATTCTGTACAACACATAAGTTGCCATAAGATTTTTTTTTTTTTTTTTTTTTTTTGTGGCAGCATGAGCATGGCAGATAAAAACAGAATTTGGTGACTGAGGATTAATGTTACAACATTATACTAGTCTTTCAATGAAAATGAAAAACAAATACCAAAAACCCGCAACAGCAAAAAAACCCCAAAACAACAAAAAGACGTAGTCCGTCTGTTGCCACATCTATGCCTAAAAACTTCTGATCCATTTTCAAAATTCTTAAGTTTCTCTAAGACCTACAAGTCTCAAAGGGAAATAAATACATGAAAGTCTGGTGCAAATCAATGGCTATGAACAGGGATACCTGTATTGATTCTCCCAGCAGGGAGAGATGGGGGAATCTCAGTTGTTGGACCTCACCATCAGAGAGGCTCTCTGGTGTACCTTCTGCCCTGCCAGCACCCTGCCAGCATTTCTTGCACTGCCCAGTATCAGACAGTAATTGGGGCTATTCTAATGAGATGTGGGGATGAGTAAAGGATGAGTAAAGGACAGTGGAGTGACATGAAGCAGCAATGGGTAGGAAAATTGCTTCAATACCTGAAGGCACACCCTCTTTTTGGTTTGGTTTGATTTTTTTTTTCCTCATGTAATATGTAACTGTAGAATTAGGGCTGAATTAGCAGGTTAGACAAACTTCAGGGATTTTGTCTGGTTTTGTGGGGCTTTTTAAAAAGTTGATTAGGACTCTGCAAAAGGACAATCTCCATAGCCCATACAATTGCCAACTATGTCACCTCTTACTTCAGTCTTACAAATACACCTGGACTGTCTGAGATGGCTGGTAGAAGTGCGGGGAGGGAAGAAAGCTGTGACTGTGTCCTGCGTATCCTTTCCCTTGCTTGGATCCTTCATCTTGAGCAGCAGGGAGGAGGACTGTGGGAGGGAAATTTTCTGAGCACGCAGGCAGCAGGGGCATGGCTACCTATTAGTGAGGAAAAGTAACTTCTTTCAATACCCAGATTGTCTGGGCCAGCAGTGATGAAGAAATGCTGCTCTAACTGTGGCTAAAGGGTCAAACGGTCCATCTGTTTGTGTGTATTTCTTTCTCACTCCATGCCATGCAATTAGCACCTCTGTCTGTTTGTTGTCCAAAACAGCTCCTTTTTTTGTCTATGCTTAGAGCCAACTCCAGATGCAGGTTCAGTTGGATACCCTATCACAATTTTGTATTCAAATTGTTTCACAGTGGGTTTAAAGACTGGATAGATCAAAAATAATTATTTCCTGTCAAATAAAAAAAAGGAGAGTGTACTGGAAAGAGTGAGATCATGTTGTCATCTACTCACTTATTAAGCCATTGTGAAACTTCGAAAGAATATAAATATCTAAATTCTTGAAAATGCTACTACTGCAAGTATTATTAAAATCAAATTTATAGTTGCATATTCTATGAACAGCAGAACCCTCGCCAAATTAAGATTTAAGATATCTTTGATATACGAATTGCAGGAGTTTGAAGTAAACGGACACCACTAAAGTTGAAAGCAGACGACGACGACACTTTATTAAATCACATGCATATTTATAATCATATATTCTGCAAAGTCACTGTACATGCACACAAGGATAAAATATGATTGGTTATGTCAACTCTGTACACGAGCATAAACATAGGACATAATGGGTTATGTCAACTCTGTACATGCGCATAAACATAGGACATAATTGGTTATACCAACTAAAACATGCAAAATTTGTCTCGGTCTAATTGGTCAAGATAAACTGCCGAATTGAGGTTCTTTGTGCCAAGTTCCCTTTATCATGGAATGCGCACCTGTGCATTTGCAATGGGCATCTTTCTTTTTTTGTCTTCTTGTTCATTCTGTTCAAGGTCTTCCAAAGACATCTGGAATGCTCTTTCTACCGTTAGCTAAATACGCATCCACAACGAATATTGGGGCAACTTTTGCCATACTTACCTGCACATTCTACCCTGTGCTTTACATCCAATGTAAAAAGCTTATTTAAGAATAAAAAATTCAGAAATGTTTTGAAGAATGGTTTTTTGTTTTATCAGGATACAAGTTGTTACATACATATATATGCATATATGTATTTCTCTTTCTCTTTCAACGTAAATTAGAAGAGTTAGAAGATTACTAACTTCATTAAAAGTTTTATAGATTTTAATCCATTATGTTGAGATAATTATTTACATTTACATTATACACACATTTATAAAAAATATATATAAATGTTTACCTATGAGAATGATCATACTGAAATACAGTATGATCGAAATTGTTCAATATAGTTGTTTCAGAATCATAAGAAAGATCACTATCACAGACAATGGCAATAAAAATGAAATGTGAATTAATTTACTCAATCAAGAAAAATAAAACACTTTGAAAGTTAGGCCGTATACAGGAAAAAAGAACCTGTTGTTGTCTGGTCTTGCAAGGTATAGGACTGAGGAAGTGAGATTGAAAAAAAACAGCTGAAATTGGGAGATTGGCTGTGGAGAAGTACATTAGACAGAGTGGGAGTTGTATCTATCTGGATATCCAACTTAATCTACAGCAGTTAATCTTTTTCTCAAATGCATAGCTACTTATTTGGAGTTTATTGTTGCTCAGTGGATATTATACTTAGTCTTCATTATTTTTTGTTTGTTTGTTTAACAAAATACACCATTCTTTTTTCAAAGTCTGTCTTTTCTATCTTCCTGTCACAGATTTGCCAATTTCACTCATTATTTACAAAGAATTAAAAACTGTTGTCTTGATATTGGAAATACTTCAATTAATTTTTCTGAGTTTTGAAAACTGTTTTAATTCATATTTATCAAACAGTTTATAGTTGAAAACAGATTTTGTTGTCATATTTTATGACAACATATATTTCAGCATTATAATGTTTAGTATCACAGAAGTACAGGGAGGCAGGATTAGCCATAACTATAAAAATGAAATGGAACACTGTGCCTGAACTGCATAACTTTTGATTTTCATTAAGTTGTGAATACATGCTTGGGATCTTGGGGTGAACTGTAGGATGTCCTTCGCTTGAACATACCCATATTTAATTGCTTATTATATTTTTATTCTAATACTTATAATTTCTATTGCATTCATATGTTCATAAGGGAATTCTCCTGCGGATGATTTAATAGCAGTTAATTCACATGGAAGCTAAGGTCTTTGCAACATAGTAGTAGGTACATGTTCCTGATTCTTGTCTCTGGCACTGTGAGGTAAAGAACTTTCAATCAAGGCTTACTAATAGGGCTTTTAAAAGAAATGTTTATTTTACTTTCTTCAATTCTACCACAGAAGGGTTAGTCTAAAACCATTATTCCATCTCCCATATTTCTACAGCTAACCTAAAAGCAAAACTCCAATATTCTAAGTAGTTTTAGGAACAGTAGAGTTAAGTGAAGCCTGTATTTTATGGCTAATGGTTTAACCATAATAATCTCAGCTATTTGCTCTTTCTTCTCCCCCCCAACCCCCCATCAATGCCTGCAGTAACCTGCCATGACCCTTTTCATTATTTATCTTAATACTTTTTACTTATCTTTTATTTATCTTAATACTCTTTACTCTGCTAGGACTTGCAAGCTACGAAAAAGCATATGTTTCTTGTCAAGACATCTGCTGCCATTTGACTAGTTTGTGAGCCTAAAGAAATCTCTCTTTCAGCTGCTGGGGATGA
The DNA here is from genome assembly GCA_035590195.1 of Aviceda cuculoides. Lineage (NCBI taxonomy): Eukaryota > Metazoa > Chordata > Aves > Accipitriformes > Accipitridae > Aviceda > Aviceda cuculoides. Next base: position 6,765,043 of record JAVJGG010000017.1, on the reverse strand, counting down.
AACAATTGTCTTTAGGAGAGCTCTGTGAAGAATTTACATACCCTTTGTATCAGATATTGTATTGGGCAGATCTCTTATTATTCACCTGTTAAATTCTGCAGAAACTGACCAATGATTTAAAGTAGTTAAAAAGTTAGTCTAAAATATTTTGTATTTAATAATGAAAAATAAAAAATATTTACCCAAATCACTACACCTATAGAAAACGGAGAAAAAAAAATCAGAGGAAAAAAATATCCAAGCAAAAATGTTTGTTTGGACATTATCATGAGACGTGGCTGCAATAGAATCATAGTGTCGGCAATGCTTCATGCAATTACTCTGAAGCTCTCATGTGACCAATCAGGATAACGCTGTATAGTCTATAAAATATGTAAATAAAATTGGTGATTTTATAATGGTGCTTACTTATTTGTTCACCCATTAGTTTTTCAGCTGCAGATTTTTTGAGTTTGTAGACAAAAACATTTGACAATGATAGCCAGCAATTTTATTTTTTTTGGGGGGGAGCAGAGGGAAGATCAGTTTTGCAAATACATTTAAGAAGTTCTTGCAAATAGATTAATTATTTAATTTGCATTTTCATTTCTGGTTGTCAGAAATAGTATTTAGGTAATCTTATATAAAAACAACAAAGTTGTTGATCTGTTTTCTGTCACAAGTTCTTCAAAAGATATATCAATGTATCTATAGTAGTAGAATAAAATATGTTCCCTCTCTGATCATATTCTTGTCTACTTCTAGTGTTACATTTCCCTTACTCATCCAAATAGTCTTCTAGAAGTAGGAAACAGGCACTCAAAACAACTTAATCTGGTGATACTCATCAACTGCAATTTGAGCAAATTGGTCTTGCAATCAAGCCTCACTGATAGTTACCAGATGATCTTTCATTGACTTGCTCTTATTGTCAAGTGCATGATCATTTATTAAAATGATGACTTGATTATGATGAAAACAAGTTAATATTTTTCTAGTAAGCTCTGAAAAAAGGCTTAAGAATTAATAGATAAAGGCCTCCAGGTGATTACTGCAAGAACATTACGGCCTTGCCTTGACCAAGAGCTCAGTGACCGAACATCATGTGCTGTGGCAGACAGGACAACAGAAACAAGAACTGAATGGGATGCGCTGTTGTAGGGGTGCTGGACCAACACATGACAGGAGAACAACATCTGAGACTGCTGGAAAGCCGCAGTACGATAATCACCATGGACTGACTTGACCGATGGCCTGTGCCACAACCCCCGACACCCCAAGGATAGAGACTGGAGGAAACTGCATACAAGCAGAGAGCCCATGTCAGGGCTGAGCTGCTGGCCAGAGCCTGCTACTGAGCATGGCTGGGGCTACTGCTGTGTTTCCTCAGGCTGGGATGTGCCAACCCATGGAAATGGTGCCAAGGCTGTCTCAGCTAACTCCCACTCTGTGTGTATGTGTGTGTGAGTTTTGCTATGGGGAGGTACCAGTTCTTTTGGGTTCTGTTGTCATTTAACCCCAGCCAGCAACTAAGCACCATGCAGCCACTCACTCGCTACCCCCGCCAGTGGGATGGAGGAGAAAATCAGGAAAAGAAGTAAAATTTGTGGGTTGAGATAAGAACGGTTTAATAGAACAGAAAAGAAGAAGCTAATAATGATAATGATAACACTAATAAAATGACAACAGTAATAATAAAAGGATTGGAATGTACAAATGATGCGCAG
>JAVJGG010000017.1:6733783-6750052 GCA_035590195.1 Aviceda cuculoides | reverse complement strand
GCTGGCTTGTCATGAGAATCTTAAAACCCCTTGATTTAATATAAACACTACTTAGCAACAACTGAAAACATCTGTGTTATCAACATTCTTCTCATACTAGATGCAAAACATAACACTATACCAGCTACTGGAAAGACAATTAACTCTATCCCAGCCAAAACCAGGACATGGATGCAGTTCTAAGAAGGTAGAAATTGTCCTTCCACTTAGCTTTTGGAATACACTGATTATATTTTTCATTTCTAGGCCAGATGAAAAACTACGCATACTTCACCTCTTTAAGAACCTATTTCAGCCCTCAACGTCTGTAGATATTGTTATGCGCTATTTAACATAATAGAAAAGAATAGATTTATTAAAAAAATCTGGTTATTTCATGATCGAACTGGGTCATAAAAGTATTATGCTTTTTTATGATGATGTATTTTATGATGTGATAGGCAGTCATAAAATGTGCTTTAAAACATGATTTTGTAACTGAAGTGATAATCCTATTTCTTTTAAACAAATTAAGCCTAAGAAAATATGTTATTAGTAAATGAATGCTCTAGATTGTTTGCACAAACTTTGTCATTGTCCAGACCACATTTTCATTCACAATTCTTCTAATTTGGCCATCTTACCTCCTGCTTGCCATTGCTCAAATTGTACATGGGTAGGAAAGCAATCAGATATTGTCTTTAAAAGAAATGCAGCAAATCCGTAAATGTAAAGTGACATTAGGAAAAAGTTAAGTGCATTCTTAGCTGCCTTTTAATGCTGTCGTCTGAAGGGAAATTAAGGAATAACATCCTTATGTCAGCTCCTCAGCTTTTTGTAGCTGACCAGTCATGGCTAATGTGGAATGTACAGAAATTCTATTTTTGTACTAGTTTTCTGCTTGGTGGGTAACATACAGGGCAGGTTGTTAGGTTACTCTGGGCCTTGAGACTAGAAGCAAGTCAGGTATGCCTATGGTGGCTCCAGTTCATTAGGCTGCCTGACTAAATCAAGCAAAGCAGGTTAAACTTAAAGACCTGGCAAGGATTAAAGGACTGTGGGAATTTGCAAGACTTAGGTTTAAGGGGAAACACCAAAGGCTTTAATAGGGTGAAATCAGGTTGGACTGGGGACAAAGAAATGTTGGAAAACAGAGGGAGAAGAGGATAAGAGACTGAGTTGCATGTAACAGGTGGCTGGTCAGTATGCTTCTGTCTGACTGAGCCTTGTGCTTGATCACTGCAGTCTGTCCTATACTCTGAATAAATCCTGTATCTATGTGTCACCTGTGTGAGTGCACTCTCTGCTCTAAGCTTGTGTGTGAGCACAAGCAAATGTGAAACCAGACTAGCAGGTGAATAGGGTAAGAGGTCTGAGTGCCAGCAACTGGACCTAAAACGCATGAGCTCAAGGGGTGTGCTGGTTTGGGCTGAGATAGAGTTCATTTTCTTCATAGTAGCTAGTATGAGGCTATGTTTTGGATTTGTGCTGAAAACAGTGTTGATAACACAGGGATGGTTTAGTTATTGCTGAGCAGTGCTTGCACAGAGCCAAGGCCTTTTCTGCTCCTCCCCCCACCCCACCCGCAAGGAGGCTAGGGGGGCACAAGGATTTGGGAGGGGATGCAGCCAGGACAGCTGACCCCGACTGTCCCAAGGGATATCCCAGACCATTGGACAGCATGCTCAGCATATTGGAGTGATGGCGGTTTTCTTCCCAAGTCACCGTTATGTGTGATGGAGCCCTGCTTTCCTGGAGATGGCTGAACAAACACCTGCCTGCCCATGGGAAATGGGCATGGGTTGGAAGAGGAAGAATGGATTCCTGGGTTTGCTTTGCTTGCATGCATGACTTTTGCTTTACCTATTAAACTGTTTTTATCTCAGCCCATGAATTTTCTCACTTTTCCCCTTCCAGTTCTCTCCTCCATCTCACCGGGATGGAGTGAGCAAGCAGCTGGGTGGCGCTTAGTTGCTAGCTGGGGTTAAACCGCGACAAGGTGCCTGTGAGTCTGGGAAGTCTGGATAGTTCAAGTGTCTGAAACCAGCTACAGAGGGAGTGTGTGTATATTTGTGAACCCTAGTGAACCCCAGTCCTCATCAGCCAGAGAGTAGGAAGAGGAGCAGGCCTTCTGTGATGCTCCTATTTATGTGAGCAGTTTGTGTTTCTGGGGGTGTTGGTAAAAGCACTGCTCTCTGTCCATCTTGATCTGTGTGGTTGGCCATGTTAGTCCTTTGTGTGCCTTCCTGTGTGCCTGGCTAGTGGCCAGACTGGGGACATGGCACTGGAGCATACTCACGTGCATGGTGTTGGGACTGGAGAAATCCTCTGGGTCCTGAAGCCCACTACTTTCATTTACCTCTTAACATGGTTCATCTGACCATTTTACACCTTGTGAATTTACAAAGCCTCAGCTACCTAGAAAAGGTAGATAATATAATTTAGTCAGATAATTCTTTTTCACCAGCTTGGTTAGTGAGAACCTCATATCATTAAGAAGTCCTACAATTAGTAGTTGACAGGCACCAAAGGCAACAATTTTTGCCCTGGTCTCCTTGGCAGCTCTTTGCAATTGCTGCACATCTTGGCATGTCTGCGCAGGACCTTCCCTAGCAGAGTCAGTATCAGTATGTTTTGACTGTGGTACTATCAGTGTCTCCAGTTAGTTTTAAGGTCTTGGTCTCTAAACAATCTAAGGTTTCTCAGGTAGGCTGAGATGTCTATGGCCACCTTTATTAACTGAAGCCTTCTCTCTAATGGATTCAACTGACTGATTTTTTTCCAATGAATTATATATGGGCATAAAACTCCCATTTGAAATTCACAGAAGATTCCATTTTTCAGTCACTGTCACTGTCTAGTGTACATAATAAGATATGATTTTGGCTGTAAATTATTCCAGTGTGAGGATATTTATGAGGTCTCTTCCCCCTTCCTTGCATGAGGCATACTTTACCTAAATGGGAACAGTGATGCGGTCACTGTCCTTCATCAGGCTGCATATTGTCATGAATCTTAGAAGAGTGAGAATTTGCCATAAAAATTAATTTGAATACGCACAAATACACAGAGATAACATGCTCACATATGTTTCAGTTTCTGAGGAAATCAGGATAAAATGGCTTCATGGAACATTCTCACTTCTACTCCTTCCTTGATATTCGCTTCCCATCAACAGAATCAATTTTAGGCATAAGGCTGGAATAGCCCTTGCAGAATAGCTCCGAGGTAGTTTTTCTTTCATGTTCTCCCCCTTAAGAGGCATGTGCCAAGCCCTTGTCTGCTACTTTGCATTTCCACAAGGAGCTCATTACACACCGCATGGGGGAAAGCTTTCAAGATTTACTTTTAAATTTTTTATTTATCCATGCTTGTGGGTATTTTTCTGAATTCACAGGTTGACTTTAAACATTTCAGTCAAACTCTTCAGATTTGAGAGCTGAAATTCCAACACTTTGATAAAAATGGCCTTACTTTCTGAGCTAATGATTTCCCACTGAAGTCAGTGGAAACTCTTGTTATTCACTGCTTCTAAAAACCTACCACTTTAATACAAGTGTTTAAATTAGGATCAGAGGAAGGGTTTTTTAAAGTACCTAAGGGACAAAGTAAAAATCCCATTGAAAAGTTACTGAACCTGGTGAGCTTAAGCAATTTAGTCTCCTTTGAAATTTTCACTTTCAGTAATCTAAAATTAGAGCCACGCTTTTTTAAAGTAAGGCATCTGCCATTTCAAGATTTTGGAAATAATTTCTTTCCACCTAAAGGAACATGATAAAATAGAGGCAGGAAAAGGATAAAATGAAAATAAATACTATGATGTTGAGAAAATATATAAACATTTAGACAGAAAACTGTTACAAAAGTTTTTTTTTTTGTAGGTACTGACAGCAATGAAAATCTGAGCTCTGTTTAAGTAAATTCCATATAGGATTTTAATATTTTAAACAGCTTTTAAGCCTCCTAAGTCTGAAGAGAGAATTTAGCACATGTGGACACATTTCTGAGAGGGTTCTGGAACCTCTATATAAAGCTCCTATATTTGTAGTTAGTGTCATCACCTTTGTTGTTTAAAAAAGTGATTATAGCTTTATTTTGAAAGGTACCTGATCCTATTGGAGTGAATCAGGGCCAGTTTGAGATCAGCGTCCCTCAGAGCATGTAGGGTTTTTTCCTCCTAATTCCAGTGTGTTGTTAAGGCAGTAGATAGCCATAGCAATTTTCAGACATCATGTTTCTGTGCTTGTGCAGAAAGTTAGTACCGTAGGGAATTATTAAATGGTTCATTACCAATGGTATTCAAATTTCTATCAAGTGAAGTGATAACTGAATAGCAGAAGCACAGGTAAGACTGGATGCAGAGAGAAAAGCAAAGGGCAAAAAGAAAGGACTGAATCATAAATATGTTACGTTCAAAATATTCAAAAGGTTGTTAATATCTAAAGTAAATTTTGTCTCAATAATAATATTGCCAGCCTAGCCCACTAACAGCAATTAAAAGCTCTCTCTTTACAGGGGCTGGCTGTGTAAAAATTACTTGCAGTACTAGCACATTTTCTATCCAGACTTATCACAGTTTGCAAATTAACAGCATTAAAAAAGCAGCAAAGAAGTGAACAGGGACAGAATTTAAACAACCCTTTCTCCTTCCTTGGTTTGACTTAGGCACGCAGTTATAGTGAATATGCTTGTATTACTACCAGCTATTCTGTGACAGAAGCTTCCATTTTCTAAGGCTGTTAACAGGAGAATTTCCAAGTACAGCCAGTTCTTTTTTTTTTTTTTTAAATGAAAACAAAAAAGAAAACATATTAAAAAAACCCTGGGACTCTGGCAAATAGAGTGGTTACAGTAATTCACTATTCTGTGGTGTTCAACAGTTGCATCACATAAAGCATTCCTTATGCCACTGGCAGAGGAATAACCACAGGAAGTTGTTCAATCAAGAAAGATCATTCTCACCTTCCTGGAACATGTTCTCCTAAATTACCAGTGGTAGTGACTGGCCCTAAATGAAACCTCTTATCAGCCTTAAGACATCTTGTAATTTGTTAAATATAATATTTTTCAAATGACTGAATTTTAAGTTTAATAAAGTTTGAAATACTCACAGTAACTATTGCTATATGTGTAACAGTCTTCTGGGGAAAAAAAAGAAAATAAAAACATTAAAATAGTATTAAATTTGCAAGACATAAAATGCATGTATAAAATTATTAGAATAAAACCCTACTCTTCTGAATGCATGTGTACGCACACATGTTGTACACAGATTCTTCTGTATTCGCAGAGCATTACCAATCCTTACCTGACAAGTAAATATTGATGTGTTCATTGTCATTCGGAGGAAGTACTTTGGAAAATAAAATTTCATTTTGCCAGAAACAAATGACAGTCTAGTGATAGGTGCTCTCAGAACATGATGAGACATGTCATGCAAGTGTGGCCTGATTGTCATGGTGAATTTAGGGTAGGGTAGCTGAGAGACCAGACCACTCAGTGACATAAAATCTAACATTTATGGGTATAGTGGGTGGATAGTGGTTTCTAGTCAAAGATTTATGGTCTACAACACAAACACACTTCTGCAAGCTGTTGGACACCTGTGAATGTTTTCCCACTGTTTATCCATTTATTGCTTTTTAACTTCGACTGTCTTTATAAAAAGTCAATGGCCTCACTAGTCCAAAGCAATCCCAGACCTGATGTAGACCAGATCTTTTGGGCAAGTCTTCTGTATAACTACTACCTGTTCTGCTTTGTTATTTGAGCATCAGATAAAGCTGGGCAGATATAGTCCAGGTCTTATTTATTCTGAGCAGTCCTTTTGTTTAGGCTTCACTTTGTGACACCATGGACTAGAAGTTCCCTGGTTGTCTACTCATGGCAGAAGTACCCCACTCTAATTCCTGGGGGACAGAAGTAACACTAACTTTACTGGATGAGGCACTGCACCACAATATCTGTTTGTGATTGGGCATGAGCAGGTTATAATTTCCTTATTTTGTCCTGTATACTAGTACCTGTGCAAGCACGATTGTGATTCAGAGAGAAATCAACACTTTCCCAAGAGGCTGAGTTGATTCAGGCTGTGAGCATTTTAAAACCATAGTTTAGCACAGAAGGTTTTTTCATTTTAGCTCAAAAACATAAATGGAAAAGGTCAGGGGCCAGTACTCATCCATTGCATAAGAGTGACTTGGCTCAAATGTAAATGGAAAAGTTTGATTCAATTCCCTCCTTAGCTCAAGGTGCGTCATATCCGATCCAGTCATTTGCATGGAAGTCTTTGCATGCCCATCCCAGAGTTTACTTCACTGACTGCTTAACCAAAATCAGACTGTATTTCATTTGCTTTATTAGGACTGTTAATAATTACATGCTTGGCTGAAGAGTGATTCTTCATCTCTGCTCAAGACTTGTCCAAATACTTTGTAGCCAAGTGAGTAAAGCACTCATGTGAGAAGCAAGGAATACGTCTTTCAGTTTTCCAAGGCTAAGGTTGGGGTTCAGTATCATCTTGCTACTCTCTGGGTGAATTAAGTCTTTGGGCTAATTGCAAAATGTTGTTCCAGCAGCTCCTTCTACAGCAATTGTGGCTTGAAAGCATTGAAACATTCTGACGATAGATTACTTTAGGTGTATGTTCAGCATGTAAACATTTTGAATCACTCTTCATAGTCATTAATCACTCTTCATCACTTCATCCTTCCCAAATGTCATATAAGAAGTGTAAGTATCTAAATTATGTGTTCTGAACCACACTCCTGGGGCCAGGTAGCTATGTTTTTAGACACTGTTGTCTACATTGGAAATGTCTAAGTGGGATTTCTGTTTCTCATGTGGATACTTACGTCAAACATTTAGTCACGAATTACAGCCTTATGAATTCAACACTATATTTGCTTAAATCCAAAAGATCCTATGAAGTAAGATGTTTAGCAACAATCTGAGCATGCAAGTTTCTGAAGACTTCTGAAGACCTCTATATTGGAAGCAAAAACAGTTAGAAAAGTTGTTGCTTAATATTTCACAAAGGCTTTCTAGCATATACCTCAAAGGCTTAAGTCCTAAAAAATTCCAACAAAGGTCACAATTATATGTGAATCTATTTCATTTTGTGAATTACTGATAGACATCCACCAAAGCACTATGAAACTTCACAACAAATTACAAGCTGTATTAAGAGTCTATCAAATACAGGAAATAAATATATTCCAATAGTTTGCCCAAACTGACCTACTAAAAACTAAGTGCAAACACAGAGCCCACAATTATGCATTTACCATTTTTAACAGAGAATAATGGCATACACTGCAGAATGTACGACTAGCATTTAATTTCTGTAGGACACTGGTGCTACAAATGCTTGCTATACTTGTATACATGGAGCTTTGATGTTCCCAAAATCTTTTGAGCATGTAATTTGTAGAGTTCAGTGATTCACAGCTTTCTAATTCAGCTGGCATTTTGGCAAGTTATTAGCCAGCTGCTGTTCATTGAAGCAGATGTTATGAACCATGCATAAAATTGTCAAGGTTACAGTTAGTACGAAGAAAGCTCTATCCCTCTCCTGTCGGGGTTTGTGACAAAACTTCTACTGACGTCATCAGAAGAATCAGCTTCAGAAACTGGGTGTTGCTCAACCTTATACCCCATTATTTTATTTTGTTCCTGAATCTCTTCTTTCACCTTTTCCTTCTCCTCATGGCCAACTTTCTTCAATCTTTCTTGTTATATTAGTGCGGTTTGTATTTTATTTGCCAGCTCTCAGCTTCTAGTCTTTCCCTTACACTGATTACTGCACTTGAAAACATCCTTCAGTTAGTATTTTTCAGCTCTTCACCTCTGCTTCTTTTACTTCCTTTGACATAAACCTGAATAATCGGTAGGAGCTATTTTTTTCTGCCTTCTGCAATGATCATTCTGCATATCTCAAAAACAATAATAGAACAAGCCACATTATACTAGTTCAGAACAATGGACCTGTTGGAGTCCAGATATTGCTACCTGTTTGGGGCAGGAAATAGGAGTTTTCTTTAGTAGTTTTTGTTCATTGTAAATCACAGTGTGTGACTGTACATCTACTGTATAGAGTGTGACTGGGATGGAAAAACATGCAGTATTATTTTACTAAAAGATGAGAAGATCACTCCAATATATGACTTATACTTCCTATAAAAACATATTGGAAAATGACAGTGTACGAAATAGATAGCAAGAGCTGAGTTTAAGAATTGGAACATTAAAAATTTAAGCCAACTACATTTTACCTGGAATTTTTTCTTTCAGAATCAGTTATTCTTTCTATATTCTTCTAGCTTAGCAATGCAGTGGTACAATACAAATTTGAATGATAAGTGAATTTAAGTGGAAAAGATGCATTTTCTGTATCTAGGGCTTGCCTAATCATAGGTTCATATGATCTACAGCTACTTATATAGTTGCTGCTTAAAGACTGAAAATAGTTACCCCTTATAACCACTGCATTCATTTCAGCTGAATTAACTAAGGTTTGAATTTGGTTCTGTGGTCTATTTTGCATATAGAATATGAATAAATATTTGAGACTTACCATTAGGCTATTAAGTACCTTTGTAGCACAGTAATTTATTGATATTCTTTGTAATCCTGTCTTCTTATTATTCTTATTTATATTCTTAATCTTCTTCCTATTACTAATTACTTATTTTTACTTTTAGGTCATTAAACAAAACTAGGATAATCTCCTTGCATAAAAAACCTTCCTTCTTTTTTTCTTTTGTATGCTTATATTTTCAATAGGCAACTATTCACATACCTAACTCATCATTTGCACATAACTAGGCATGATCAGTTCACATACTAATTGCATTCAAATGTCAGGTGTGCTATTGTGATTACTTTTTTCCATAGGCAATTTAGAATATCATAAAATTAATATATGCTACTTGTAATGCCACAAAATGACCTTCTGCTAGGTATTCTCAGGCAGTCACAGTACAAAAAATGGTCTAGCTCCTGAAGTCCTGGTTGAATGAGACAGAATAACCATGACCTCTTTATAAGTGATCATTTTGATGCAAGAGAAAGTCTATCATAATACATTTTAAATTAAACCTTGAAGAAGTCCTGAATTTATGTTCTAAAAATCTGTATGATAATTTGGTAGGAGACTTGATATCAAGTCAGACGCTATTCTCAGATGAAGTAAAGGCAAAAACTCAACAGATAATGAACTCTTGATTTCAAACATAGAAATATATGTGTAAAATGCTTGGTGGAAATGAAAATGAATGTGATGTATTTGGAGTGAAATCAGAAGAAGGACCAAGAATATCTGTATATGCAGAGATGGTGATGGCAGCTAAAATTTACAGAAGCCTTTTGAAATAACCAAATACTGGCATATCAGTTTCTTCTGGTCAGAAACATTCATGTGTCTCTTATAAAACTTCTTGGAGAATCCTATAACACAATTGCTGCTAGTGGGCATATACTGAAAATTACTTGAAAGGTAAAAATTCTGAAGCCAAATACAGTATTGCTTTTCCATATTCTGCAGCCAATATTGAAAGAAAGTTTCTACTAATGCATTTTACCTAAGCATTGATTTTTTCTTTCTGTATACTAGATTTAATTATAAAACTATGAACAATTTGAAATATACTATTTATCTGAAATCTCATGGAAAAATTTTTAGTGGCAGTTAAAAATTTAGTTATATAACTTGTTTTTGAAAGCATCTGGTTGCCAAAGAACTACTTTGGCAATTGTTATGAAATTTTTATCATTATGAAAATGTAATATAAAATATTTATTTAGATAAATTACAGTTTGCTATTTATTTTTTAGTACCCTAAACAAAGCCATGTAATCAACATTTATTTGCTGTTTAAAAGTAGTATGAAAGTAGTGGTAGTATGAAAAAATGTCCTCAGGCGGTGAATATAATTATTCAAACTAATTAAGATGGAAATAAGCATTAATTTCTAGCTTTTTAAAGCTATAATATCAATATGTCAACTTATAGGTGCGCATGGAGAGAGCTAGTCATTTCATTCCTATGCTTATTTTCTTCCATATGGAAAGTAATTGTGCATGCTGCACCCTCTAAGTATAGAATCATGGAATCATAGAATCTAGAATTACTGAATCATAGAATCATAAAATGGTTTGTGTTGGCAGGGACCTTTAAAGATCATCTAGTTCCAAGCCCCTGCCATTGGCAGGACACCTTCCACTAGACCAGGTTGCTCAGAGCCCCATCCCACCTGGCCTTGAACACTTCCAGAGATGGGGCTTCCACAACTTCTCTGGGCAACCTGTTCCAGTGCCTCACCACCCTCACAGGGAAGAACTTCTTCCTAATATCTAATCTAAATCTACCCTCTTTCAGTTTAAAACCATTGTCCCTTGTTCTGTCACTACAGACCCTGGTAAAAAGTCTCTCTCCATCATTCTTATAAGCCCCATTATATATTGAAATGTCACAATAAGGTCTCCCCAGAGCCTTCTCTTCCTCAAGCTGAAGAAACCCAACTCTCAGCCTTTCTTTAGAGAAGTGTTTCAATCCTCTGATCATTTCATGTCCCTCCTCTGGACCTGCTCGAACAGGTCCATGTCTTCCTTGTGCTGGGGGCCTCAGAGCTGGATGAAGTACTCCAGGTGGGGTCTCACCAGCATGGAGCAGAGGGGCAGAATCACCTCTCTCAACCTGCTGGCCACACTTGGTTTTATGCAGCCCAGGATACAGTTAGCTTTTGGGGCTGCAAGTGCACATTGCCAGCTCATGTCCAATTTTTCATCCATCAGTATCCCCAAGTCCTTCTCTGCTGGTCTGCTCTACTGTGTTCATAACCACTCATTACTGGTTTCCATTTGGACATTGAGCCATTGAATGCAACTGTCTGGATCCAACCATCCAGCCAATTCCTTATCCACTTAATAGTCTATCCATGAAATCCATGTCTCTCCCATTTAGAGGTAAGAATGTTGTGGGAGACCATATCAAAGGCCTTACAGAAGTCCAGGTAGATGACACCAGTTGCTCTTCCCTTGTCCAGTGATGCAGTCATTCCACTGTAGAAGGCCACTTGGTTAGTCAGGCACAATTTGCCCTTGGTGATGCCAAGTTCGTTGGCTCTAGTCACCTCCTCATCTTCCATATGCTTTGACATGTCTTCCAAGAGGACTTTGTTCCATGATCTGATGGACCAGGCACTGATGTGAGCCTGACTGGTCAGTAGTTCCGAGGGTTCTCCTTTTTACCCTTTTCAAAAATGGGTGTGATATTCCCTTTTCTGCAGTCACTGAGAAGTTCACCTGACTGCTGTGACTTTTCAAGTATGATGGAGAGTGACTTAGCAACTACATCTGCCAATTCCCTCAGGACCCCAGCAAGAATCTTGTTGGGTCCTCTGGACTTGTGTATGTTTGGGTTCCTCAGGTGGTCTCAAACATGATCTTCTCTTACAACGGGAGGTACTTGGTTTCCCTGGCCTTGAGGTTCAGGAACTTGAGAGATGTGGGAAGAGTGATTGCTAGTGAAAACTGAGGTAAAGAAATTGTTAAGTACCTCAGCCTTCCCCATGTTCTCCTGTTTTATTTCTCAGGAGGGGTACATTTTCAGGTCAGCCCTGAAATGGTCAGGCAGTTGGACTGGATGATTGTTGTAGGTCCCTTCCAACTGAAATTATTCTATTCTATTCTATTCTATTCTATTCTATTCTATTCTTTAATTTCCCTTCTCTGTCCAACGTACCTGTAAATGCCCTTCTTACTACTCTTCACATTCCTTGTCAAAGTCAGCTCTGATGGTGCCTTAGCTTTCCTGATCACATCTCTACACATCTGGGCAACATCCCTATATTCTTCCCAGGATACATGTCCCTGGTTTCATTGCCTGTGCATTTCCTTCTTACACATTAGTGCGACCAGGAGGTCCTTCCTCAGCCATGCTGGTCTCCTGCCTTCCTTGCCTGATTTCTTACACATGGTAATCAAGAGCTCTTGTGCTCTAAGAAAGATTTCCTTAAAGAACTGCCAGCTCTGTTCAGCTCTTTTATGCCTGAGAGCAGTTTCCCACGGGGTCCCATCCGCAATTTCCTTAAAGAACTGAAAGTTCGCTCTCCTAAAATTCAGGGTCTTGACTCTACTTTTCACCTGGCCCATATCCCTCAAGATCATGAATTCCATCACGGCATTATCACTGCAGCCTGGGCTGCCACCAATCATGACCTCTCTAATAAGTTCATCTGTGTTGGTAAGCAACAGGTCCCATAACACTTCTCCTCTGGTTGGGCTTTCTGTCACCTGGATTAAGAATTTTTCCTTGATGCACTCAGAGAGTCTTCTGGACTGCTTACAGCTTGCTGTGCTGCTTTTCCAGCAGATGTCAGAGCGATTGAAATCCCCCGGCAGGATCAGAGTCTGTGAGCATGGTGCTTCCTGTAGTTGAAGTAAGAACTCCTCATCAACATCCTCCTCTTGATCAGGCGGCCTGTAGTAAATACCAACCATAAGGTTTTCCTTGTTGACTTGGACTCTAATTTTCTCTAATAAGCTCTCAACCTGTTAATCACTGCCTTTCAAAGATAGCTCTGTGCGATCAATCAATCTTTTTACACAGAAGGCAACTCATGCCCAGTCTCTCCTTCTTTGCCTGTCTCTTCTGAACAGTTTATAGCCATTGATTGCAGCAAACCAGTCATGTGATTCATCGCACCAGATTTCAGTGACAGCAATTCAATCCTAGCTTTCTAGCTGCAGAGAGATTTCCAGCTCCTCCTGTTTTTTACCCATGCTACGTGCATTGGTACAGAGCCATTTCAACTGCGCTATTGACCGTGTCATCACTTTAGATGAACACACCTGAATCTCTTTTAGGCATTTCAGAGGTGTTTCCCTGTTGGTTCCTGATACATCAGCAACCCCTGGCTCTTCCCTGCTACTCAAAACTCCATCTCCTTCCCCTGGTAAACCTAGTTTAAAGCTCTCCTTACAAGCCTGGCTGATTTGTTGATGAAGACACTCTTGCTCCACTAGTACACTACTGCTTCCTACTTTTTTGAAGTACAGAACAGTAAATCATTATATCCTTAATTTCTTTTTATAGCACAGTATTAAAACATTCTAAGTACATTTTCCCTACACACTGATAAAAATGAATTTCACAGAACATTTATTCTGTTTGCCAGATGGCCAGTGGCATCCATCTATGAAAGGCATGAACTGCTTTATCTGGAAAAGTTTTATGGACTAGTTTTAAACTCATAGCTCCATCTGTGTTGTTGTTCTTATTGTTTGGTTTTCCATGTTAAACAATAGAGGAAAGATGCACATTTGAGTAGAACCTATAAAACTTGTATAGGCATTGACAGCTACAGGTTTAAACAGATCCAATTGCAGCTTACTTTTATTTTGATTTATATGAATAAGAGATCTGTATGGAAAAATTATACACCATTCAGTTGATTTAAATTACAAATTTAACATATCTTCTTAATGTATATCAATATATTGCAAGCAAGTAGCACCAGGCTGAGTATATATGGGTGGAGAGCAAGTCTAAGCACAGCCAGGTGCTCCACTATCACTTTATTCTGTTCATTAGGAGACTGCCATTGAATCTTAATATATCCACAGTGAATCACAAGTGTTTTGGCGACTACACATTATGAAAAGTTAAACAATAAAAGATGATCATTGCAGAGAATACCTTGTAGCAAATATTAGCTAATAAACTGTTGCTTTTTCGACTAATAATATAATTAATTTTCTGTCAGTTATTTGAGCACTTAGTGAAAAAAGGCTTTCCTAATTTTAACAAAACGTCCTTTTCATAGATTTTCTGTCATTAAGTATGTTTTTGTTAATCTCTGTCATGCACATTAGTACTATAATTAGGATATTTTCACATGACATGGCTGGAATGTTAATCAACACCATTTGGCAAAAAAGCACCAAGGAAGTTTTCAAGATTTTACACCACATTTTCTTTGATTTTTTTTTTCTGTATTTTTCTGCATGAAAAGTGGATCCCATTAGAAGTATTTGTAACTGCTGAAAAGAATATTCAATCAGTTGAATTATTTTAATCTAAATTAATGTATATATTCATTATCTATTTGAATAGAAAGTAATTTTAGGTTGACTGAACACTGACATGTAGATACTAAAAAAGTATTTTATTTTCAGGTGTTTCAACATAAATGCAAATAATATATCAAATTTCTTATAACTGTAGGCACTTTTGCCTCTCTTGAACTGTTGGAGTTTATTCAGTACACAAGGCCAATGCTCCATATCTTTAATGCAAAACTTCTAATGCCATCACATGTAGGTTCCTCTTCTGTAACAATGCTGATTATTTATGTTCCATGCCTCATCTCAATGTTTTCAAATAAACAAATATTCTGTTAGGTGATCTGAAAAAAACAGATCCTGAGGATTCAATATTGTTAAAGATCCTATGGCACCTTCTGATACTTTTCTAAATCTATTCTGTTTCACATTGTTGTGGGTTAACCCCAGTAGGCAGCTAAGCACCACGATCTCCCCCACCCTGGCTTCCAGTGGGAAGGAGGGAGAAGAAAAGGAAGATTAGAAGCTAGAAAACTCATGGGTCAGGATAAAAATAGTTTAAAAAGCGAAGAAAAGTGGAAGGAGAAAGAGGGAAGACAAAATAAAACAAGTGATGCAAACACAATCACTCACCACCTCCCATAGGTAGACTGATGCCCAGCCAGTTCCCATGTGAAAGATAACTAACCTCCCTAAACATGCTCTTCTGCATTTTACTACTAAATATGGTTTTATATGTCATGGAATATCTCTTTTGGTTAATTTGAGTGATCTTCATGGTTGTGTTCCCTCCCAACCTCTTGCGCACCCCCAATCTATGCACGGGGGGGCAGACTGAGGAACAGATGGCCTTGATGATGTGCAAATGCTATTCAACAAGGGCTAAAACATTGGTGTGTTGTCAGCATTGTTTTGGTCACAAATCTGAAACACAGCACCGTACAAGCTGCTATGAAGAAAATTTAACTCCATCCCAGCCAAATCCAGTACACACGTGGGCTATATTCTAAATAAAACATACATCCCCTTTCAGTACCAGTAAGACATGACAATTCATACTAAAGGTTTTTGCCTGAACAAGACGTAAAAGATTCAAATATTAGCTATTCAACAGGAAAGGGATAGATTACTGCAGTTATAAGGTGATGTCTAACATTCCTGCTTGGACAGCGAGCCTCCCAAAACAAAACAAAAAACCCCTATTCTGGCTAATGCAGGTAAAAGTCTAAGAGCGCAGGGTCCAGATCATATCCTGCAATTTTAACTCACAGTTGCATTAATTGGTGCACCTGACCTGAGGCTGTAAGTGCTAATTGGACTCCTGTTTGAAAGCTTGATAATGCAAATAACTGAACAACACTGAAGCAGGCATCGAAAGTTAATGCATCCTGGCTATGCAGCAGACACTTTCTGTTGATGTCTACAAATGTCCAGTATTTCGTGCTTGACAGTGTTGTTGCTGAGTCTCAACCAGATGGAATTTGCTTGTTTATTTTGTTTGTTGATGCAGATGGGTACTGACACAAAGCAGTAAAGGGAGGGAGTTTCATGTATGTAAGATGATTGCAGAAATGAAGCAGACCTTCTATCATTTAATCCAAATCTGTGTTATCACACTCCTCAGATAAAACAATCCTTTTCCTAAACATACCAAGGTCCATCTTAAAAGCAATTTTCTTATTTCTATTACAGTGAATAAAAATCTGTCCCAGAAATAGATTTCTTTAACAGTTAAAAGTCTTCTAATTTTCATCTAGATATAATCCTTGTTTCACAAATGAAGTCACTGGCCTGTAATTTAAATATTTTTTCTAACTTTTTAATGTTTACACTCATGTGTTCATCAGGAATAGTCAGATTCATCCTTTCTTTTTTGCCAATCTACAAAAGAAGAAGAAAAAATCATTAGATGTCTGTTTTATTTTGGTAGTCATTTTAATTGCCCTTTTCTACATTTATTCCTGTGTCAGGTACTTCTGTGGTATCCTTTCTGAACACCGATCGTGAAGGGAATGCAAACATGGAACAGAATTTTGAATGGTATTCCAAAGCAAGGTCTCCTAAAGGTAGTGACACAGTAGTTCTTATTTTTCCTGATTCCCTTGTGTCACGGCTTAACCCCAGCTGGCAACTAAGTACCACACAGCCACTCACTGACTCCCTGCCAGTGGGCTGGGGAGAGAGAATTGGAAGGGTAAAAGTGAGAAAACTCATGCGTTGAGATAA
>JAVJGG010000017.1:6716484-6733669 GCA_035590195.1 Aviceda cuculoides | reverse complement strand
TGTCCCCCTAGCAACCCATATGGGGAAAAATTCCTTTAACAGAAAAAAAACCAGAAGAGTTTCTGAAACTCCAACATGCTTTCATTCAATGGTGTGGCAACTCACTAGCTATTTCCCTCATGTTCACCCATGACTGGACTTTCTCTTACACTGCTGGAAATGAGAGGGAATAATGGCATCTGCCACAGTGTTTTGGTGGATTTAAGGAAATGAAGAAAGAAAAGACAATTGGGAGCCACAGTTTGAAAGAGCTCTTTTCATATCTTCCCATGGGCTTCATATCTGTGGAGACCAAGGCAGACTTAGAAATGTGTTGTATTATAAGTTAATGATCTGCTAAAAGAAAAAAAGAATAAACATCAACACGCATAAATCCAAAGATTTTTTCCTACTATTTGACTGTTACTTCCGTATTTAAAGAAGGTTATATTCTTTTTGCATTTAG
This sequence comes from Aviceda cuculoides, assembly GCA_035590195.1. Classification (NCBI taxonomy): domain Eukaryota; kingdom Metazoa; phylum Chordata; class Aves; order Accipitriformes; family Accipitridae; genus Aviceda; species Aviceda cuculoides. The sequence goes on along the minus strand of JAVJGG010000017.1, from coordinate 6,733,224 downwards.
GTGCTGGAAACAAGTCTATAACAGTAATATTTTTACATGCACATTTTTACATAAACTTTTCTTTTAAAGATTTACATATATATTTTAGGTTTGACTTTTATAATTTCCCGTGTCCACCTAACTATTCGCATCAACACTAGAGGTGTTAAATCACTCCGTATGGTAAAAGCCATAATTTTCCATTTTGACTTTTCAAGTAACCTTCTGACTGGTACCTTGAAGAAATTATAGAATCTAGGACATTTTTCCAAACCCATGTCTGCTTTTTGGATTATCCTTCAGGGCTCCATTGTGCTAAAGTAACCAATGTTCTTTAATGACTTTCTGTAATACCTCCAGGGAAATGAAATGGCTTTTTCATGTCTGAGCATTCAAAGTACCAGTTCCTTGTCCTATTGCCCTTACTGTGGGACAGGGCTTTGAGAATGACTGTCAAAGCAGTATTGTCTATGGTATCAGAAATGGCAGTGTAAAAGCTGTCAGATTTTTGATCCTGTTGGCTACGGGCATTTGTATTATCTTGTGGGGGTGTATATTTTTTTCGGTGTAGCCTTCATCTTAATAGAGTGTGATAGCTTATGAATGCCAGCTCTCCATTCATTACTGCACAGGTTTTTTTTCCCTTTGCTCACTGATAATATCCTTATGACAGCAGCAGAAACTGTTTACATAAGAAAATAATTGGAAAATTTTCATGATTTTGTAGGTACTTAGGGCAGTAAGTAAGTCCTCTTACTCATAGGATGCAATAATATTAGGCATGCAGCTGTAAGTATTTATACTCCTTCCATCTTATAGCAGGCTAGCAATCTAATGACTTTTGTGTCCTGTATAATTCCATCATTTGCCTTGTATGTGGCACAGGCCTGAAGCCACACAAAAGCTTAGGCACTGAAATGTTCAGCAACATGGCCTCAGTGTTGAGTAGTTTTGTTAATATAGGGGAATTCACAGTTCTGCCTTCTGTTCCCAGGCCCCCTATGCAGTCCTGAAACATGCATGTGGCAAACCAGGCATCAAAGGCTGTGACTCACATCAGACATCCTAATAAGTCTGCAAACAAGAAATGCAGCAGAGAAGGTTATGTTCTGTACTTGCTCCTCCTCTGGGGTTTTGGAGCCTCATTGCGGGATTGGGACTCTGCTTTGTGATCCATCTACTGGCAGTAGGTGTCTAAATCCAGCCCTTCCTGATAAAACGCAGAGGGAAGAGTATGGTTTTCCCTGTCAGTCTAACAACAAAAGCATTCATTCTGAATGCAGGAAATAACAGGAAGACCAGTTTTACCATCATCAAATGCTTATCTAACCTATTGGGCCATAAACCCTTTCTTCAAGAGTTTACTACTATGTTTTAGTACTGTAGTGGGTTGACCCTGGCTGGATGCCATGTGCCCACCAAAGCCGCTCTGTCACTTCACTTCCTCAGGTGGATGGGGGAGAGAAAATATAACAAAAGACTGTTGGGTCAAGATAAGGACAGGGAGAGATCATTCACTAATTACCGTCACAGGCAAAACAGGCTCGACTTGGGGAAAATTAATTTATTACCAATTGTACAGAGTAGGGTAATAAGAAATAAAACCAAATCTTAAAACACCTTCCCCCCACCTCTTCCTTCTTTCTGGGCACAGCTTCGCTCCTGAATTCTCCACCTCCTCCCCGCGGCGGCACAGGGGGACAGGCAATGGGGGTTGCAGTCAGTTCATCATATGTTGTCTCTGCTGCTCCTTCCTCCTCAGTGGCAGGACTCCTCACACTCTTCCCCTGCTCCAGTGTGGGGTCCCTCCCACAGGAGACAGTCCTCCATGAACTTCTCTAATGTGGGTCCTTCCCATGAACTGCTCTGGCATGGGTCCCTTCCATGGGGTGCAGTCCTTCAGGCACAAACTGCTTCAGTGTGGGTCCCCCACGGGGTCACAAGTCCTACCAGAAAACTTGCTCCAGCACGGGCTTCCCATGGGGTCACAGCCTCCTTCGGGCACCCACCTGCTCCAGTGTGGAGTCCTCCATGGGCTGCAGGTGGATATCTGCTCCACTGTGGGCCTCCCTGGGCTGCAGGGGGACAGCCTGCCTCACCATGGTCTTCCCCACGGGCTGCAGGGGAATCTCTGCTCCGGCGCCTGGAGCATCTCCTCCCCCTCCTTCTTCACTGACCTTGGTGTCTGCAGGGTTGTTTCTCTTACATGTTCTCACACTCTCTCCGGCTGCCGTTTTTCTTCTATCCCAGGAACTTTTTCTTCCTTCTTAAAAATGTTATCACAGAGGCGTTACCACTATCACTGATTGGCTCGGCCTTGGCCGGCGGCAGGTCCAACTTAGAGCTGGCTGGTATTGGCTCTGTCGAACACAGGGGAAGCTTCCAGCAGCTTCTTACAGAAGCCACCGCTGTAACCCCCCCCACTACCAAAACCTTACCACACAAAGCCAATACACTTTTAAACTATGATATTCTCACTGTATATTACGCAACACTTAAAGTTATAATAAGAGCTTATAGAGCACATTAGGAATACCCACTATAATTAATAATAATATAAAAATAATATATAATAATTATATATATATATAAACTTCCTGCATCAAAGCACTACTTGATAACTAATCAATGGATAAATATATGCAATATACCTGGTATTTTAGGAATGCAATAACCTTGTTGCTACATTGATAAATGAGATCATCAGAAGCAAGATTTGCTCTGTTTATAAACCTACAGTACTTTGTTGGTACATGAAAAGCAAATCTGACACAATGGCCAATAAATGTAATGTTGCCCATAGTAGGTGTGTTTCAGTATATAAATTTGTTATTGTTGTAATATGATTATGTTTTATGGTATAAAACAGAACGGACAACAGCCTGAGTTCAACTCAAATACAGTCAGCTTAGTGTTTTAAAGTATCAGCAATCAAGCAACCAAAATTGTTCACCATGATTCCTTGATTGCTGTTTGCAAAAAAATCATACAAAAATTAATTAATTTTTTTCTAATACGTATATAACATTGACATCTTACGAACCTCATGGGAGCTGGATCACAGTCAGACTGAATTCTGTTCTGGCCTTAAATTTGTCTTGTCTGATTCTAATTCTGTTCCTTTTCCTTCACTTCAGCATGAGCGTCCCTGTTTATGAAGCAATATGTTGCTTGTAATGTTTTTTAATGGCATTCAGAGTGCTAACAAAATGAGTAGAACAGGGTATAATTCTGTAACAGTAATTGTAACCAAAGAGTAGGAGCCTTTTCCACTGTCATTAGGATTTTCTTAAGTGATACTTAAGCTTTTTAACTATTTAAAGCACCTCTGAAAATGTATCTCCAGAATTATGTCTGATCTCGATTTTCAGAAAATAAAATGTAAGTTCCAGAATAGCTTGATGCAAATTAGTGGGCTAGACTTTCCTAAATGTTCATTTTTACTCTATTTTATTTCTCTAGAAAAAAATAAAACAGATGTTTATTAATCAAGCTAAAATAAATAATCCCCTCAGTATGTTTTATTGTAATTTTAGATAAGAACAAATAGCTGAAGTTTCCTCAAGGCATTTTCACACACATAGCCCAACCCAAGCTAAATATCTCAGAGACTGTTTTGTACTCTCATGTTTGGGGTATTGAAGTCAGGTTTCATTCTGTTGAACTCCAAATCATACTACAGAAAAATTACTAAAATTTCAGTCAAAAGAAATAATTCCTTGAAATAACTCATGGATATAGCTCTCATTATTTTAAATATATGTGATCTTGGCTGTGTTTTGCAGGACTCCAGGATTAAATACTGGCAAAATAATTATGGTTATTAACTGAGTCTACTTTTTAACAGCACAACAAGAAAAAGGAAAATACAAATATCAAAGACACAGAGGTTGAAGAGTAAGAAGTAGTTACTTCTGTTAGAGATTATCTTTCTGTTGTCTCTGTGAAGGACTTTCGTGGCAGTTACACCATGAAGAATATGTCTAACTTTGAGTAACCGAAGTACTTTACTTATAATAAATTAAAAATAAAGCAATAGCTTGTACTGTCTACTAGATCACTAAAATAATTAAACGACTGGTAAAGAAAGTTATTTAAGACTTAGTGAATCCTGTCTGGTAGAAAATAATAGTAATTTAAAAAAAAAAATTGGAAAAACCTAACCCTGATATATGAAATAAAAGTATTTGTTGTATGAAATAAAAGTATTTATATTAAAAGAAGCCATTCAATGTGTTTTTAGAAAATCAATGAAATGAGCATAAATATCTTAAATCTAAATAAAATTCTACTCTATCTTCTTATTCTTTGTAATTTAGCACATTCCTTTTCTTCGAGAATATATATTGTAAATAAAAATAAGAGGAAGAAGATGTTAGCTTCCTGAATTACAACAGCATTTCAATGACTGACTAGCATTATTCCAAGAGAAAAATAACCTAAACTCTTCAGGGGCAAAAGGAGAAATCCATGGCTTTTTTTTTCACCAGCATATGCTGACTTGCTGGTGATGTTGTGATTTGTTCTACTGTTATCAATTTGTTTTCTATTCCTCTGAACCATCATATTGATGCTTGCTTTCACGGAAAGTAAGACAAACTGTCATGAGTGATATGAAGTTAAAGGTGAGAGAAAAAAAAATCAGTTAATTCTGAGTCCCTAAATTAAAACAAACTTCAAAAATTATAATTTGTTTAATAGTACATATTCTTAAACCTGATTGAATATAATCCATATTATGAAAATTAATTATAAATTTATTATTAAAGTTAGTATGATTGAAAAAAGCCAAATGTCACACACATGTTCAGCAAAGTCAGGAAGGAGGATCTGGAGTAGTACAGTCTTAATCAGCCTCCTGGGAGCCATTACTGGGAACATAAAGGGCAAGAAGACACATACAAGCTGACTGGGAACAGCCAGCATGGATTTACCAAAGGCAACCTCTTCCTGACGAGCCTGATTGCCTGCTGTGATGACATAAATGACTCTGGGTAAATGGAGAGCACTGGATGTTGTATACTTTGACAGAAAGGCTTTTGCTACTTCTCCTATAGTACCTTTGTAGTCAACCTGGTGTCATATGGACTGGATAAGTGGCCAGTAAGGTGGATAGAAAATTGGCTGGGCCATAAGATGCAAAGGGATGTGATTAATGATATGAGTTCCAACAGGTGGCTGGTTTCTAGTAGCGTTATACATGGATTGTTACTGAGGCCAATAGAGTTTAATAACCTTGTTGACGTAACTGATTACATACTCAGCAATTTAGCAGGCAATGTCAAACTAGAAGGAACAATTAACTTGGTGTTATTCAGAGGAACCTCAACAAGCCAGAGAAATGGGATGGCAGAAAGCTCATGAATGTCAGTAAAAGAAAATGAAGTCTTCATGTGGAATGAAATAATTCAGGCAAGAGGACAGATTAGGTGCTGTCTGGATAGCAAGAAGCTTTACAGAAAAGGATCTGGCAGTTAGGGTGAACACCAAATTAAAGGTGAGTCAGCCAGATGCCCTTGCAAAGAAGAAAGTCCACCATATAGTCTGTTAGCAGGAGAGTAGCTAGACAGTTGTGGAAAGCGATTCTCCCTCTCGATTCGGTATTTGTAAGAATGTATTTGAAGAGCTGTGCCTAGTTTGGACTCCACATTACCAGAAAGACCTAGATAAGTGGAATTAATCCAGCTGAGGTTGATCAAGCTGATTAGGGTTCTGGCGCATGCTCCATGTGAGGAGACACTGAGGAAATTCACTTTGTTCAACCTTAGGAAAAAGTAAGCTAAGGAGACACATGACTGTTTTTTAGAACTATATCATGGTGTAGGGAAGATGGAGGCACATGTGATAAGAAGCAACAGACACAAGTTGCAACACAGGAAATTTTGATTAGATAGAAGGAAAAACTTTTTCACCATGACGATGGTCAGAGTTTCCCAGAGAAGTTGGAGAAACGTCCACCCTTGGAGATGTTCAGAACTTGAGACATAGCTCTGAGTGACCTGCTTTATTTGGACCTGCTTTGCGCAGGTGGTTGTACTATAAGACATATTTTACTTTCTTTCTGAAACATCTACAGAAATAATATACTGAGAAACGAGTATTTGGTTTATTTTTATGATCTTGTAAAGGAATAGTCAGGATGAAATGACAAAGTAATTTCACTCCAAAAAAATATATTTTAAACTCTGGAAATTTTAGACAGTTGAAGGGAAAATACACAAAACATTTATTTCTTTATTGTTAGAAAAAAATGTGATTTAAATCTGAGCTGGTGGAATTTTCTATAGCTAAGTTGTCCTTTCCAAATTAATAGCTCAGGTTTTGTTTATTTTTTAGAAGGCAGTAACAGAAACTCCAAGGTAAAGTTCAATTTTAAAAAAAAAGTCAGGATATTCTTTATGAAGAATTCAGTAAATCACATCATATCAGTAATAAATTTTACATATTTTTCATGGGATTAAATAATTCAGAGCAGATATTTTTAGCAAGAATTTGGAAAGATTTATATCAGTTATTAGGAACATATTTTTTTTACAACACATAAAGTGAAATGAAAAAATAGGTTCTACTCTCTATTAATATGCCATTATTGGCCACACCATTTAGGCTTTCTACTTTGCTTTCAAATAGCAGTCTCTATTATATATAAAAGTTTGGAAAACTGGCATGTTACTGATTTTATAAAGTCTTACAGTTTGAAATTGCTATGTGATTAAGATTGCTAACATTTTGCAAGCAATGAATTTTAAAGGGATGATTTCCTAAAAAAAAATGTTCCACTTTTACTGAACTTAGACATTTGTTCCCTTTGACTTCTGAAGCAATGAAAAAGCTTCAGGAAAAGCTGAATGCACAATATCCTTTTTATCAACTTGACTATCTAAAGAGTCATTGCAGTAATCTAGAATTCTGAGTTACTGAGATTGTTTGAGAGAAGTAATAGAGTTTATGTTTCAGTTGGGTGTAGTTTGTTAATGCAACTCCGGTATTGTACATATGAAAAAGGCACAGCTCATCATAATTTTATATTGAATATACTGCACAGTTTTATTATGTACAGTAAATTCATGCAGGAGTGCCAACTTTATACTGTTAAATTGTGAAGTAGGGTGGGAGCATTGTAGATGGTCAGATACATAAAAAAGAAATCTAGTTCTACAGTAGTTTATTCTGGTCATTGCCATCTGGGATTTATGGTGTATTATTTATTTGTGTCTGCAGTATTTTAATCTTTGGCTGTGGGAGTTGTGATTTCCCATTGCAATATGCTAATGCTTTATGTGTTAGTGATAATGGCAGGAGTGTAGATCTAGGAGTGTTAACTATCTTCCTTCTCATATTGATCTGGGATTTAAGACCTACTACCTTAGTGTAGTACAAAATGGCACTGGACGATATATAAGAAAGGTTTTGGCTCTGAAGTTATTTCCTTGCTCAGTGTGTCTGAAACTGTGCTCTGTAATGAGGAGCTAGTTTAACATCTTCTTTACTGTGTTAGTCTTAATCAGATTTTTTCAACTCTGATAAACTACTTTGTACAACAGTGCAAGCTAAGTAAGGTCCGGCAAAGAGCATTGTGTTGAACATGTTTTACCCTTCACTTAACCCTAAATCATCCAGCAGTAAATATGGCAGCCCTTTCTTCCAGCATGAAGAAAGGCATTCTCAGTTTGTCTTGAGACATGTACTTTTATCAGTGTGACATTATTCTATGTTATTAAAAACAGCTAGCAAACAAACAACAAGGTTAAAGCTAACACAGAGTATTTTTCCAGTGTCAGAGAGCCTATTTGGGCCATGCCAAGGTAAGTTTTTAACCAGTAGACACTGTAAAACTCACTTCCAGATTATCCCTCACTTGTGATGCGACCTGGACAATAAGTGTTTTCTGTAAGTTTCTTCTGTGACTTAGAAGTAAAATAGGGTAAAAGAACTTACTTTTCCTTACCAAAGTTTGAGAACATGAATGAAAAGCAAAGCATAAATGCAAAATACTGCTATTATCCCCATTATCAGTAATAGAAGTTTTGATATCTGAAATCTCCTAGTTTATACGTAGAATTCCAAACAGAAGATAAAGTTGGAAAAATATGATGTCTGTTTTAACTTGTAACTTGACATGTTATTAATTTCTTTTCTTCTGTACTTCAAGGATCAAATGTGGCCATCTTTTTAATAATTAGATGTACGTAGCAAGAAGGATTAACTGAAGTCTCAATGATGTTTGCTAAGTACCTTCTTTAATGGGCTGTAATGTTCCTTTGACATAGGTAATTAGTCAATTGTCTGTATGACGCTACAAATGCTACTTCATATAGCATCAGTAGTTACTAGTGTATGTCTGAATTTTAGCCTCAGTAATCTAAATTAAGCTTTTGCAGTACAGGGAAGAGTTAAATGAAGGTGAAGAAATCTCATCTGGGGACAGCTGAAGCACTACTGTACATAACTTTTTCCCTCATTTCCTACATTAGACAACTTTGTTCTTCATCAGGAATTTATATAAAACTTTCCACTGAAGAAATCTAATAAAATATCCAAAACACTCAGCTACTTCTTTTTTTTCCTTTCAACATATTTTGCTGATTCACACTTCACCATTGCATTCTCTGTTGGGACTTACTGTTTCTGAAAAAAACATTTATCTACAAAATTTAAACACTTGCTTTGGATTAGTGCCAATACTCTTCCACTTGATAAGAAGGAGGTTGGGCTTTTTTGGTTTTGCATTTTAAAATTTATTTATTTTTATTATTTTTTATTGATTATAAAATATGTACAGCTTCCAGGAAAAGAAAAAAACAAGTACCCTATTGTCCTGTCTTTTAAAATAGAAATGAGCACACCAGTTTGGTCTTCCTATATTATTATCATAACTGTGTTCAACACTTTTTTGGCACTCTATACACTACAGCTTGTTCTTCACATCACGTTCGTTTCTTCTGGGTTAAAACTTTAAAGCAAACTTCCTTAGGTGAAGATGTAAGATGCCATGGCTAGAATATGTTGTAGACAGGGCCAAAATGGATTTTTTTCACTTGATGGCCAAAAGTCTAGTGGCAAGTAAAACCAAAATCCATCTTACTGAGAATTTTTTCTGTCCTAATTTGTACTTTTTTTTTCTCTCTCATTTGTTTCATCAACTACTTTCCACTGCTTCTTTGATAATTTCAGTCCCTCAGTTCCCTCTGGGTGATTTTTTAATTTCCTTATGTCTTTCTTATGAGACAAAATTAGAATATAAATTTCTCTGTGTTCTTCCCTTAATGCTTGGAGACTTGTTAGCTTACTTTACTACACCTTATGTAAACACAAAATACCATGTAATGTATTTTTATAATCTTTATTGTATCTCAAGCTATGTGGAGAACAATTCTGCATTTGTTTTTAAGTCTGGACTCACACAGTTAATTTGTGTTAATGGTTAGGCTCCCACTGGACTTCTTTAATATTTGTATCAGGGCTGTGGTAGCTAATGTTAATCTATTAGCACCACAGTATAAAAATTATTCCATAGTTAAAAGCTGAACTTTACTTCACCTGTCCCCATTAGAGGGCAGAAAATATTTTTAATGAGATTATGGACTAATAAAGTGTTAGTTGAAGCTACATCAGGAAATAGTTCCTAAAGAAGTGAAGAATCTATTAATATATTTAAAAATACATAAGCATGAGGGGAAAGTATGTATATGAGTGGGTCCATAGCCCTGCTCACTTATTAAACATACAGCTGTTATCTTTTTTCAAAAATCTCCTGGCATTTCTGAGATTTTCTGTGGCTTCTTCCTTTAGTACTTAGGTATTTTTTCAAATTAGTCACCCCTGATGTTCACAAGATATTGAGGCTTACAGTTCAGATGTATGAAAATGAATTCAGATCCCTGAATGAAACATGTATGTATGAGTTGCCATTTCAAATGATAGTTTTTTGGTCTTAGATCACTGCTTGCCACTGAGATATCCAGGATAACTATTCTGTTCTGTAAACTTCCAGAGTTTCAGAAGAATATCGCCACTTGTTCTTTAACCATAATTAAAAGGAACAAATGCCTTTCTCATTTAACAGATCTTAAATTCCTGAGTTTGCTTAGAGCATTTGACAAGCCATCATCTACATGTGTCTTGATAATATCCTACTCACTCTGTATTTGTCTCTATGCAATAATTTGTTTACTTTTCTTCTCATGTTACTTTCTCCTCCTGCAGTATCATATTATCCTTTTCTACATCTGAAAATAAAATATACAGAGATTTGAATATAATAATTTTTATGATGGTATTTTACAGACAAGATTCTCAGATGCTATCAAGTGCTATATCTTGTTTTATCAATCATCTATTGAATGACTTTATTGCCCCCAATATCTGGTTGCTATTTTCATCTGAAGAGCCTTGTCTTTTTTGAAGGAAGATGCATATTTTACATTATGTTTGCATTTAAATTCTTATAGCTGAACTTGTCTTTGGCGTTCAGTTCAGAAAATATCTGCTGATGGTGTGTGTGATATTTAGAATCTCTTGTCTCTCAATATGATTTAGTACTAACAGACTTTCCAGAACTTCCACCTAATTATACTAAAGCCATCTCAGTCTTGACTGATTGTTTGGGTGATATTAATATATGAACGGTGAAGAATTTTTATGAAGATAAATCCCACTAAGGTATTTTGTTAACTAGTTCTAGAAACTTGTTGGATATTGCTTCTTCTCTAGCAAAGGCAATTAACTTTGATAAATAACACAATACTAACATCCTTGAATGTAAATACTTTAGGTGTTATCATACATTACTTTGAATTTATAGTTTGATCAGCATTTACACTTCTTAACAAGTTTTATTTGTATTTTCTTCTTAGTATCATTACGCTGAGTTCCACGATCTTTAGGAGCCTACGAGATGTTAAAAAATGCTTTCATTATCCTAGAGATTAATTATAACAAGACAATATTTTCCCAGCCTGTGCTGTTCTGAAGTTATTCTTGATACCTGATGTTGCTTTCAGATTTTTATTGACTAGAATTTTTTATGTTCTCATTTCTCTTACCAGTTCTGCCCCTTGATTACCTGTAAAATTGTACACTGGAGAAATTTTTTGGAGGGGTTACCTGTAAGGCTATTAAAAGATGTTGCCTCTTTTTTTTTTTTTTTGTGCTGATTTACTTTTATTTATGTCTCTAATTATTTCCTATTTGAAGAAATTGCCGACTTCATGATTTGTTTTCAAGTTCATATAAATTTAAAACAACTGGATTAGTTTTATGACCTGTGTTTGTGAAATTAGATTTTTATTTGTATCCAGAGAACTTCCTCCATTGTAGTCCTTTGTCCAAACTGACAAAGCATATATATGATATTGATTTTAATCCTGTATGAATTATAAACTGGCTCTGGTCATGCAGTAAAAAGCATGGAGAACAGCATCAACAAAGTATGTATTATTTTATATGGTATCTATAAAGTATTATGCCCAAAGTAGACATTGGACAACTATAGTAAATATTCAAGAAGGTAGGACCTACATAATCAATAAAATGATGGATGGAACAAACAGACACAGTTTTTTTCAACAAGTAGCCCCACAAATGAGGAAATTACTCTTCAGAAAAGCTATATGGATGGCACTCCACTATTGGAAGTTCACCAGGCTGAAGAACATAGGTCCTTTGGATTCACCTACAGATGCCATACTTCAGCATCAGCCAAACCCACTTTGTTACTTTGGTATAAACCCAATGACATTTAAACAACTTCTGCAGAGATATTAAGGTGTGCAATGGTGGAAACTGAGAGTAATATATGGCCATCTATCTCTGTTTCAGCCTCTAATAATATGGCAGAATAAATCTATTTTGGTTAAAATCAAAGTAAGATGTTTCCTTAACTCCAGTAAATCCCCTGTTTATTTTCCATTGTGGCTAAGGCTGTCCTTTAAGACTACCCTTAGAAATCTCTTCACTGGGAATTTTAACGAGCCTCTTAAAAAAATCTGCTTTAAATTTCTACAAATAATTTTTAAATTTCTAGAAATCCTTCAGCATTTATCATACTCTTTACTCTTTTACACACTATAGATTTTCAGTTATGAAGTACTCAGCTAAATCAAATGTTATTATCCATACAACAATCTGTCCCTGTCTTTATGACTGATTTCTCTGTGCTGATTACTGTTTATACTTCTCTCAGTTCAATAGCAGCTGTTAATTTTACTGATACATCCACTGTTCTTTCTTACTCATTATATCATTGATAAGGAACTCCTGTTTTAAATTCAGCCCCTTTGTTGTCCCAGGAAGATTAGATGAATTTTGTTTTTAAAAATGGTGATATTACAAAATAATTATGCTAAAGAAATTGTCTGTGCCATCAGACTATGTAATACTCACATTCTCTGAATTTCTACTGGCAATCTGTGTGAAATAAATTATTTAGTTATGATTATTTTCCAAAGGTGGTGTTGAAATTCTTTCTAGTAAACCTTGGTGCTCAAAACCTCACCTTGTATAACTTTACATATGTTAGACAGAGTAGCATAATCTAAGCTTAGAGAGTCTTTAAATTACCACTTAAGAAAGACCAAAATCATTCTTTTCTGATAAAATCAAGCAGAACTTATAAACTTTCAAGGCAGTACTGTAGTTCAAACCCACCACTTCTGATAAACGAAGCTCAGTGAAAAAATTCATGATTGTACATAGCCATACTGTGTTTTACATTACATTAAAATCAGCCTTAAGGACTAGTCTGCATCTCTGTTTGCTGTTATACTAGACTACAGAAAAATATGGAATGAAAAATGTTATCATTTATTGAGAAAGCTAGTGTAAACGGTGTCTCCATAGCAAATATGAGATGTACCTTGAAAACCTAATTTTCAAAATGTGAAAAATGCTGAAATTCCACCTGAAGTTTGTGATGAGTTCTCATATACAGTCAATATATTACAGGGAAAGAAAATAAAAAATATAATTGATGAATACTTGCTATGAGTAACATGGTAATGGATTTCAGACATGTTAAAGAATAAATCTGTGCAATATGGGTAAGCGAGGCAAAGAGAACAAAATCGGTTTTGTGACATAATTCACATTTCACAAATCCAGTAATATCCGTTTTAATATCTCATGAGATTTATATTGGTATTAGTCTATATTTACAGACAAGATGATTATATGATAAAGTTTTGAGACCTTGCTATTAGCTTTCCCACTTTTAGTAGTCTTTCCCCATTTCTAATATGAACAGTACTACATATTTTCAGAAAAGCACATTCAATCAACATAGGGTTTCTTTCGGATCATGTAACTGACATACAAACTTACATTTAAAAATTTAAATAACAAATAACCATTAAACAGTTCTTAAAAGATTCTAGAAGCTTACTGAATATCTCTGCAATTTTTAACCTATCTTCCTTACGTTCCAACTGTGTTTCTCCCTGATGTGCTTAAAATCAGGTTCATTTGACCTTATAAATATATTTCAGAAATTGTGTTCTATAATAAAATTAATAAACTTCCACTCTTCCATTGGCTGTTTGTGCATCTGCATATGTAAATTAAAGACAAGGTGCTACTGTATAGAATATCCTCAGCTGGGTGAATAGGAAACTAGAAGAGCAGTTTCATTTGAACATGTAAAGAAATTGGAGATTTAAAAAAAAGAGGTATTCCTCTCCATGAAATATGTGCAAATGTTTATGGGAGAAGGCAGGTTACTCTGTAATACTCTTTCATTAAAGTTACAGACCAGAGTTAAGCAGTTTTTATCCCTGCCTTTTCCCAATTAGATACCCAATTAGAAAGAACGACCCCCTGTCCTCAGTTCTGTATGTATTTAAGTATGATGCACATAATCAAATTTCATTATTTAATTGAATACATCCTGAGACATGCACAAAGAGTACTGGAAGCATGCAAAGTGAAGCACAGGGAAATTAGGAAACAGAACGATTATGCTCTGCATATTCAAACCAGAGAGTTTTCTTATCCATCTTCACTATGGTAGATGGATACCTGTTCTGTATTTAGTGGCACGGTCTCGTTTCTTAGCACAGATGAATTTTTAGACACTGTTGTCTAAACTCAGAAAAAACCTGACCCACAAAAATTTCTAAGCAATGTGCCTATGGTCACCCACTGGAAATGTAGAAGATAGCAATTCTGATGCCTAGATCTTTATTTTAATTTTGCGGGAAAATGACAACAACATTGACAGCCACAACAATATAACATTAACATAATTCATAACAACAGTAATTATAAATGATGCATTCAAACTTTAGACGAGAAACTCCTTTCCATAAATATGCGTGAGATTCTTACAACTCCTCTTCAAGTAGGTCAATGAATGAGTGAATGTCTGCATGATGAAAAGCAACCACACCTCTGCAGAATTCCAGAAACACTACAACACTAGTGGTGAATCTCAACACTAAAATCCACCCCATCAGCACCCAAGCTAAGAAAGTTAGAAATTTTGGCACAATTAATGAAGCTATGAGCCATGACTTTGTGAAAGACAAATTATGGACATGATAGAACAGATGTAAATTAGAATTGATTCAATGAAGGACAACGAGAGCTGACATGGGCATGCGTTGACAAAGGCCACAGTTTAGACAAAGTAATATTTTATTAAAAGTCCAAAGCCAAAAGTAGTGTCACACTTTAAAAAAAAACAAAAAAAACAAAAAACAAAACCACCAACAACAAAAACTGAAAAAATCTTACAACAATCACTGTCAAGTAAAAGCAAAACAAATCTAAATCTCTTCATAAAATCATCCTTCTATTTGTAATAGTCATAGGAAGCAATTCTCTCTCTTCTGAAATTTCCTTTCAGGCATTCAAATCAATTCTGACTTAGACTTGCTTTCCCTTAGAACAGGCTAAAGAGTTTCTTAATATTTACAGATTCCATAGCATCTGAACGAAGGCAAGCACATAAGCATGGAAACTCTTACTGTGTAGACTACCTCCACAATAGCTGTAGGAATCAGACTCAGGTTGCAAAGTTAAAAGATCCAGCCACTCAGGAAGTAGGGCCAAAATAAGGTCTACTTCCTCATATCCTTATGTAAATCAAGTTTTCTGTAGAGTGTAGTCCCATCTCAGTTTTCAGGTAGCTTGGCTTACAGAAATCTTTGTCTAAGGATGAATATTTTTTAAGATATGTCCACATTCATGTGTGGCACCATGTAAAAATGCTGAAAAGATGGACCACAGATGATGTACAAAATCACTTAGAAAAAGTTCCTGTTAACAAGTGACACATCTTTGTTATGAAATTTCCTACATCCAACAAATCCAAAGTAGGAATTCCCTACGGAGTCAAAAAAGCTGTTGTCCTAGTAATTTAGACATTTCTACAATGCATCGAGCTCCCATCCATTCTCCTGCTTTCACAGCTCCCAGTGGTTGAGTATTTACATGCTCTTTACTTTTTCCTTATACAGGTTTTCCCTCTAGATTATTCTCTGCATTATCCTCCCTATGATGGTTTCTTACACCCTATGAAGGTGTAAGAGACTGCATCGGATGTTTATCTCAACATTGCTGGGACATCAAAGTACCACCTGCTATCACTACCATAGCAACGGAACAAGAGTCAAACTGCAAGACTAGAGAATTTCTGTGAACTCGAAGTTCATTCTGAGAAACTCAACCTAACCCCTGCACATGTGCCCAGACCCGAAGTCTGGAAGGCAGAGGGGCTCGGAGACCCCTGGAGATCACCAAAGACTCTTTGAGACCCCCCAGTGATGGTATTGGGCATGTGTACCACTGCCACCGGGTGGTGGGTGTGGTTAAACAAAACAGTTCTTAGTATATGCTAAGTAATTCTCAGAAGGAATATGAATATGTAATGTGACAACCCAATAAAAGAGCAAAGACAATTAATATTGGAAGGAACGTCCTCCCACCAGCCTTGAAGAATGAGACTGTTGGGACACCACAGCTCCGTGGTGGTAGCTATTGCAACAAACTCTTTTTCTTCTTTCTTTCTGTTTCTTTTGCATTTGTGAACTTGTTTTGGGCAAATAAAGTTACCCGGAGCTTGACTCCATTTCGAGTCTTAATTCTGTTCCCGAGAATATGAGCAAAACCTCACTCCGGTTTATGACCGGCACATTACACAAGGAAAATGCTGCCTGGCTGGCTAGTCCACCATGACAGGCTGCACTCACGCAACATTTTCTAATGGCATCTTGCAAAAATAACCAAATCTACCAATAGCTGTTATCACGAATGATAAAACTTGATTTTTTTCATTAATTTCATAAGGCTGCAAACATGAACACCATTTTAAATAATGGCTGCGGTCCTTCTGGATAAACCTGCTCCTGTGTAGGTTCCTCTAGAATCTGCAGGGGAATCTCTGATCTGGTGCCTGCAGCACCTCCTCCCCCTCCTTCTTTCACCGTGGTGCTCACAGAGGTGTTTCTCTCACTTTTTGTTCCCTCCTCCTCTCTGCGGTGTTTTGTCTCCCTTCTTAAACACATTTTCCCCTGAGGCGTCCCAGCCTTGGCCACGGGGCTGAGTGGTGCCCTGGGGCGGGTGGGTTGGAGCCGGCTGGAACCGGCTGTGTCCGGCACGGGGCAGCCCCGGCCTCTCCTCAAAGAGACCGCCCTGCAGGTCCCCCCCTGACAACACCTTGACACATAAACCCAATGCATTTGATAATTATAGTCCACTTTCTTTTGGAGAGCTTCTAGATTAGAGATAATCATAATCATAATACTAATAACAATAATAATAATA
>JAVJGG010000017.1:6702053-6713832 GCA_035590195.1 Aviceda cuculoides | reverse complement strand
CCGTCAATAAAGAAGTGTCTGCTTATCTACACTAAATTGGTGTTGATAAGTTCTTTATTCCGAGTTTTTCGGCAACATTTAGACCCCTTGTCATTCTCACAGCTATCTGCAGTACCCTCTCCAATTTGTACACATCTTTCTTAAGTGCAATAACCCAAACTGACCCTATACCCCAGCTAAAACCTTAATAATGTTAAAAGGTTTGAAGGATTATTCACATTTCATGTACGTTATACTGATATTTAAATATGTCAGAATAATATTTGCCTTTTGCACAGGGCATGACATTGGTAGCTCATGTTCAGCTTGTGACGTATTCCCTCCAGATCCATATCAGAAGAACAGCTGCCTAACCAGTTGTTGCCCATCATGTATTCATGCAACTGAGCATTACCATCCAAGAAAATTATCTTGCACTTGCCTGTTGTTAATTCCATCCTATTCTTTAAAAGGCCACCTATGAATGAAGTAGAACATTTTTATTTTTTTTAAATTTGTGTGACATTCAGTTTGGTTGCCATGTGGAAGATGAGAATTTACAATCTATTTATGCCTACAAATCAAGAATATGGGTCATAATAACATAAGGTACAAACACAAGGTTAAAGCAGTTGAGGATATGGGAAATAAATGCTACAGAAATAAAGAACAGATGTAAGCAGTCAGTCTGTACCGTCCTGAATGCTATGTGGAAAATGTATCAATGATAAACACTTTTGATGTGTATTCAATAAAGAATTTAAGAATTAAATGAATAATGTAGTGTAGACATGCAGTTAGGTTGTTTTAACAGAATCTGGAAGTTATATACTTTATGATCTGCAAAAGATATAACCTGGGCAGCAGCATGGAACAAATCTTCCCAGGGCAGAGGTGGCACATGGCAGTAAGTGAATAGGAACTGAAAAGGCAGAAGAGGCAGATGCAGGGCCCAACCTTCAAATCAAGCCAAAGACAAGGGAGCTCACATTTCAACTTTAAACCATCATATATGTACAAAAGAAGCTATGCCTTGGAGAACTGATTCTATTCTTGCCTTTGATTTACGGGTGTCTTGATTGACATTTGTAGGCTGGAGTTTTGAGCACTGGCCATTGAGCACATAGTATTCATTTACCAAGTAAAGCATAATACTGGTGATACGTTCCTTTGTTCCTAGGTTTGCACAGACTTAGTCTTCAAGAAAAAAACAACAGCGACTTCAGCATTGTTTAAGTTCTACCAGTCATAAAAAGCTATCAGTCAGATATAAAATAGAACTGCTTAAGCTTTATGTGTGGTTAGGATGGTTTATTCTGGCAAATGAGCTCCACCAGAAAATTTCCTTACACTAGGATGAGTCTCCTTTTGCCATTTAAATTCACCTTACATTCAGAATTTCCTAATGGTGCATTGGAGTTGAGAACTGACTCACCATCTCCAGGGTGGTAAAGGTACTCTGGATAAAATTACTTGCTGCACATCAAACAGTTAATTCTTTCTTGTTCAGAGGGCTTGAATTGGAGTGAGGCAGACTGGATGACACTTACTGTAGGTCCTTATCCATTCTTTTGTGAACCAGCTATTGATATTTTGCAAAATGGGAAAATACCAGGCTACAGTGTCCATCTGGTAGCCTTCAAACACCATCCTTCCTATCTGCACAGTGGTCAAGCTTCAATAGCGGCATCAAATTTCCCAAAAGATTGTGGTACACTCACTAAAAATACAAGTTATGTTTTACCTTTGTCACAGATTGATTCCAGCCAGTAGTCAACCACCCCCCCAGCCTCTCATTCCCCTCTCCCATGGGATGGGGAGAAAATGCATGAAGGCAAGAAAACTCGTGGGTCAAGATAGTGACAGATTAATAGGTGAAACAAAAGCTGAATGTGCAAACAAAGCAAGAAGAGGAATTTATTCATTACTTCCCATTGGCAGGGAGATGTTTAGCCCCTTCTTGGAAAGCAGGACCTCAGCACATGTAACAGTTTCTTGGGACGATAAACACCATAACCACAAACATCCCTGCTTTCTCCTTCTTTCCTTGAGCTTTTGTTGCTGAGCATGACATCACAGGGTATGGAATACACCTTTGGTCACTTTGGGTCACTCCCAGCCTACTCACCGGGCAGGGAACAGAGTGAGAAACAATGCGCAAGCACTGCTCAGCCATGCCCAGACCACCGCTGGGCTGTCAGTGCAGTCTTTCCAAACCCAGCAGCACCATGTGGCTGCTACAAAACCAGTTAGCCCCCTTCTAGTCAGAGCCAGTACAATTCCCCAACAAAATCTGTATAAAATAGATGAGGCATGATGAGCATGTGTCTAAACATGCTCCCTTTTCAGGGCAGTTTAGGTGCAAGACTGACTATATTTTAGGTACTACAAGGAGTCTTAAGTAGCTAATAATTGTCAGAGAATCAGTTCAAGAAAAACACTCGTAAAAAAAATGTTATGAAGTCGATCTCAATGCCGCTTTAGTTTTAACTGCATGGTTGCAGCCCTGCCAGCCCAAATAACCTTTTTACTCATTAAAAGCCTCACAATGGCTTTCTCTTTTCTTCTTTTCTTTTTTTTTCTTCTCTTTTCTTCTCTTTTCTTCTTTTCTCTTCTCTTTTCTTTCTTTTCTTTTATTTTCTTTTCCCTTTTAGTTTTTCTTTTCTCTGATTTTTTCTTTTCTTTTTTCTTTTCTTTTTATTCACATTGCAAATAATCCTCAGAAGTGCACAGCTCCTTCAAGTGAGTATTGACTTGAGTACTTATGTTTTTGATGTGCAGACTCCAACGTATTTACCTAACAGACCTAACTACTTTCAGTGATGTTACAGGTGGCCCATTAACTTTTTAATTGCATATATCCTGAGGATGGCAAGAAAGAAGACTACTATATTGTATTAGCTCATTAAGTCTGTTTTAAAATAGGTGACACCAGATATTCTGAAAGAAAAGATACGTTCTAACTATCTATTCTATGGTCTTTTCTACTGCCATAAGTACCCAGGGACCAAGGAGAATACTGACAAAATTTATATTACCTAAGATAAGTCAATGAAAATGAATAGCTTTTGCTCTGCTGTTGTCAACTGAAACCAGAAGTAAAAAAATTGAAGGACATGATGAATAAATGCAACTTTTTTATAAAGTTCCATATTTGAGTCTACTCTTGATATCTAAATAAAGTAATATCTGTAACTGCAAGTTTATAATTTAGATAAAGAGCTAATTTGAAAAAAAGGAGATGTACTAACCTCAAAAAGTCTTATTAAAAGTAATGCGAGGACAGTAGTATGATGGAAAGCTGATCCTAGATAGGTTCAGAAATTTCGAAGGCTAGTGTACAGAAGACAAGTTAATTGCAGTTAATCACAACAGTAAGTTTTGAAAGCTTTTTTTCTGTTAATAACTGATTAATTTCAAAGTGTATAGCAGGAAGAAATGTGGCAAGGGGGAAGGGGGAAGAGGGGAAGGGAAGGGAAGGGAAGGACATTGGATGAGATCTTTTTTTTTAATTCACTTTTAGAAATAGTTCTATCTCACTTGAAATTGTACCTCTTCATCATGGGGATAGAGACTTAACTCAGCAGCTGTCTTCCCTTGAGACATGCAGTGACAATTTGTAGTTTATTGGAACACTAACTCGGTTAACAGAGGACTTGGTTTCTTTTAAAATCCTTGTTTTCTTCTAAAGAATTTTGAATAATTGGAATCCTCATTTTATATCTTGGAAAATACAATCAAGATTATAGAGATCGAAATGCAGTAGGCCATAGCAGAGAAAAACCTGCTAAGGGTGAAGATTGCAGAAATACAGAACTACAATATCTTTTATTAAAGCTCCACAAAAGGGCAATGAGAGGGCAGCACTGCCCAAACATGCCATTCAGCAATGAGGCATAACTCAGGAAGAATGTATGGATAAAAATCCCTGGAACGGGATTTCTGTGACCAGTGATAGTGAAGATAAAATGCTAAAATCATAGATAAAAATGTGTACTGCTACAAGTGGCTCAAATAACCCACAATCAAAGCTGTCAGGTATATAGATCACTCCTTTTCTTCAACAGCTATAATGATTTTAACCTTTTCAAAAAACATCTTTAAAAGTTTCCATAGTACCCCCCAATTCTCAGTTAATGTCTTTCACTCAAAGAAATATTATATATTCAACCATGTGCCCTAATAGAATTCTTTTCTCTTCTTAAAAAATAAACAAAAGCAGACGGCCTTAAAGAGATCTGTGTGTGCTTAACTGCTTTGTTTTCTAATTCTTGTTGAGTTTGCCCATTTTTGACTCCTCTTAACATTGTGTCATTCTGTCAAAAACCATAAGGAACTTATGGTTAACTTATGGTTATGGACTTTTCTAAAGGGTCCAAGAAAGTTCTTGGTCTTTCTCAAATTTAGCCATGTGTCACGGTTTAAGCTCAGCTTGCAACAAAGCACCACGAGGCCACTTGCTCACTTGTCTGCCCCCCCAGTCCCAGTGGTATGAGGAGGAGAAAATATAAAGAAAGGCTTGTGGGTTGAGACAAGGACAGGAAGGGATCACCCACCACTTATGGTCATGAGCGAAAAACAGATTCAACTTGGTGGAAAAAAAACAAAATCAATTTAATTTATTACCAATCAAATCAAAACAAGGATAATGAGAAATAAAACCAAACCTTAGAACACCTTCCCCCACCCCTCCCTCCTTCCCAGCTCAATCCCACTCCCGGTTTTCTCTCCCTCCTCCCCCTGGCGGCACAAGGGGACAGGGAATGGGAGTTGGGGGCAGTTCCTCACACCTTGTCTCTGCCACTCCTTCCTCCTCAGGGGGAGGACTCCTCACTCGTCCCCTGCTCCACCGTGGCTGCAGGGGCATCCCCTCCTCCCCCACTCCCGCTCCCCTCCTTCCTCACTCGCCTCGGTATCTGCACAGGGGGTTCTCTCACAATCCCATCTCCTCCCCCGCTGCAGGTTTCCCTTCTTAAATCTGTTCTCCAGAGGTGCTACCACTGTCTCTGAGGGGCTCAGCCTGGGCCAGAGTTGGATCCGACTTGGAGCTGGGGAAGCTTCTGGCAGCTTCTCACAGGAGTCACCCCTGCAGCCCCTCACCTGCTACCAACCACTCCCTCCCAAAACACCATGGAAGAAATATCTCCATTAGGACAATCCATTCCATCCTAAGAATGAAGCCGTAAATATGTAAGAGAATTTTAGATGTTTAGAAAATGGTGTCTCTCTGTTGATCTGGTATCTAACAAACAGTATAGAAAAGACACCTGAATTTTAGAAGGCTAAAGTTAGATCATAGGTTCATAAGATATTTCAGATGGAAAGAACATCAGAAGGTTTCTACTGCAACCTCCTGTACAAAGGGCAACCTGCTCCACTGTTTGACTGTCCGTATGGTGAAGAAGCCTTTCTGTATACACAGTCTGAACCATCCCTGTTTCAGATTATGTTCACTGTCTCTTGTCTTCCCACTATGCAGTCCTGTGAAAAGTCTGGCAAGCCTTCTCGATAATGTCCCTGTAGGCACTGGGAATCTGCTTTTAGGTCCCCCTGATCCGTCTTTTCTCCAGACTGAACAAGCCCAGCTCTCTCAGCTTCTCCTTACAGGCTAAGTGCTCCAGGCTTCATCATCTTGGTGGTCTCTGTTGAATTTGTTCAAGTTTACTGATTTCTTTTTTGTATTGGGAGGGTGGGGGAGGAAGGGGCTGACATTAAGCAGCATATTCCAGTTGTAGGCAGAGCCAAGTAAAGGGAAATAATCACTTCTCTTCATCTACTTGCTGCGCTCTTGTTATTACAGCCCCAGATGCTGCCAGGGCTCACTGCTGGCTCATGCTCATGCTCAGCTTGCTGCCCATCAGGATCCCCAGACCCTCTTCAGTGGAACCATTCCCCACATAGCCAGGACCCAATCAAAACTGGGGGGCATCTGATATGCTCCAAGGCTGGGCTGCCATTCAAAAAAATCTGGACAGCTTGGTGGGAAGGGGAAATGGGAGACTCATGAATCTCAAGAAAGACAAGTGCAAGGCCCTGCACCTGAGTTGGGGCAACACCCAATATCAATAGAGATGGGGTGACGAATTCATTGAGAACAGCCCTGCAGAGAAGGACTTGGAGATACTGGTGGATAAAAAATTGGACATGAGCTGGCAATGTGCACTTGCAGCCCCCAAAGCCAATTGTACCCTGGGCTGCATCAAAAGAAGCGTGGCCAGCAAGTAGAGGGAGGTGATTCTGCCCCTCTACTCCATGCTGGTGAGAAACCACCTGTAGTACTGCATCCAGCTCTGGGGCCCCCAGCACAAGAAAGACATGGACCTGTTAGAGTGGGTCCAGAGAAGGGTCATGAAAATTATCAGAAGGCTGGAAAACCTCTGCTCTGAAGAAAGGCTAAGTTGGAGTTGTTCAGCCTGGGGAAGAGAATGCTCTACGGAGACCTTATTGTGGCCTTTCAGTATATAAAGAGGGCTTATAAGAATGATGGAGAGAGACTTTTTACCAGGGTCTGTAGTGACAGGACAAGGGACAATGGTTTTAAACTGAAAGAGGGTAGATTTAGATTAGATATTAGGAAGAAGTTCTTCCCTGTGAGGGTGATGAGGCACTGGAACAGGTTGCCCAGAGAGGTTGTGGAAGCCCCATCCCTGGAAGTGTTCAAGGCCAGGCGGGATGGGGCTCTGAGCAACCTGGTCTAGTGGAAGGTGTCCCTGCCCATGGCAGGGGTTTGGAACTAGATGACCTTTAAAGGTCCATGCCAACACAAACCATTTTATGATTCTATGATTCTAAAAGAACTTATCCCCATTATCATCTACTAATGTCCAATAGAGGCTTGCAAAATCTAGTTAACACTACCAGATGTTATTTTTAACTATGCATTGTGTGAAGAAGTTGCTCTATTTCTGTGTTTTGGATGTGCAGACTGGTGGTTATGTTTGATACCTCCTGTTCTTTTACTTAATAGAGACAGCTGTTGTCTGTTGACTTTAATATCCAGGTTATTAAAATCTTCTATCATATCCCTCCCTGCTCTGCACTTGTCTTTTCCAGACTAGTCATCCTGATTATATCTTAACACTTCTCAGGAAAACTAAGCCATACCTCTGATCACCTGTGAGGTCTCTTTGTTTTCATTTTCTACTATATCTCCTTTGAACTCGGATTCCAGAACTACATTGGGTATTGAAGGTGCATTTACACTGTGAATTAATAGCTAGAGATAATGATGCCTTGTTCCTTCTTAGATATCTAGCCTGCTTAGATTGTCACCTGCAACCAAAGGCACAAACATATTTTTCAGATCTTGTCTTGAATTACCTAACTTTTTCTGCAAGTTAGATTATGTAATGTCCAAATCAATTACAAGATTAGAATGAAAAATACTGGGCAATTTTAAAAATGTTACTTACTAAAAATCTTACTGTGCCCAGATGTCAGAAATAAAGCATAATATATTAACTTGCTTATTTGAGGAAATTCATGCACAGAGGGATAGGGGTGTCTATTTACAGTGTACTGTCAGGAATTAACCTTCTGTAAAGACGCTCAGTGTGCTCTAGGTGTGAAACATTTCTCTCCATTTTTGGAGTAGAGTCAACCACTTCATGCAGAGGAATTCTTAATTCACAGTGAAAGTATCCAGACAGAGAGTTATTGAGAAATAATGTGTATACTGCAAAAAACCACTTTAGCTTACTGAGCATTTGCCTCCTGATTTTGGCAACCCCTTTGATACCTGAGCAATATGGTAGACAAAGAATAACAGCTCTTGCTCATTCTAAACAGAATGTCTGATAAGCCACTGTGATCACAGGTGTCTGCTCTGACAGTATGGCATTTTTGCAAAGACTATTTCTAGTAACTTCTTCATAACATTTTTAGCAAGTTCTTGACTCCTTACATAATTTTTTCTTGCAAACCTAGCACAAGGCTTTATGTGTCTCTGGACGTGTACGTTCCCCTGTAGTTAATCAGCAACTGAACAAAAGAATTTGATGATCTAAAATTTGTATTTAGATGCATGAACTGATGTTTAGTCCTCCTCTTAATTTGAGCGAGAGAACACTTTGTTCTTAACTATTGAATATGAATTGTGGGCAATAATTTCAGACTGTTGATTTTTTTTTTTCCTTTAGAAAATTATGACTGTGCCAACAAGAAAGACATTAACTGGAATGATCTTGCTCTTTAATAATTTATTGAAAACATTTCTTAAAATACTTAAATATTTCATAGGCAAATATAAGCAGACAAATTTTAGGAACTGTAAGCTAGTAAGTGACCAAAATGCTCCTAACAGTTTGAGGCTCCCTTTCATACATAAACACATTGTCTTAAAATCTGCTTATTTTTATCTAGTTAATAATGTGTTTTTCTTAACAAGTTTCTCCCCCAAATTTTAAAAGCATTCAGGATCCTCAGTTTGTATGTCAAAAAATGCTTCCTGAATGAGATTGAATGCCATTATTTTGTCCTGACTTTGGGAAGTTTTCAAACCTTTCTGGAATCAGATTCATAAATCACACATTATATGAACTAGAATAAAAAAAAAAATAAAAATTAAAAAAGGTAAAGGGCTTAGAAGCCAAAATAAAGTTAACATTCCCTGGAAAAATTTTGGTATTATACAGAATAACAGTTTCAATGAGTAAAATTTCTCTTACATCATTTCTGTCCGGCCATTTCATTGCACTCCACTTAATCATCAACACTCCAATAAACAACCGGGATCATTATAAACTGTCTGAAAAAATCAAGGTCAAATTTGTTCCTTTAGGATCTGAATTGAAACTTCCTATTTAATGCAAAAGGAAACATTCTATTTTCACACATTTTTTAGAAAAGCAAAGGTTCACATGCATTACAGACTGATGGTGTGTATTCCCTCTTTTCCACCAACCAGCCAGAATGGGGCATTTGAGTTCAATTCAATCTTTTTTTTGAATGAATTTAAGCTATTAAGTCCATGAAAAAACCAGCCTAGATGATATTTTGGTATATTTTTTTTCTCTGTTATCTTTTTATACTCTTCTGCTTTGAAAGCCTGACTAACTAAAACAAAGTCCAAAATACAGCTGTGCCATATATTGGAAATATGATTTACCCACCACGGTAGAGAATCAGTCCCATGACTGACTTTCTGCTTCAAAAACACGGAAACTTTTTTATAAAAACTGAGGCAGATGCAGCAAAGAGTACTAGAGAGATGTAAAACAAACTCTCCTATGAATTATTAAGTAAAATACTCTTCTCAGAAATGGAAAAATGAGTTGAGCCCCTTCGATGCAGAGACATATGGGAAGGTCTTCCTTTGTTTTCATGAATCAAAATATTTTTGCTTCCAATTCAATTAGTTTTGTGGATTCAAAATAGATTTGCACACAGTTCTCAGGATGACCAAAATTATTTTGTTGAGAAATTAAAAATCTACACAAAAAGCTCTTAAAAAATATAATAAAATCCTATATTAGCAGTTAACCACAATACTGCATAGAGTGTTTGAGCTCTCAGTAATTTTGCAGGAGTTGTTCACTACCCTTGCACCAATCAGTCATGCCAAGCAATGCTGAATAAAACACAGACTTCACCTCAACCACAGTTTTCCTTCACTCATTGTGATTTCTTGTATTTTGATGATATACCATATTGTCTTCAAGCAGGACTTGTGCTTTCTTACCCATCGTACTGATTACATATGTATTAAAATCCTGTTGTTCTCAGTTATCAATACTTTAAAAATTATAATATTTCAGCTTCTTGAGGATCTTGTTCTCTTCTTTCCTCCTTTCTTCCTTCCTCCATTCTCGCCTTTCCCATACTGTTCCTTCTCCAGACCTTTGCTATTCCCCTGTCCCTCAGCACCTAGCTTTCCTGTCCTCCCCCATCCAAATACCATCTTTCAAGCACTTTAGTTTTAGCCACAACTGACCTAACCTGGCAGCTTAAGTCCCACCAGTAATCAGCACTTCTCCCCTCCCCCTGCCAGATCCTCACCTTTGAACAAACAGCCTAGGAACTGAGAAAGGGCTCAAGAACATAGAAAACAATGTTTAGGCCTGCTTCTGCCACTGTTGTATATTTCTGTAATTACATAGCGTACAAGTTAAAAACAAGTGAAAACACCTTTTAAAATATTCTTATATCAAAAATGTATTCAAAATTGTAAACACTGAAAGGCTATTATTTCCAAAATAGTGATACTTCTTTGGTATTTGTTTCATACTGGTAGTACAAATTGTTTTAGTGGAAACCTTCCTTACCATTTTTTGAAGGAAATTCTCCATATCTAAGTGATTTCACATCAAAGTTAGTTTTCTCTGAAATACATTAGTTTTCTTTTCAACTGGATTCAATATAGGTATAATTAGATGAAAATAGGTGTCTAATAGCTAAATGAGATCAGAAATATAATTAGAAGTGGGACACTGAAATACACTATTGTAATTCTTCTGTGCTCCAAAGCTTGTCTTCAATTATATATCATCTATAGAGCTTCTTTCTGTCATATTTCTTATATTCTTATAGGCAATCCTTAGCATCGCTCACATCTTGCAGATGCCTTAAAATGCATGAACACTCTTTGAGAAGAAAAAATAGTGAATGTTTCAAAGACTGGAGCTAAAAGCTTAAACTTACTAAGCTGAATACACTTTGTCAATTAAAGAAAAACTGGGGGGAAAAAATTACATTCTTCTACCCATAAGTCTTGAACAGGTAATGCTCATAGCTTCACATGAAATAACTTATTTCATCTTTGTGATATTATTTATCAGGTTTGGGTGGTTTTTTATTATTTTCTTGTCTTTTAGTTGCACAAATTATCTCCTACAAGGCTGTTTCTATTACTTTGTATGATGCACTGTCACCTTTAAATATACTTAAAAAATATGTAAAGAATTAAGGATTTGCACCTGGAAGATCCTTAGGGACTACTCAATTGCAAATAATTTAACTAGACACTGGATGTCAGTGTTGCCATTTTATATATTTATATATAAAAAAAGGAAAATAAAGAAAATCCAAGGTGTAACCAGAAGTACAATATAGAAGAAGACTAATCGAATCATTCAGAACAGCTTAGAAGCTAATTAGCATTCTATATCTTCATGGTAGGAAGAACATGTTGGCTTTAAAGAAGCAGCTCTCCATAAAGGTTTTGATTTCTATTAAGAACAGAAAACCAGATGAACAAACACTTAAACTAAATGGACATTTTAGGAATCTGTCACAGGGCTTTTACATGGTAATTAACATTCAACATTCCATTTAATCAGAATGATGAACAGTGCACAATATGAGTGATGGTATTTGCTTTATCATTAATTTGTACCTGGCTTTCCAAAAAAATGCCTTGATTTAACTCACTCCTAAAATCAACAAAATTAATCTCACAACCTTAAAGGAGCTGTTTACTTTTAAACCAGGATTTTATTCTTCAACAAGTTTTAAAAGGGATTTGGACAAGAGTAATAATTAAAAAATATTAATATAATTGTATAAATAAAAGTCTACCCACTAAACAGAACTGTCCATCCCCTACTGCCACTTTGAAGCAAATTTTACCAAAGACCAGATTTAAAGTAAAGGACTTCACAGTCAGGTACACATGCAATCTCCTTTGAGGTCTGTCAGAAATACTAATTCACCTATGGCTTCAAGCCATCCTGCAGAATAAAACACAGTATTAAATGGAACCTTGTAGAAACAATTCCCTATTTCACTAGTGTCCTGGTTTCATCTGGGATAGAGTTAATTGTCTTCCTAGTAGCTGGTACGGTGCTGTGTTTTGAGTTCAGTA
>JAVJGG010000017.1:6649177-6666624 GCA_035590195.1 Aviceda cuculoides | reverse complement strand
AAGAAGACAGAGAGAGAGAGAGAAAGGAAGAGAGAAAGATTTCACCAGTCCTGGGTCCAGCGTTGGTTCAGTCAGCCAAGGGGTTCAGTCAGCCAAGGGGTTCAGTCAGCCAAGGGGTCCACTTCCGGTAGGCTTGTGCGCCCGGGGCTTCGGGTTCAGTGTCTTTTTATCATCCTTGCCCCTGCTTCGGGCGGCCACACAAACTTGTCAGGTTATTGTCAGGTTAACGAGCACTTTGTGAGCCTTTGGGCTTGGGGGCCGTTTGTGGAGTAGCTTCTCCTTCCCTGCAGGCATGTCCATTGTTTGATCAGAACAGCTTATCAGAACAGGAAGCTGTGTGCCCTCCAGCACACCCTCCTCATTGCTGATGTCTGAGTTGATGGGTTTTGCACCTTTGTTCCTTGTTTTGCAGGGTTTGTCTTTATGTAGAACTTGTTCCACCACAATGTTTGAGACAATAACTCTTCAGTCTCTCACAACAGGTCTAGTTTAAAATTAAATGGATTTAATGTCCTGAATTTCAAATGAAGGATTATGTCACACCTTCTCTGTTAAATGTCAGGCCTCTAATTGTAGCTTATTCACAGAAGCTTATAAGTATTAATTGACTTTGCTGTGCAAATACATACCACAAGGGCACCCTTTCTTCTTTTTGGGCCAATCTTCCTGATCTGCTCTGGTTAAAAAATTTGGTTTTAATACATCCTTTCAAATGCCTTTAGGAGTTGTTAGAATTAATTTTATATATTACTGATTTGATCCAATGTAACAAATGTTTTCCCATCAACATCCATCTAAATATCTGTTTATCAACATCCATTCATAAATATCAACATTCATCTAAATATGTATATTATTAACATGTCAGGTATTACATACAAACATATTCTTTCATTTTGTTATTAGTTTATTAAAATAAATCTGAAAAATATAATAATTCTCAAGCAAATGTATGAAACCTTGTAATTCCGTTAAATCTTATTTGAAATCCTAAACTATATAAAACTATAAACTATACAAATCACTGCCAATGTGAAGCAATGCAGTCTGTAAAGGAAATGACATTGTATAGCTTGATGACAAGGTAGCTTTCAGAAGACTAGTCTGTATAAAGTTTTCATACATTTTACATAGATGCAATCAAAAATTCAACTGAATTTTTTTGCATAGATTCAATTATAGTAAGGGGAACTTTTAAATAGACACTGATTGTTTCCATTTTATCAACAACTGAAAATTGAAATCTTAAACACTTCCTTCTCATACAAACTTAATAGATACAAAAGATAAGACATTCACTATATGAATTAATATATTCTCTAGATTCTGCTAATTAGTCAAACAAAACATAATTCCATCTGCATTGGGAGAGAAGGAAATAAGAAGCAGTGTCATTTTCATCTCAGGGCTCTAGCCAACATTAATTAATTGGACTATTTTTCTATTCTGGGTACTTGTTTTCACAGTGAATTACTGGTATTCCTGTAATGATAAGGAGTTTGCAAATACAAGTTTCATAATGCCAAAGAAAGAGAAACTTCTCTTGAAGGAGCTCTGAGGTATGTCACAACTTAATCCTTAATGGCTGTAAGTGCGAAAATTATTTTAACCCTCCATTTTGCAGTGTTTTGTGCTGTTTATCTGCACAGAACTGCATGTCCTTAAAGCAGGTACAGAGTTGGACTTGAGGTTTCTGGCCCCCACTGTCAATGCCCATGTCAGTGTTAAGCTCCCCCTTGTTCATTCTCTCTTTGGTCAACGGATTTGAATTCCTAGCTTCACAGTGGCCTGGCATCAACAGGCAGGATTTTCTATGGAGGTTTTCCCTGTTGATTTATTTAAAGTGACTCAGGTCCAAAATTACATACCTTAATTACATGGCCAAAGACATGTGCCAGAATTCTGGTTTTAGGCACTTATTTCCCAAAATGATGGTAAAAGAGACTATATGCTCATTTGCCATGTAAGGAACTTTGTGTTCCAGCATGACCAATCTGAGAGATCACAGCAATTGTGAGTAGGCATTTTAATCAATCTGTAGCATTTAGGTGTTTAAACTTGGTGCAAGCTGAGTGTTTTCCCTAGAATTTAGCCTGATTGACAACCAGAACTTCTGCTTCATAATAAACCTGAATGAACCCTCCCTTCTGCCCCCAAAAAAGAGGAGTGTAGGAAAGATTTCATAAACTATGGCACTGATAATTACTTGATAGACAGTTGTTGAATCATCCTTTCCCACCACATTTAACCTTAGATATTCATCTCTTTGTCAAGAGGGATTACATTTTAAAATCTCGTATTTTATGCACATAATTTTAGAAGATAAGAGGATAGTTTGGCTTGAAAAAAAAATATTCCAGATGTGAAGCAAGACTTACATGTGTAGTAGCAGTAGTCCAAATAATCTGTGAATGTCACTAGAAATCATCAGACTCGTAGGAACAAGGCCAGTGAAAGGAGTAAACTAACACTTGATTTTCTTAGGTCACTCTTTGAGGATATCAGGAGGTGAAGGCAGAAGAAAAGATGTGAGACAACTTAGTGAAAAAACGTGCTTGGGTGAATAGCAAGATGCAGGCAGACAGATGAAACTAGTATGGGAGAGATTGATACCATGTGTTTTGGATGTTCTCCTTAGACACACATGCCGTGAAGTAGATACCTAATACCACGGAATGATTTGAGGTGATTTAGGACATAAATTCTTGTATGATTAAGGGAAAAATTAGGGCTTTCTGAAGGGTAATTGAAATCCCTATATTCTGAGAAGGGAGCTACATAAACTGTAAGAAATTCTGTGACCTGTTTGTTTATATGTCCAATTCTATGGACAGCTCAGTCAATAATCCAAAAATTAGATGACCAAAAGAATAACATATAAACACCAGTTGACCCTATAGGAAAGATTTGAACTACAGGTGACACAGAAGAGTTCTGTGTTCATCTTTCAGAATACTTTCTCAATTTTATCTAGTGACTCTTGAATGTAAATTGTGTGAAGGGTGCATGGAGGAAGAACCCAAACAGCAGAGGTTACAGTGGTAAAAACCGAACAGAAAAGAAAATTTTAAAGAAATGACAGGACTTTGAAATGAGCCAAACAAAACCAGACAAAAACTTTTTGACCTTCAGTATACACTGAGTAAGCAATTTAGGCAGTTAATGAAACTGCTGTTCTTCTTACAGAAAAGACAGACCTGTTACTGTGAGAACAAGATGTTTTCTTTTTTATTCTTCTACAGTTCTCCCTATAAAATCTGAATGGGGACAAAGCTGTTGTCCAGAAAAATACAGAATGCTAAAGCACCAAGATACTTTTAAAAGTGTGACAAACTTTGGGAAAAAAAATGTACACTCCATACTAAAAGTCAGTATAGCTGAACTTCAGATACATTGACCAGCACACAAAAAATAATTGACAATGCATTTAGCACAGTAAAAGAAATTTATTTTGCTATTATTCTACTTTAACAAACAATTATATCATAAAGCAATCAGAGAACTGAATGATTCAATAATAAATTTCAGAACTAGCTATTGCTGTTGATGAGTATATGGGCCATAAAATATTATTAAAAATTTATTAAAAACCAAATTATATGTTGCATAAACCCATAATCAATATAAAGGCAGTTAGCAGAGATAACAAATTTCTTAGATTTGCATATTTTAATTGCTAATGTTTGGCAGAGTTTAAAGCACACTTCAGATAGGAGCACAACTGAAGGGATTGAATGTCTTCACAAAAAAACCCAAAATTGATAGTTCTGCAAAATAAAAAATTAGGTGATGCTACTACAAAACCTCAAAATTTCAGTTTCCACTTTCCATACCTTTTGGAAGCATTCATCTTATGCAAAAAGGAGTCTGCATACAGTTATTCTTAACTGGCAGAATATAGGAATTACTACATGTGAAAAAGAAGGATTAAAGAAAGAATTCAGTGGGGGCTGTGATGTTGACACTTCTTGGCTTATAAAACCAAACAAAATGGTGTAAAATCAGAAATAATATAGAAAGAAAACACCAGTGAAGAATACGTACAAGGCATTATTTGTGTTTCACAACAGGTCCCTATTTTCTTTGTCCAATCAAGTGCAAACATTTTGTTTGTTTGTTCAAAAGACTTCCAGATTTTCTTGTATTCTTTTGCCCCTATCTAAAATGATCAATTACATAGCAACCTTTTTCAAGTTCATATAGTGATGCATGTAAAAAATCTCAGTAATCAGATTACAATGTGTCTTTCTCTTCTTTGTTTAAGGGTATAAATCCGGGTTAATACTACATGTTAGCAGAGATACATCAGACTGAATTTGGAAATTAAGAAAGAAGAATAAATGAGCAATTGATATTTTTGATATGGATAGCAGATTTTTTTTTTTTACTAAACTTTGTTGGATTTGAATTAAAGCTAAATGAAAACATTACAAATGCTAACTGTAAAAACTAAATTCCAAACACATTTTTCAAACTAAAAAGAAAAAAATTGTTACTAAAATACACAACTTTAGTAAAAAAAAAAAAAATTTAGGGTCGAGTCTTCTCAAACTAATTTTATCTCTAATGTTTAAAAATTCCTCATTTAGAAAACCAAGACTCTAATTTTCTTCTGTTTGGTCTACTCACTCTGTTGTCTTTGATATGACCCAGGCATAATTTCTTTTGCCTTTTTTTTGATTTCTAGTTTGGTGGGTTGATCTTGGCTGGCTGCCGGACCCCCACCCAGCTGCTGTCTCACTCACCCTCCACAACAGGACAGAGAGAGAAAATATGATGGAAATGCTCCTGAGTCAAGGTAAGGACAGGGAGATCACTTATCAATTACTATCACAGGCAAAACAGACTTGACTTAGGGAAGATTAATTTATTGCCAACTAACAGCCAAAAATTAAAACACCTTTCTTCCTTCTTCCCAGGCTCAACTTCACTCCAATCCCGATTCTTCTACTTTCTCACCCTGCACCCAAGCAGCGCAGGGCGGGTGGGGAATGAGGGCTGTGGTTTCCCCTGCTTTTATGTGTGTCCTTCTGATGGACCACAGTTCCTGCCAGAAAACCTGCTCTTGTGTGGGCTCTCCATGGGCAACAGCTCCCCTCAGGGCATATCCACCTGCTCCAGCATGGTCTTCTCCACAGGCTGCAGGAGAATCTCTGATCTGGTGCCTGGAGCATCTTCTCCCCTCCTTCTTCTGTGACCATGGCATTATCAGGATTTTTCTCACACGATATTTTTTCCTCACTCCGCTCCCTCACAACTGCTATACAGCAGTTTTTACCCCTTCTCAAATATGTTATCGCAGAGATGCCACCATCTTGGCTGCTGGGGCCTGCTTTGGCCAGTAGTGAGTCCATTTTGGACCCAGCTGTAACCATCTGTGTC
The DNA here is from genome assembly GCA_035590195.1 of Aviceda cuculoides. Taxonomy (NCBI): domain Eukaryota; kingdom Metazoa; phylum Chordata; class Aves; order Accipitriformes; family Accipitridae; genus Aviceda; species Aviceda cuculoides. The sequence continues at coordinate 6,661,242 of JAVJGG010000017.1, read as the reverse complement.
CTGTATGAGGCAGCCCCTGGCCTCTTCTCACAGAGGCCACTCCACCAGCCCCTCCGCTGACAAAATGTTGCCATCTGCACCAGGTACAAATAGTCTCCAGAAACATGTTGATTTTATTTCTTGTTCAGCAGCAGTCATTCTTGTCAAATTAGAGGTAGGAAACTTGTAATAGAGGTCAGGCTTGTGGTGTGATACTGAACCTACAGATGCTGACATCTATTCATCCCTTAGTCAACAGCAGTGGACTGATATTCTTTGAGGTAAATGGAGCTGATAATTACAGAAGGTTTATGTTAACAAACTGCAACCACGGCAACAAAAAACTGTGTAATATCAAGAAGATCTGAAAAGACACCTAGAAAAACAATGTCAGCTAAGAAGAATAGAGCAAAACCATCTTAGTAAAATAAGCTGGGGACTGTGCAAGAATTACAACTATGCAAATCTTCAGCTGACTGGTGTAGTAGTTCTGTAGTAAAGACACAGCGTAAGCAAATGTATTCAACAGTGTGTACAGGAACTGCACAAGAATGGGGAACTGCTACCTCTGCAGAAACAGCTGACCAAGGAGAAGCAACAACTGAGTAGGTGTATCTTCCTGTGTGGTGATCCTTTGATCACAGTTTTCACTGAACAAGAGAAACCAATGCTGAATAAAGGAGCAAGCTTGGCACCTTGCTTCTATGAAAGGCAATAGATCTGAGGTTCCCCTGGGTTTTGAACTCCGTAGGAATTAAGAAGCCATAGCATCATAAAGAGACCACAATATCAGTGATCAGCTGAATGTCAGCATGTCATTCCTCAAATTAGCATCTCCCTTTTCTTTGAGGATCAAGGGGGAAACTTGCTCAAGAGGCACTGCTTTTAAGAGAAGCAAAATACTGTCAATAAATTAGAATTCAGCAAATGTAGGAACTGCTGCCTTCACAACATATCATCAATTAGCTAATGGACATATTGCTTCTATCTTGGGCAACTGCTTCTTGTTCCCATTGTATTCAGAATGATACTCAGCTCTTTTTTTTTTTTATCCACACAACTAATGTGCATGAAATACATTGTGTAATTTTTACATATTTAGATGCACATACACATATATGTATGTGCATAGGAAACAGGTAAGAAGTGTTAGTGTAAGTATGTGTTTGTGTGTACGTGTTCACATGCAAACTACCACTGTAGCCACACATAAACACCCCCCTCGCAACATACCGAACAGGATGTAGAGATCTGAAGTAGGAATAGATTTTGGTCTTATTGTTAGAATTTACTTTTTCTCACTTGAACACACCCTACTATTTGCTTGCTCTGCACAAAAAAAAAAAAAAAAAAAAAAAAGGATCAGATCTGTCCATCAAGGAGACTGTCTTCTGTCTTTCTATCTGTCCCACATAGTGCTTAGTCTGCTTTGGGTACTGCAAAAACACAATTTTCTGGTTCATTGATAGTGTATTCAGACTGAACCATGCTGAAATAAAAATCAAAACTGAAGAAAACTAGTGCTTTCAAACCAAACCAGCACTTCATAACCAGAATTGTCATTTCTGAGATCTCAGTGTACAGAAGACCCTCCACTGAAATTTGCAGAAGATGAGCACTCTATTAGACACGTGCAAACAAATTCATGCCAGAAATGACAAGCTGCCACTGCCAGTGACCTCTACAAAAGATAAGATCGAAATGATGTCTGCAGAAATAAATAATATGGCTGAGGGAATAGAACTGGAACAGTCTACACAGGCTATATAAAGTAAAGAATAGAACCTGTGTTTGTGAATTATAAAAAAAAAAAGAAAAAAAAATGCTCTCCGAATGTGTAGATTAAAAACTACTATATATTCTTTTCAGACATACAGAGGTATGCCTTGTAAAATGGCATTTAGAAGTGTTGGCACTCTTTGAAAACAGATGTTACAGTAACTTTGAACACTTTCAAATCATTGGATGAATAAATGAAACCAGAAAAACAATGACAATTAATTTGTATGAGTTTGTGCAACACAAATATTTTATAAAAGCACAAGAGAGAAGCCAATATAGAGAATAGGCCATCCCAAAGCACACTCAACAGTGCTTGCTAGCCCTGCAGTACAGTATATAAAAATGAGTCCATTTATCAATGTCACCCCTGCATTTATGTCTTATTTTGGGTTTCTGCAGTACTATATTTCATATCACCAAATGCTCATTCTGACCAAGGGAAAGAGGAATGAAGATGAAACTAACCATCGAGACAGACTTGCGGAAGATCAGAAATGTGACTTCATAAGTAAGATTTTTTTCTTAAGTCCCTAAGAGAATTAAACGTCCAGATCATTTTAATATGGACCAATTTGAAAAGCAAGGTTTAAAGCCTAGGAAAAATAAAAAACACAACTACTTTGTTTAAGCATATGTATTTCCTAGGTTTTGACTCTGTGCATAAGGTAGACTAATAAGAGAATACACAGTTCCAGATGTTCCTTAATGTATTTGGTTTTAGTTATATAAAATATTACTAGCTAGAATATGACAAATACTTATTATAAAGATTTTTTTCTGATTATCTATTGAAAAGACATGAAAATCTCTAATTGAGACCTTATTTCTGCTTAAGTAATTGTCACTAACTTAGTATAACAATGGTTTGCATTAATATTTCCATCCTGTGCCATGATGTCAAAGAACAGTGGGCCAAAATGTTCCACACTATGGAATACTTGTTGTAAGGAAAATAAAACTAAAATCCATACAAAGTTCTCCTAATTCTGTTCTCTTACTAGCCTCATAATTTTTGTTGTGACAACACATGGAAGACCCATCAAAGATGATGTCCTGATACATGATATCTTTAAGAAAGAAAATTAACTTCTAGAAACATCAGTAGATAACACATCTTTAACACATCATTGGCTTTATGTTTAACCTGAGTGAAGCCCGCCTCCATGGATCCAGTTCATGTAATCTTTGACTTCCACTGCTTCACTAGGAGTTGCACATACTTGGCTCTCATCCTTAATCCCAGCCGTGATTCATAGGAGTATTACTTCTCCATTATGCAGTAGGAAACTCCTGCTTACATACAAATGTCTTTTATTTGTAGCTGAAATGCTTCATGAGGAAAATACAAAATAAATAAATGTTTTAAACATTAGCATATTTTATTTACCCAGCTACTGTTTTCCATGGGGTATGGAAAAGGTGAACATCTGTCACCTCCTTTTTCCAACTCCTTTTAGTAAGTTTATAACTTATTCTCAGCACAAGTCTTGCTCATATGTGTACAAGATGGAGCCACACTTTCACTTGGCTGGTGGCAGTCTTGCCCTTTATCTTCAGGGTGATAGCTTTTGCTATATAAAGCCTCTGACACATCCACTATGTATTCAGAAGTTTTGCTTAATATATTATTAAAATAGTAATAAAAAGATAGATTCATTTAGTCATTCTACTACTGTCAGCAAAATCCATCACCACTTTCTTTCTTGGAGTGTGATGCTTTAATTTACATATAATAACCAGTTTGAAATAGAATTAATAATCATAAATAACATTCAGGCATAAAGTCAATGCCCTGATTAACTTTTACAAGCAGAATGGGACATTTTGACTGAAGAACTTTTTAAGTAGCTGCAGGGAGGGAAAGACTGCTTAGGTCTCCCTATCCTTTCTCTTCTGTCCTCCCTTCGTTGCCCCTCCAACCTTGGAGGGGCTATCATAGGTCTTCATGGTAGTTCCTTAAAGTATCAGGCAAAGTGGGAATCTGGAATGGGCAGGTTTTCTCACTGACACTAAAGGTGAGATTTTCAGAAGCACTCATCCTTGATTAATCTCTGCTCTCATGGATGTCAGTAGTAAAATGAGGTCAGTGGAGTAATTATTTCACAGCTGAATGACCATAGTAGATGAGAGTTGTCTTTCTTTTTTTTTAACTTCAGGCTTTCTAGAATTCCAACAGTTTGAAATCTGTCCATTTTTATGCCTCTGAACTATACAGCCCCAGAGGGGCAGTTATCTATAAAATGTGCAAGGTCATCCACATGGAGATTCTTTTCTATTCTACTTGCCTTTTTTTTTTTTTTTTTTTTTTTTTTGTGGGGGTGTCTCTGAGGAAAAAGATGACATAAGCCAGTGTAATTCACAGTGTTCTTCACAAAGCAACACTGAAAGACAAAGGAGAAACCAAAGAATTGTAACCTTAAAACTACATTTCACATTTCAAGCAAGAAATGTGCCTCTTCTGTGGATAAAATGTTAACAGATGCAGAGAAAAAAAAAAAAAACAAACACATTTTTCACCCGAATGCACATATTTGGCAAAAGAAAAATTAAAATTAAACACATGCATTGCATCATAGCAGAAAGGAAAGGTGAAGATCAAAGGGCAGTTGATTTGAATGGCAACCTTGCTTGCTGGATTTCACTTTCCAGACCAACAGATGATAAATCACACATCATGATCAAACAAATCAAAATGAACAACCTCATAAAATGAATGCTTTAAGAGTAAGGTAGCTCAAATGGCATGAACTACAGGACTGACCCACTCAAAATATTTAACCTTCACAAGATCTAGTATCCTTTCCACTGCCATAAAGTCCAATCATTTTCATTAACATACAATAAGCAAATAATGCTTGTCACCACAGTAACTACAGAAATATTTAAGAACTAAAGAAAAGGAACTATAATATGCTGTTTGTTCATTTCTTGTTCATATTGATTTTAATATTTTATACTGGAGTGAATAATGGGAGAATACTCCCTCCGTACAATCATCCAAAGTAGGGGTTTATATGAGTCACTGCACTAGGATCCAGGAAGTTCTTTTCCCACTGAGCTCTCTTTTTATGACTTTGTGCAAGTTATTTGAGCTTATTTGTTCTTTTTTTCCTCTATATAACTAGGACAATAACAGCCACACATAAAAAAGATTGAACTACAGTATCAAGACTGAATTGTTAATAATGGTTGCCTACTATGGAGATGTGTAGTTCCATGAGATTCAGGTAAGTATCATAAAGTTATACTGTGCACAGCTCCTCTTCTGCAGTGATGACTATGTAGTTCTACGGCTTTCTGTTATTTAATTATATAATTATTGGCTTTAAAAACAAAAATCAGTGAAAAATTGAACAATTTTCTTTTTTCCAGAGGGGGCATGCCTCTCTTGTGAAGAATAGAAACTTGTTAGTGAGATAAAATGTGAAACCATCAGACTGATGAGTATTTTATTCTTTTTTAAAACTAAGGTTGCAGCTACATCATGGGAACACTGCTACTTGGCACAAGGAGTCCAGTCTTCATATTAGCTAGGAATCTGTGTTTCTTTCTGAATTAACACTATCATGTCCCTTGGCAGCTCTATCTAGGCACTTACGGAAGAATTTGTGCCAGCATCCACCCTGCCATGCGCAAAGCAAAGCCACTCCAGATTTGGTTCTGTTGTCCAGGTCTCTGAAGTTATCCCAGTAGGCCCTGAGACCTTGCATGCTCCTTCAAATTTCATCACTGAAAGGGCTGTCGAGCATTGGAACAGGCTGCCCAGGGAAGTGGTTGAGGTACCGTGGAGATATGTAAAAGACATATAGACATGTCACTTAGGGACATGGTTTAGCAGTGGACTTGGTTGTGTTAGTTTAACAGTTGGACTCGATGATCTTAAGGGTCTTTTCTAACCTAAATGAGTCTATGATTCTATGATTCATGGTTTTGTCCTATGTCCCATCATTCACATGCCCCACGTTCAACATTATTTGACAAAAATGTACCTATAGCAAGCATTGAGCAATCTTCTCATTCATATTTTAAACTGGGAAGAAATGGAATAGGCACAAAGGGATGCAACTCAAATCTGAGAGGGGACATGTGTCTACTGAACAGTCAGTATATGTCATGATCATGCACTCATGTCTGGTTCTCTTTTCCACCACCAGGATGCATTCCTCCCCTCTTGAAAGCCGTAACACATATATGATTAGCCCATCCCACAGAAAGGACAGGGCAGCTCTCTCTCTTGCCAGCTTCTGCTAAACCTTCCTTTTCTCACAGTCCAGGTTACCGGGTGCAGACAAAGAGCATTCATTGTAAGTCATTTCATGCCTTCCTAGGTTCATGACTGCTTACCAACAGTTGATATGTTCGTATCTATTTGTATCACCAACAAATGTTTATGGAACACAATCTGCTAAGGAATGGGTTGGATCTAGGCATCTATATACACAGCTGTAAAATATAGGCTTAGAATCAGGAATGCCCAGAGTCTGGGTCCATACTGTTAAGTGTCATTTCAGACTCCAGACTGCTAAGTGACATCCTTGCCTTTATGGAAACCTTGAATGAGAAAGCTCTGTTCTTAGGCTGTGCCAGCATAAGTCCCAGAACCTTGCAAGCTCCAGAAGGATTGGTGATGATATAAGCTGGCTGAGTGACACCTGAGAGCCTTTTCTGTTTAAGATTCATCCTGACTGAAAATACATAAGAGAAAAACAGTATTTCCTGGTCCAGCTAAAGAAGGTTCCATGAGCAAAGCCCCTAATACTCCAAAATTTGTGCTTGCAATCCATCTGTGAACCCAAAGGCTTTCTTCTCCCCCATCCCCAGGCTGAGACTTTGTGTGGAAGCTAATCTCATTGCAGTTCCACTGAATTGTTACAACGTGTAGCAGTGTAGGAGAAAAAGCACAGTGTGCACATAGCTCTGCTTACGTGATTAATGTCTTTTGTAGATTTTTGTAAGAAATATAATTTCATTTAGGCATTATGAGAACTTTTGTTTAAAAAATGTAAGACAAATATGTAGAGATTTCTGAAGCCCTTGACACTTCATTTCTACAGGAGTTTACCCAGCTCCAGGAAGGACAGTGTGCAGGTAATGTAGATAGAATCAAGAGAGAACCTCTGGAGAGAAAAGGCCATGCAAGAGATCCACAAGTTAGAATTAGTGTTTTCTTAAAAGGATAGATTTCAGAGAGGTCTTTTACTAAGCATGTCAGACCCCAAGACTTGGGACATAATACTTCCTTGCTGGAATATGCCTCATAGGAGCTAGGTTTGGTGGAAAGAGGAATAATTAAATATTGTGCCATGGGAATGGAAAGGGGCTATGTTCACTTTTGTATGAAGTGAAGAAACAGTGGTTTTAGTTGTGTACGGTGGGTGTTAAAAGTGCATGAAAGCAGATGATTTTCTGAATCTCTCTTCCATCCTGTGAGTCAGGGCCACTGCCTGTGTGGAAAGGGCCACATCCACAGACAGCCATACGATGTGAAAAACCTCTTCCCAAGCATCCCCTCCCAGCTTGTGGGACACTGATACTAATCAGATCCAGAATGCACTCAGTCTTGCAATGAGATGGCCAGAATACTTGACCATGTCATGGCAGGAAAACAGAAGCCAGCTGAAATTCCAGGATTCCTACATATCCATGGATAGGGAAGGACTGGCAGTATAGGCACCATTAGCCACAGTGTAAACAGACAGTTTATCACAATACTTTTGTCTAGGAGAAAGAGGAGGCTGTTTTACCTCAATGGAAGACAGTCTGATCAAAAGTACAGCCATCATGGACTTGCGTTTTGTCCATAGGTCTGTCTAGAAGTTAAATAAGCATAAAGAGATTCTGTTTCTTAGCTGGATCTTAAATTGGCACTGAAGAATCCAAACCATGTGATTATTTTTAAAACTTCAGAAATAAAAATAAGAATGTAGATTATCTGAATAATCAGGCTGAATGGCTGACTGTAACATAAATTGACTTATTCCCCCTGGACTGATTCCTATTTGATCAACTAGGAGTGGCAGCCCTCCATAGCACAGTCATGACTGTCTTGTCTATAGGCATGAGGGTCCTGAAGGTGGTTTTCTGGCATCGCAGAACAAGCCCTGGTAACTGGGCCTTCTCCCAGGTCTGGAGAGTAATATCAATGAACAAGCTGATGTTTCAGCAGAGCCTGTTAGCATCGTTACAAGGCAGACAGGGCTGAAGAGGTGTAATGGGATGCATGTCATTGCTTTACTACAATCCTCCTGATATAATATATTCTCAACAACCATGAGGCATTAACCAGAATGACTGCTCGTTTTTATACATCCTGAGTGGAAAAATAAAGAAATTAAAAAGCTCAAAGGACAGAGCATTATGGTAGTGTAAAAAATAAACACAGAAGATTTGGTAGTGTAAAAAATAGACAAGATTTAAACAGCAGTTCGTTCTGTGTCTGAAGCAGGTATGCACCACAAAAAAGTAACTCAGTAGATAATATTATATCTCACAATAGCTAGCCCTGAAACACTTGATGTGTTTAATAGTTTCCTGTCAACTCAAGCAGATGAAACTAAACTGCAAAAGCATGTTACAGAAATTAGAACATTACTGCACTCTATTAGAAAATGAAATGCACACAGGAGAAACATTTATTATCAGAGAATACAGAAGGAAAGTGATAGCATCAAAGTGTTTGTGACTGATCTAAAGCTGAAGAGCAACAAGGGAATGAGAAGAGGGAAGGAGAGAGGAAAGGAAACAGCTTGAGTATCTGATAAGAGATGGAATCACATCAAAGATGAGAGGAGGGACTGAAATTCAAGAGAAACTGAAAATCCACGATGAAAGATACTCAAACCTGACAATCTGCTAGATCTTATTAGACAGGTAAATCATCAGGTCCAGGCTGAAGTTTTGTTATTTACAATAAATGCTTGAAGAATATGAAAGATTATAAGGTTTTTGCAGCTTTTAACAATCTTTTTTTAACAAAGATATTGGGCAACATAACCAAAGGAAGAAAACTTTCAATATGAATTTATTTACTCGCCTTCATTTTTTATTTCCTAAAATGAGACAATTTTTTTCTATTTAAATATTTTTCTATGGCAGTTCAGAGATATAAGTTAGGATATTTACTTTTTCTTATTTTTGAGAAAAACTTATTTTCCTTAGAGCAAAAATGGAAGATCAGAAACAATATTATTCAGAAAACAAGCACTGAAGAAGTAGTCCTATATGATTTTTTTTTTTTTTTAATTAAGACAATATCATCCTACATAAGGGAAGAGCTAGCATTTCTTAATCTCATTAAAAATCACTGAGAATGCATACAAAATTGGGGAAGATTTGCAAATCTATTCTTGCGTCAAACATTTACTGGACTTTTCAAGAAGTCATTTGCATCAAATTCTCATTATGTTAATGGCAGTTAATTATTTAGGTAACTTGGCGTAAAACACAAGGCAAAAGTGTGTGTAACTTATTGCTTAAATATAGTTAAGAAGTTGATCCAAAGACTTTTGAAAATATGATATAGAAAATTCCATGCTGCTGTACTTGACTCAAGAAAGGAAACTCAGGTAGCATAGTGGAAAAGTCATACGATTCATGCACAATAGTAGGAAAGGACATTCCGTTTGCAGGAGCAGAAGGAACAGGCATAGTGTAGAGGAAAATCCAATTTGCTCAAGCAAATGTGTGGGCTTTTTTTCTCCATTTAAATTACAAATCCCTTTTTATATATAGTTATGTGTGTCAGATTTCTCTACTGCAGAAATGGTGAATGTCTTAACATAGTTCTGTGTCCTCAATAGAATATAAAGGAAAAGCAAAGAAGATAATTAGTAGGTTCTTCAGTTATTTCAGATAAATCTATTTCTCTTACTATAAGTGCTGTTATTCTGACTGCATCTGAGACATCACCTGCATTCTGACATCATCTGAGAACAGGCCAACAGCTAGCTGTGACAGTTGCAAATCCCCACCAAAGCAAGTAATGCAGTCGAAGCAGTGTGGCTAATAGTACAAGTAAGCAAAAAGCATTTGAAATTAATTTTAAATACAAAAATGTATTTAAATACAGAAAAGCCTTAGTAAAAGATAACCGTTCAGAAATGTCACCAACACTAACACCATCATGTAGCTTAAACTTCCAACATACTGTGACACTTCCTTCACAGTCTGTATGGCTAGAATGCTCATTCTCTAGAAAATATATTCAGTGTAAGCTTCACACAGGAGGAAACTCTGTCTTTAGCTCTTCTCCATGAACCTACATTTAGATCTGTTAGATTATTACAAACTGACTTAGTGCATGTTGCTGGAAGATGCAATGAAAATCGTTGTAAAGAATCTCATACTGGATTAAAAATGTTCTCATATGCTAAAAAAGTCTTGACAAGTAAACTTCGTATTATCAGACTTCATGCTGAGTAAGACACTGTCTGTTGTCCTTCACAGTAAATGCCATACTGCATTGCATATAAGTGGGCAGAAAAAGAATGAAGAGATAACTTTGAGCACCACTCTGGTCTTCCTATAGATAGTCCCCACTGCTCTGACTAGCATTTATTATAAACAACAGAATATTTGGTAGTATTCAAGGCAAAAAGAAACTTGCTTGGGGAGCAACAAACCTTCTTTTTTTCCTACAAGAAGAAGTGTTCTCCGAGGCTGTAGATTAATGCAATTTTCTTCAGCTTAGATTTATCAGCAGAGTACATCTGAAATATCTCACATGGTAAGCAGATTTGTCTTAATTTTCTTGTTTTCAAATTCTATTTCGATGAGCCTAAACATATGGAAAGAATATAATTGTATCTTCGCTGTGAGTTGAAGTAGCAATCTAACATGCATAATAACAGTCACATCCTTTTGTGAATACCTCACAATTTTAAAGACAAGGAAAGCCAATAAGAAAGATTGATTCTGTTGATCAGTTGTATATTAGAACAAATTTAATTTGGTTTTGGTTGTAGAATCATTAAAAATTTATCATGTATCTTGTAGTGATCAGTATTTTTTATAGTTTAGGAAGGAGATTCCAAACAATGCTGTTTGAGAAACATTTGAATTTGGTGGTAAGTATGCTTAACGTGCATTATACATACCAGGTTTTAATTTATAAAAAAAAAGTAAGTAGAATGCCTATGAGTATTTTTTAATTAATTCAAGCACGTAAAATAATAGACTAGCATCTCCCAAACCATTAAAAAAAAAAAAAAACAAAACCCCCAAAACAAACAAAGCCTGCTTGAATCCGGTCATCTTTAGGAATCATAGAATAATAGAATGGGTTGAGTTGGAAGGGACCATTAAAGGTCATCTAGTCCAACTGCCCTGCAATGAACAGGGACATCTTCAACTAGATCAGGTTGCTCAGACCCCCATCCAATCTGACCTTGAATGTGCCCAGGGATGAGGCATCTACCACCTCTCTGGGCAACTTCTGCCAGGGTTTCACCACCCTCATGGTAAAAAAATTCTTCCTTATCTCTAGTGTGAATCTACCCTGGTTTAGTTTAAAAATGCAAGCCCTTGTCCTGTATCTAGAGGCCCTATTAAAAAGTCTCTCCCCATCTTTCTTATAAGCACCCTTTAAGTATTGACAGGTCACAACCAGGTCTCTCTGGAGCCTTCTCTTCTCCAGGCTGAACAACCCCAACTCTCTCAGCCTTTCCTTGTAGGAGAGGTTTTCCAGCCCTTGCATCATTTTTGTGGCCCTCCTCTGGTCCATGTCTTTCTTGTACTGAGGACTCCAGAGCTAAATCCAGTTATTCAATCATAGCTGAAGAAGTCATCATGGGACATTTAACAAGGGTTTCTTCAGCACCTCCTTTTTGATTCCTCAGTGTTATCATCTTAATCACTAATACTGTTTACTTAAAAGACATAATTCTAAAGGATAGGTGGGAATATTGGGATGGGAGGTGTCTTTTGATTGAATTATTCATAATTAGCAATGAAACGAAAAAGCAAGAGTACAGCAGAAACTTTAAAGAATTATATAGGGATAAGCCCCTTTCTGTTTTTACAAAGTTGTCTTGGTTTCAGCTGGGATAGAGTTAATTGTCTTTCCAGTAGCTGGTACAGTGTTATGTTTTGCATCTAGTATGAGAAGAATGTTGATAACACACTGATGTTTTCAGTTGTTGCTAAGTAGTGTTTAGACTAAGTCAAGGGGTTTTCAGCTTCTCAAGCCCAGCCAGCAAGAAGGCTGGAGCGGCACAAGGAGTTGCAAGGGGACACAGCCAGGACAGCTGACCCAAACTGGCCAAAGGGGTATTCCATACCATGGGATGTCATGCCCAGTATGTAAA
>JAVJGG010000017.1:6623196-6645300 GCA_035590195.1 Aviceda cuculoides | reverse complement strand
CCCCCTAGCAACCCGTATGGGGAAAAATTCCTTTAACAGAAAAAAAAAAACCAGAAGAGTTTCTGAAACTCCAACAAGATTTTATCTGGGACTCCTGGTAAACAAGCAGCAGCCCAAATTAGGAAACTAGATTGTTTTCTCCAATCTTCTTTTCATCAATACAAAGAGGTGCTAACAAGACACTATATTTGCTGACAAGAAACTGGAATTATCAGATAATCCAATTACTTAAAGAGTGAAAGAAAGAGGGGAGGAGGAAGACGAAGGAGGGTAAGGAGAACAAGGGAGGAGTGGGAAAGGGAAGAAAGATCAAAACAGTGTCTAGAGAGACTGTCTTCCATTTGTGATTTTTCAAGAGATTTAAGGTCCATGTGTTATTGCAGATAAAACCTCAAATTAAATAAGCCCAGGTTCTGAGTGCACAAGGAATGAAAAAAGGACCTGGATGATTTTTTAAAGCTTCTTTCTTTGAGGATTGATATCAATTACTGACAAGGAAACTTCACAAGAGCACAAATATCAGTTCAGATGAGGATTTAAAAAAAAGAATGCTCTTATGACCAACTGAACCATTGGGTTCACAAAGTTAAGCAGGAAATTTCTTAGCAAGAGTTTTCCTGCAAGGTTTTGCTATTTGTTTTTACCATGCTGGAGAGAAATATGAAGAAAGCATTTTCTGAAACTGAGCTAATACAGTTTCTAGTAGAGATAAAATGTACCACAGGAATCAAAAGACTAATTTCCATCAAAACTTCTGTAGCAATGTATTTGATGGTAAGTAGCTTTCCAAATCTTATGTACTTCTTATTTTAGTGTCAATAGGAGAGAAAAATGTGTATTTTTATGTGATATATTCCAAAGTTAATTTTGTCTATACTTCATATCAGAATTCAAATAGCCAGCAAGTAGAGTAAGAGGCTTGGGAGCCAAGTACTGGGGAGGCCATAAACCTGGGCTGGATAACAGAGAGACCAACAGGTCCGGGAGTTGGCTACTGGAGGAACCAGGGGGTCCAAGACAGTTCCTGAAGAGACTGCAGGGTCTGGAAGTCAGCTACTGATGAGGTCATAGTTGTGGACCAGCTACCAGAGAGACTCATTTGCATGTGTGTGTTTGGAGGTGACTGGAGACCTAAGGGACATCTACTGGGTAGACTGTATAAGGCCAGTTACTGAAGAGGATCCATGGTTTGTATGTAGGTCTGAGCACCAGCAAGAAGAATGGGGCTGTGGCCTTGGTGACTGGTATGTCCAGGTGCCAGCAACTGGGGAGACTGAGTGTCTGAGCCCAGCTGCTGGAGGGATCCACATTGTACATCTTTTCGATGAATGGGCTTTCATCCTGATCAGCCAGACGAGAACAGGATGAGGCTGTCGGTTGTTTTTATGTGTGAGTGATGTGTCTTCTGTCACTGTTCATCTGTCTGTCTGACCACATGTAGATGTATATATGGATTGTGTTCATGCTCAGCCTCACTACTGCCTGTCCCTGAAACACACTGCTGTGTTAGCCTCATGGCTACTGAGCTATCAGATTCAGCAACTCCCAGTGTAGTCTTTTCTTTCAAATTAATAAACTAGACCTCTTTCCCAAGGCCCTGTAGTCACCACCTATAGCATAACCTTAGTCAGAGTTTTGCAAACTACATAAATTCTTGCCTGTTGTATGCTGATATATTTAGTTTTTAATATATAGATCTAAGCTTTGGAATGAGAGATATATTTTTGTTGTTAGTGTCTTTTACCTTTAAGAACTCAAACCAGTACAGAAAAAGAATCTTATCCAATGTCTACTTATTAATCAGCTAATACTGATTTTATACTCCTATACCTTAATAACCTTAATATATTTGAACAGTATTTCCATGGGGCAAGAATATATGGGAAGTTGTCATTTTTTAAGCTCATAAATGTATTTCCCAAAAAAGTGTTTTGGATTTATCCTGGTGGTTAGGAGTCTATGTGCAACATTGCTCTGCAAAAGAAGTCATTACCTGACAAACCTCAGCTGTTGTCCAGCTGCACAATGAAACTATCCACATCTCATCTCAATTTACTTTTCTTTTGCGTGTCTGATATGATGGACAGTTTTTATCATTGTTTTGAGCACATTCGAATTTTCTGCTTATCTGAACCTTGACTCTAGAACAGGCAGAGTAAAACATGCTTAGTCTATGCATATTCTGGTCTTTTAAAAATAGTAAAATTAATCAATATGCCAATAAGCATTATATAATACAGATGATAATTTTAAAATGTTTTGTTAGCTATACAAAGTAGCATTTAAATATAACAGGTAATAGCATAAATACTATACAAATAGTCACTGATATTTAGTACTCTGATAAACAGATGCAAGGTTATGCATAAATTATGATAAAGATCAAGGAATAGATTCAGATTTTTTTTTTAATATATATCACTCAGATTTTAATCACAGTGATCATTTATTTGACCATGTAAGCATAAGGAGAACATGCTTAATTAAAAAAAAGGACAGCTGGTGATGTGGGTAGTTATGTAAAAAGAACCTAGTAGTTAGGTAAAAAGCACCCGAAATTTGTCACACAAGCCAACCAAATACAATTTTTTATTGAAACAGGTTGGCCTTCAGAATTTTGATCCAAGGAAAAATCTCAGAAATTATCTTTTGCCTTTCAAATGACAAAACCGACATTATTTCATCTTGGAAGAACGTAGTAACGTTTCACAGATTCACTCTATTCATCTGTGGTGTTATTTAAACATCACCATCAGCAGCACCCTTTGTCCTTTAAGTATTTCTCTATTCTCCATATTAAACTGCATAGAAAAAATACTCAGCAGTCCAACCTCTGGCACAGCAAACAAAAAAGGATCAGGCAGTATTATCAGTGTACACATAATAAGGCTTTAAATGAACATCCTCAGTGATAACAATCATAGTCATATTTTATATAATATCATCATTGTACCATTATATAATTATTAGCAAAAAAATTATTAGGACAGGTTTTCTCTTAATTAATGTAGCAAAAAAATACATTTGCTTTCCATCGAGATGTATTTCATGCAGTCTTTCTGTCTGATAAGTGTAGGGGGAAAAACCTTTTGTTACCCTCTGGCAGTGCTTCATTCATATGCAGGGAGAAGCACAGGCTGCTCTTGAAGTAATTATCTTCTGAATCCCAATGGGATGGGCTCAGCAACAGTATAGCTTGGGCTTCACTTAACTGGCTCCACTTAAATAAAATGCAACCTGCTTCTTAAGAAAGTCTAGAGTACAGCCTAAGTCTATGGCTATGTCACTTACCTGCATTTCAATGTTGTGAATGT
This sequence comes from Aviceda cuculoides, assembly GCA_035590195.1. NCBI lineage: Eukaryota > Metazoa > Chordata > Aves > Accipitriformes > Accipitridae > Aviceda > Aviceda cuculoides. The sequence continues at coordinate 6,641,986 of JAVJGG010000017.1, read as the reverse complement.
TGGGCAAGTCTGTACTAAGAAACAGCTATGAACTTAAAAGTGTTGTAAGAGTCTAGGGCTTATAATCTTCAACAAAATTAGGGTATATCATTGATTACTGGATATTTTTTTTAATCAAGATTTTTTTTTAATCAAGATCCTCAAGACTATGTCTCTGCTGTTCTGAAAGAGCAATGCCTGAGAGCCCAATCACTGCATGTCCTGTGTCCTGTCCGTCTTCCATCCACAAGGCTGCTGTGCTAGTAATGTGGGAATAGGTAGGGGCTGCCTGTAGGAGTATGTAAAGCAAACATTACAGCAAAGGCATTTGTCTCAGGTTTTTAAATCTGTGTCAAATTAAGACATAATTTTAAATCCTGTCAGAATAAAATTAAGTTTTATATATAGTGGGTTCTGTCATAAACATTTTAACCTGAAATATGGCCTGATTTTTATTGGTTTCAGGAATGGCTGAAGAGAGGTTTTCTGAAAAATAATTGGAATAGAAAAGTAAAGTATCAATGTCTAATTTTATCTAATTTATTAAGTTATTACAAGCAGGCAATAATTTCATATTACTTAATAAAGTACAATATCTTCCGAGAAGATTAATACTACAAGCCCTAAGGGTTGTTTTCATGTATTCTCTCTATTTTTCTTATAAGCTAGCCAAACTGCCTGTCAATGCTTAAAGCAGTTTCTGCTGTATTTCTCCAGTCAGGTATACAGCACAAAGACACAGTATTGTAATGGCTGACCTCAAAAGTCCTTCTTATAAAACATCATTGGGCCTTTGCTGCTTTGTTGCATACATTCTGACAAACTCTAATCAATCTGTTTTAATATTAAAGGAAACTTCCTTCCAGGTATGCTCATTTAAGTGTGAACATCAGAAGTTTTGACCTTTTCTTACCTCACACTAGTGCTGCTTCTTTGTGACTTTGCCCTCATTGGCTTTGCTTTCTGTAGGAACTGTCAGTGTTTCCAACATGCTTCTACCTCTCCCTAAACCCCTGAATGTTCTTTTCCACAGAGTTATACTCTAACTGTCTAGCCTTATTTGTTCTTCCTTTAAATTCATACTGAGTCAAGTTCTCTTCATGTACAAGGCTGTCAGGTTAGTGGGGGGGAAAAAAAAAAAAAAAAAAAAAGATTTTCTGTTCTTTTAAAAAACCTGACTTGAATGATGCTTTCTTTAATTTGGCAGGCAGTGCCAAAATAAAGATTGTTATCTTTGCTTCCTCCTATTAAAAATGTACGTGTCTATTTAGTTCACACAAGCATTCCCAATAAATGTAAGACTTTCAGCACATCTGCAGTAGACTAAGTATGGAGAAATCTTACTTTTCATCAATCTTCCTCTGTAATTCTGAAAAGAGTTCACACACAGTAGTAGATTCCTCCCATTCTAGTTCTGTTCCTACAAATATATCTTTACTGGCCTGATGATGTAGACAGTGAGAGTCAGAGGGCTCACTAGAAAAAAGTCAGTCCCAAATGTGTTCTGGGACTGCATGACCTTCCTCAATATTTCTGTCTAAAAGCTCACATCACCACTAAAAGTCTGTAACAATGGCCTGTCAGAGGAAGTATCAAGCTAACAGTGCCAGGATAATAAAACATCTTCCAGCTCACATGTTGATAGTCTTGTCTTTTCATCATGATTATCATATTGGCAGCTGTTTACTTTGAGCTAACTACCCATCGTTGCTTATGATCAGCCAGGAGAATGAGCAATGTGATTACAGTTCTGTGTGCAGTATAGTTTAGAAATACATCCTAAATTTTAATTTGTTTAGTATCTGCTAAAATAATAGAGGACAGCGACATGGACATGTGTGATTAGAGCAAGGGATGAATAGAAACTCGGACATACGACTTGTAAGGGTTTCCCAGAGACTGACTAGGAAAACCTGAGTTTATGAGTCCACTGCAAATACTTAGGTGTGTGTAAACAGAGAAAGGGAAAAAAAAAAAAAAAAAAAAAGTGAAAACTCAGCTTTTAGTGGAAAGATCAGTGTGATCAAGTCCTAACTAGGAAGCAATTTGGAAATGACAAAACTGTTCCCAGTTGTGCTGCACTTATAGTCCTCTAGTTCGATCTGAATGTATATCTTTGTATGTAAATAGGTTCCCATTAGCAAAATACAAATCTTGCTCCATGCATATAAGCATTAGGTAAAAAGTAATAAGCAAGATAAGGAGCTCAAGGGTAACTAATCCTTCATTAATGAGGGAGTTTGCTGTGAGGTCACTAAATTAGTACTAATTAATAGAATTAAGGTTGGAGCTGAAAATGCATAGCTAAATGCTTCATTTGATTGATGGATATCTTACTTAAACCAAGATCCTTTAGAGCAAGTAGAATGGTGTTCATTTCTATATATTGAGGAATACATTATTTTGGTGGTACTTTCTTTTAAAATAAGGGAGAGAAAAGAGAAGGGAAAATAGATGGGAAAGGAAAAAGGAAGGAAAGAGGAAAGATTCTCCAATATCAGCACTGGTTTCTGTTACAGGTTAAAAGCCAGTATTTCTGAAGTTTTCTATTGGGGTTTTAAGCTCTGTCTAACTTTGAAATACTTTGGAGGTTATTCACAAATGTTGACATTTTATTTTTCTTATCTGAATCTTCCTGTTCTGCAAATATATTTTGCTAGAATGCATCACATGCTTCAAAAGGTTATTTAATGTCTTCATGCATTTTGAATGTTTTATTTTCATTACAACTCTGTCTGCCTATTTCTCCCTTAATTGGTAGCTGGGAGTTGTCTGCTTTCTTACCATTTTCAGATTTTTTTTTTCTCAGCATATCTGAACTGTTTAATTCTCCTACTCGCTAAAGTAGAAACTCATTTCTTGGGGACTGTAATTCACACTTGTGCAATTCTTCTGATATTGTTGATGTTATTCCTGGCCGACAATGTTAAATTTACATTCGTAAGTCAAATGAGACTCTCATGCTTCTGTACATTTTATCTGTTTTCTAATTCACTTATTTTTTGGTGCACCTTTCTCTTACTTCTGTCTAAAATAAATTTTTTCCTATTACAATTTTTTAAATATTTATTTTCATCACATGTATACTGCTACTGATTTAGGATTCATCTGGGTGGGTTTTTTGTTTTTTTTGTTTGTTCGTTTGTTTGTTTTTTCTAAAAATGAGACCATCAATATAACAACACTTACCTTGAAATATGATTCTTAAATAATATTTATCAAGAATCTAACAGATACTGAGATCTTGTCTCAAAAAGTTGATAAAAATATTCAAAGTGTATAATTTCAAAAGGAAAACCAAATTAATACCACTTGACACTGAAAACACTTAACTAGTTAATTGATCTTATTTTGTGTTTGAGCATAACCTATTTCTAGGGACTGTGATCTTGACTGTCAGGGCGCTGAGGGCACCCTATGCCCACCCTGCCCATGACCCAGGACCCCATTTCAGCCCCCAGGGCCAACACCCCTGCCCCAGTGACAGCACAGCAGGGCTCGTCTCCAGCTCCCTACAGCCTGGCCCCGCCTGGCCATGGGCCCTGCTGAGCCAGGCCCCCCCACAGGCCCATGTCCAGGCCTGGCCTCAGGCTGACCCCATCCCCACAGCCCTGCCCGGCCTTTCCCGGGTGGTCTGCAGTTACTGTCACTGGGCCTGATCCTGACCCCACCCACAGGCTGACATCCCAACCCAGTCTCTGCCCATCCTCCTCCTCCTCATCATCTGACAGTCTGGGCTCTTAACTGAGCCTGGCTTCCAACCCCAGGGCCTGCCCCCTCCCCTAGCTCAGATCCGAGTCTTGGAGGTCATGTCCTCAGCTCCCTGTCCCTTAAGGAGCAGCCAGCCCTCACTTCTCCCTGACATTGGATATGAATAAAAGGCAGAAGGCTAACTAGTCAGAACTCCATTGGTTTATTGATGCAGAATTAGATGACTGTAATGAGTCAAGAATGTTAATACATGGTGTGCCAACGCCTTGTTTTCTAAACTGTTGTGTTCTCCCCCCAGCACGGGGGTTAGGTCAGTATGTTGTTTCATGCATGGTACTGTAGTCGATGCAACCAGTTTGTGATATACAGCTTTATAGAGTTACCCTACCTCCGTCTGCTCACAAGAAAAGCCCAAAAGCAAAATGAACAACATTCTGAATATACAAACCAAGCTTCGCCTTATTTTACTTTATTTGTGTGGGATCTTAAAGGGTTTATAAAGAAGTGAAATGCCTGCAGAGGAATCTCCTTCTCAACTGATTTAGTAAACAAAAGAGTTGACAAGGAACTAGAACGTGTAAAAGTTCAGATGGGCCTCTGTGAAAAGAAAAAATCAGGATAATGGGATTTAGGTTCACAGCTCCTCACCTCAAAGTTATATGCACTATAACAGCCGAAATAATAGCATATGTCAAATAACAGATTAAAAATTTTAAATTTAACTGGATTAGTAAGTATAATATCAATAACTTCCTTGAACTACTGATAAAAAAAGAAGCAAATATGAAACTTTTGGATGCCTGCTTGCTCTTTCATCAAGGACCTCTGGCAGCCAATTCTGAGAGAATTTTCAAAAAGTGCAGACAATACTAAATTTTATGCAGACTATTTTCCCGTCCATTTTAAGCTACTCAAAGACAACCTCAGAGCAACAACAAAGAGGAAAATGATTGATTTCTTCTGTTTTTCTTTTGTGGGGTCTTCCCCACAAAAGTTTCTAGGTCAAAAGTAGCTCAATAAGTCTGCACCAACTGAAGCAGCAGTTGCATTTTGATAGCATGATAACCATGAGTCAGAGAGATTTTCAAAGGAAGGCTTTTGCAATAGTGGGATACAGCCTAAAATTGTTGTTAAATTGCAAACGAAAAGATGACACTATAGGTCAGTGTCTCATATGTGCTGGAGCTATTTGTATAAGATGAGATGTCATAGGAGATGTTATCTCGATAAAAATGGTCATTTAAACCCATTCTTTTTATACAAGAGAAATGACACAGAGCTATGGCCAGGACACAGCACAAGGGCTTGCACAGGTAGGCTGTGCAGTGTCTTCCAAGGTCACAACTAAACAAAAGCTACAAGTGCTGCAACCAAGACTGAACTGTTCCTGGATGTGCACAGATGGCTTTAGGAAGGGAGAGAAACTCAGAAACTGAGTTGCTTAAAGACCTGAAGACTAGGCAGAAGCTGAGGGTGGTCTTTCAATGTCTCAGTTTTTGTCTTATATTCCTAATCTTACCATAAATCGTACATATAGGCATTCACTTCTTGCCTGGATTTTGGCCAGTGTCATTACTCTTTATTGGTTCTCACTTGTGTTTGGCTGTAATAGTCTTCATACTTCTTTAATCCAAAAGAAGAACAGTTACACTAGCCAGATCAATAAAGGCACCAAATAAATTGAACTTTAAACACACATTGACAGTACTCTCTGTGGAAATTGCTGAAATATAAAACAACTCATTGTCTCCCAGATCTTTAAAAGTTTCAGGTTCTGATTCTTAATCACATTTACAGTCACTTTAAGATTAGTGAAACAATTCATATCATTAAGGGTCTGTGGAGTCCTAGACTTTAGAGACATACTTAGAGGGATCAGTTTTTCAGAGTCTGCATTTTTTTTTTTTTTTGTTTTATATCCATTACTTAGCCAAAGATACTGAGAATTACATTTCTTAGTTTGTAAATGATGTAAAATTAAGGGACCAGTAAACATGGGAAAGACACATCTTTAGAGCTGGAGGAAATGAGAAGTGTTCTTTCAATACACAAAACTGCAGAATAATGAATCACAAAACTGCAAAACAAATTGAAGCGTGACTGACTGCTAAATGAAAAGATACTACAGCATCTGACCTTGAGAAAAATTATGTGCAGTGGTGGAGAAATGCCTGAAGTCATCATCTCAGCTTGCCACTGCACAAAGTAAAACACAAGAGACACTAAGTTGCACTGTGCAAGAAGCACAAAGTAAAGCACAAAAACTAGAAGTAGTGATGCATGAAGCTCTGACTACATCCCAGATGATATCTTGTGCTGGTCATCAGTACTCCTTTTCATATTAATTAGTGTTGCATTTGGTTTTTTGTTTTTTGTTTTTTTTTTTTTCTTTTAGAAGGCTATTATGCAAAATACATACAGCTGATACAAATATGAGTAAGCTTTGGCTATGAATATAAACTGAAAATACAGTGTGGTAAAAAAGAGACCAAACTAAAATAATGCTTGCAATTACAGAAGGAACAATAATATCCTGTTCCTTTCTGTCTATAAACACACAGTAACTTAGGAACGTGATTCAAAGGAAATTGTCAGCAAAAATCACAAATTAAATGTTAAAAGATGGGACAGTATGAAACACAATGAAGGTGCATTACTGGCAGAAAGTCTTCTCAGGCAGAAAAAGGAGTAGAAGTCTTCTGTATGCCTACTCCAATTTTTTTTTTTAATAGCAGAAATCTGTTCTAAATGTACCACTGAAGTCCAACTCTCCTGAAGTGCTTATCTGCTAAAATCAATGACAATTAGGTCTATCATTCCTATACTTTATATGCCTGAACTCAGAAACTGAATTTAAAGTTTGAGTTTAGTACCTAACTTCACAGTGAAAGGAAGTCTGAAGGAAGGATTACTCAAACTGTGGGATAAGATACAGTGAAAAAACTTTTATCTGAAATTCTACTGCTGCATAAGTACCTATATGAAACTTTTATTTCTTGTCCCAAACTAGTTTGTAGACATATGTGGTTAAGAACAGATAGTGCCTAAAAAATAGAAGATGGTCACCTGTACTTGTATATACACTTATGTGCATACAAGTTGGTCCTAGTGATAGACAGCATGCTCAGAACTAGAAGGAAGGATTTAAACCCTCTCTATCCTGAGAGGCTTTAAGCTAAAGCTGTTGTATCTGCAGCCATCAGGTAACAGAAGGAGGTTGGATAGAACAGCCCTCTAGTTCAAGCGTTGAAGTTCAGCTATAGCAGAAAGAAAAGGAGAAATCAGAGGGTAGGTTCAAGACTTCTCAGGCAAAAAAGAAAACCAAAGTGCATTTGCCCATACAAGCACTGAACGGTAGCTAAAAACTGGGGAGAATCCTTACACACAAGGAATGCATAAACAAAAATTTCATTAAAACTTAGCACTAACAAGAGGAGGGATTAAGTTTGAGACAGTATTCAGAATTTTCCATTAGCTGAGGCAGATTCTTTCTATTATTAATTTATTTGCTTTTTCGGATCCTATTTTTAGTCACTAGCTTCTCCTCAGCCATTTTATAGGAGATGTCTGCATATTCAATAGTGCAAAATCTAACTGAAAGCTATTAAATTAATTTTGGGTAACTTTTTGGTGGTAAATTTCCACTAAATTAATTTCTACAGAGCTCCACCGAGGAAGCAGTTTGCAGCCATAGTTCTCTGACACTAGATATTGTAGAGGTCAATAGCTGTATGCTAGAGAGCGACTACTACCAGAGAGACTGAAGGAACAATGAAAAAGTTAAGATCATGCGTATTTCACGTCTTGGGCACTGACAAGATCTAAGCTAAATTTACCTGTGATTTACATTGAGATATAACTCAGAAGTAAGGGTAGCCCTCATCTTGTCCTTAGTTCTTATGAAAGCACTCTGAAGTCAATAGAATTGCATGAACTATGTGGAAAGGTACTGCCACTAAAAGAGATTGTACTCAGACACATGATTCCTAATTTTGTTCACAAACACCTTACAGTTGAACTTCCAGAGTGTTACCCTGTGTGTCTTTACCTTGATTAACCTTTGATACTAAATCTGGACAAAATAACATGAATAAAATACAGAACAAAAAAAAAAAAATCCACCCCAGATTACTCTCATACATTTATGCTTAAATCAATTACTTTTCATAAATGCATGTGATAAGAGCAAGAAAAAAATAATATTCAAGTCAATTTGGACCATTTTGTTTTTAAAATATAGTTTTTTTCATGTGGATTCCTATGGAGGTTCCTTGAAAACTGTTATATATACGCCTGGTTTATACATCTGAATATGCATTTGTTGTCAGAAAATCAGTGTATTTCCTTCTGGCTCAGGTATCTGGCTTATTACCTTTAGTAAAACCCTGAGTGAAAGTTTGCTTTTCTTCAACATGGTTTCCTAGTTGTGAATAAAAGCAGATACTGTGGACTGTATATGTATAACTGTGAACAGTTTGGTCTTGCAATTGGCATTTAGATAGCAATTTTAAATGATTGAGATAATTGTTTCTATCTGTTATTTTATATTTTAGTTTTTCAGTAGCACATGCAATGCATGATTGGGATGGGCCTGATTCTATCAGCACAAAACAAACCATATTCCTTATTCTAGAGGGCTTATTAACAAAAAGAGAAGGGTAACAAAAATGAACAATTTAATGACTAAAATAGTGAGCTGATACACTTGTGATCAATTATACAGAAGAACTAAAACTTCAGGGTACCAAGGGACAGCTTTTACATAGTTGCACTTTTCAGGGTAGAAGTATACTTCAGACATAAAAGCTGAAATTCAGCACAGTACAACTCTCCAGTTCAAAAGACACATTGAACCACATAAGCTCACCTAGTATTTGTCACAAGGATTTATGTGAAGCTTGAATATTGCATTTAGTTAATGATGACTACTGTAAGGTCATTTTCGCTTAACAATTTTTAGTCAGTGCTGTGCTAGTATTTCTTACCATATGCATTGTTTTGTCTGGAAGAAGTTTGAAAGAAAATTTCTGACTAAAGCTGAGAAAAGCTAAAAAGAAATTATAATTTAATAAAAATAATTGCTAGATGATCGACGCCCTTTAAGCTGTTAACTAAAAAATCTCCAGTGCATGCAGTAAATTGACCTCATAGCTCTGGAAACAAAACACATAACTTTCTTTTTGAACAAAATTCTTCAGTATACTCAAGTGACACAAATTAAGAAAGTAAAAAATGAAAAAAACACATTAAATCAAAACAAAACCCAGCTAAGAAAATTAAAGGGAAATAACTTCTAGGAATGAATAGCATATTAATTAGAAGTTAATTTTCTCTATTTTCTCTATTTTTCTCAGCTGCAAAGCACAAATGAGTTTGTCACTCTGAGTCTCTAAGAAGAAACTGTTCCTCAGATCATAGTAGCTATCTACATAGTATATTCACACACACACACAAAAGTTAACTGGGACCATAATGTTTTAATCAGAAGTAAAAAAATATGGATCCATATTTAGGAGTCTTGCCTTTGTGATATCAAGATGAACGTTTAGTTTTTGCTCTTTTGGCAGTTATTCCATGACATCCTAATATTTCTTTTGGATATCTGATAAAATATTTTCTGCTCAATAAACATTAACTCCTCTATTGTCCAAGTAGAAGTGTAATCTATGTCTTTGAATCTAATGTGTCTTATCATCTGGTCGTAATGCACATTGTTTGCATTCAGGACTTAGAGAATTCTTGTGCCATACAGAAAATACCAGAAGAAAATTGAAGCCTTTGAGTGAACATCTTCTGTTGTGTTTCAAGGGATAAAGAAAGAAAAAAGTGTAGTGAACAAATTCAGAAGAGTGTTCAAACCAAGAACCACAAATGAAGAACCATAATGAAAGTGTAATGCTTTGTAATATTTTAGGCTTAGCTGGAGCCTAACACTGGGTCTCTGTGCACTTGAGTAGCTTCATGTTGCATTCCTGCTTTGCTGTGTTGCACACATTCTTCTTCAAATTTCAGAGACCCAACTCCTGATCCACATCACAGTACAGTGACTTCAGGTCTGACTTATTACAACACTGTGACTTCTTACTGTCATGCAGCTTCAGCTGCAGACAGCAGAGTTTGTTCTGATTCTCATCAGTGTACTATCAGATTCATCTCATAGCTCCACTAACACAGTGTGACTCCTTGCTTGCAGAGCTCAGAATAATACATTGGATGCATGCATTTTTTGTGTGTGCGCACGTTGTGTTTTGTCAAGCTTACACAAAGTCCAAATATCTGTGAGGTATTCTTAAAATATTCAATGTGGGTTTTAAATGTTTCATTACAAAATAAACTAAAATATGGTCATAGCACTATCCAAAGAAACGGGTCAAAAGAGTTAGGGACAGTCAGGTATCTAAATAGAAATCAAATGTGGAAAATACAAGAAATGAGAGGCTACATTATAGTAACAAATATAACATACGCAGGACCACCATTCTCTGGCACTGAGGTCAAAAAGATATGGAAAGGTCCATGTGCATGCTACTAAATTCTCCTGTCCCCGGAATCAAAGCTGTATCCAAACTGCATATGAAGAGTAGTCTCTGAGCTGTGCTGCCTTGACTGTGCCTTGTAATTCTTTGGGTGACTGCTATCTGGCCAACACCAAATCAATCCAGGCCATCCTCACAGTATAGCAAGTTAGGTGATCCGTTCCAGTGCTCTAGGAAATTCCATGGCATTTTGGTTCATTGTGATAAACTGTGGCATGGCTACAGATAACACAGTTAAACAAAAGAATATTTAAGGTCAAGCTTTTTTGACTCTTCTATTAGATACGTTTTCTTCGTATGAATGAACCCCCCTGCCCCCCCCATTAGTATAGTTTTAAAAGACAAAGAGTTTATTTACTAGCACCAGAGAGAAATATTAAACTGAAAATAGAAACCACAGTGCAGAGAAATTTTACAGGCCATTGCAGTATCTAGCATATAGTATTTTCCAGATACCGTGATTGTTACTTTCTTGCCAGACATGCAGGAAACATAGTGTCCCCTATCTTTTCCACAGAACAAGTAGTACAGGAAATAATGATCTGTTATGATAGTCCAACTATGACTGAAGTAATAAGCTAATTTCACTAAGATATGTAATTTTCTTCAGAAGATACCTATTACTGTCCCTTTCTTTAATGATTTTTCAATGGACTGGAGCATGCCCTAGAATATTTCAGTGGATTATTAAAGTACAGTCCTATGAGTTATGTGTGTATATGCATGTGCATTTGCAGTTCAGGGAAGAGCACTAACCCCACTAGAGGTACAGAAGACATGAATTAACTAGTGTATTTCTCACCCTTGGTAAGTTTTAAAGCTATATACATCACAAGTATAATAAATCACCTACTCTTAGCATAGAAGATGACAATTAAATATCTCAATAATGACAAAGTCACATCCTAGGATGAGAGCCTTTCCTTTTAGCTACCTTATTCTGCCTTATAGGTGTCAAGCAGAATCTTTAGATCCCATTGAGACACACGAAGTTATTCCTGGAGAAGACAGAAAACCAGTATAGGAAATGTCCACTACACAGAATACAGGAACCTGAACTTTAGAAATGCAATGCTATTAAAAACTGAAAGCAAGTTTTGAAAATGAATCATGTTAACCATCTTTTTATAGGCAAAGAACTTCTCCCTAGGACTTTGTCTGCAAGGGTAAGAGTCAAAAAGCACCTGCTCCAGAAAATCACAGCCTATTATCTAGGTGTGGTTTTGCTAGCAGTGGGTGGCATATGAGGAGACTTAGTTAATGCCTATTTCTCCCTTTTAACGACTAAAATACTATTTTCTTTTATAATATTTTTTTAACCTGATATCAGCCTAACATATTACCCATTACCATTAACTTGGTAATTGTCAATTGCTGTCTGAAAATCCAGTAATTCTGGTTTTCATTTGGTCAATTAAGACAATTGGGTTTTTTGTCTTTAATTGTAATATCAGATGAATCAATCAATGACAATAAACTATTCATGGTTGTATGGAGAAATGGGTTACCAATTGCTAGACCAATACAATTTTGATTTAAAAATTCAATCAAATAGATACTGAGTTAAATAAGTTCTCAAATTTCTTACTGCATAGGAAAAAAATCACAATACATTATTTTCTTTCTGTAAAAGAAAATGTTCACATTTCAGCATGCCAATTACAGTTATCCCAGAAAAGAACTGTCTTTTAAAAAACATTTAAAACTGAAATGCTTAAATAGATCATTTCATGAAGTCCGTTTCACCTGAAAAATCATTCCAGCTGCAGGCAGTGGATAAAAAAAAGAGAAAAACATTTCCAAAAAATTTAGTTTTTTCTCTTTTTATCTCATTTTACTTTTTCCTGGAAAAAGATGTGACCAGGAAAAGAAATTAAAAGATAAGTATAAGATTTACTTAAAAAAAAAAAAAAAACAACCAAAAAACCCAAAACCTCACTGGTGGCTATCAAGCCTCTTAGAACAAATCACATACCTAAGTAAAGGAAAAAGTGGTGTCCCTCAGGGCTGAATACAAAAAAGCCGGTACAAGGGGAGAAGAATCACATAGATATACCAATAGAAAATGAATAGAAACTGCTGAGGAGAGGGGTAGCTCTTTGTGGGAGAATGGAAGACTTTACTTCACCTGGGAGTTTGAGCCCACAGTTGTCTCCATTAAAGCATAAGACTTTTTCCTTTTTTTTTTTTTTTTTTGAAAATATGTAAGAGAAGTTAGTCCCTGCTCCCAGAAGTTTAAGATCTAAAAATAAAATTTCTTAGGCCAAATCAGATAGCAAGTGGCTTCTGAAGTCTAACTTGGACTCCTCTTTCTTTGCAGCAAAATCAAGTCCCACTTGCTTCTCCCCAAATGAAAGGTTTTCTAAGAGAAGTAAAGTGAAAGAGCAATTCTCTGCAAGCGTTCTTTATTCTGGAACTCATTCACTTTATAACTTGGTTCACCAAAGGCTGGGTATGTTAACCTCTGGAAATGCTATTAAACTTGTTTTCTGCCTATTCTACTGAGGAAATTAAGGTGAAGGTTGGATTTACTAGCTGTCTAAATATATGGGTAATGATGTATATATTTGTGCATTTTTATTTTGGGTCTAGGATTCAAACAATTGCATAGTCTGTAAATATACAACACAATGTGCCATCATTAATTGGAATCTCATTTTTTCACATACTTGGTATTTTGGATATACTGTAGTTATTATCACAATTGTAAACTTGCAAGGGAGAAAAACATGAGTAAATTGTAGTTGTTTGGGCTTTTTTTCTAATGATGAACATGTAGTTTACACATACCCATGATGAATTTACTGTCTTGCCTTTTTCCTGCTTATACATAATGAGTGTAAGATAAATCATAACTGTCTGTTGTGGAAATCAAACTATTCTATTATCTTACTGAAACTGTACGTCTTATCAAAGAGAGGTAATAGTTACAATTTGAAAAATTGCTCCTTAAAATATTTATATTGTTGTATAAAATAGGACTACATTTCCTTAGAAGTGCATATCACTACAAATGAGTGGATTAAATATTTATTTTTGACTGTTTTCACTTGTATAGTCCCTACATGTTGAGTCATGATATTTGAGGATACTGTGCATTTTCTTTATAGGGTAACTGTGGGAGGAAAAAGGGGAAGAAACTGCACGAGGCAAACACGCCATGCTTACGCGATCTGAATGGGGGCGGTTTAGGAAGTAGCTGGGGTATATAACCAAGTGTTGCGCAGCTAATAAACGGAGAAATCGCTTGATGCACAGTATCCGTGTTGGTCCGTGTTCTCCCCAGGGCGAGTCCCTGGCGATGCATCGTTTCTCCTAGATTGTCGCGTTGGTGAGAACATGGCAGGTAACAGTTCTGGAAACTCCTAATTTAAAAATGAGCTGAGTGTAAGTGACAGAACAAGATTTAAAACATAAAACCAGAGATTTGTCAGTCTCCAAAGTCTCTCAGTAGGAATTTCTGATGTGACTTTTTTGTTTTGTTAAATCATGACAAAAATCATGGCAGAACCTAATGACCGGCCACCTAATTTTTATCCATGCAGCTTGCCATATACATACCTAGCCCAGCTCTATTTTTTGGGGTGCTCAAAATGGAAAAAAAAAAAAAAGTATGCTGAAAGTTGATTATGTTTGTTTACCCACCAGTCCATTTATATGCTAAATGATGACTTAGACGTTGACTTAGGATATACAGAATTATAGAATCATCAAATCATAGAATGGTTTGGTTTGGAAGGGAACTTTAAAGATCATCTAGTTCTGCCTCTATCCCCCATGGTCAGGGGTAGCTTTCACTATGAATAATGTCATGGAAGGTGCTTTGGCTTCTCCCTTCGAATTCCCCAATTCTTTTTCCCTCTCTCCCACCACAATCCCTCAGCAAAAAGATTATGCAATTTGGCTATTTGGGATATTGCTAATTAACAAGCCATGTATCTTCAACAGGGAAAAAGAGGGGCTTTTTTCTCATCATAGTAAGATTTCTTACAGTGTCTTTCCTTTCAACCAGCACCAGCTACTAATATTCACAAAACTTGAAGAAACTTTGAGATCTACCTCCTTGCCAGACCAGATCGAGAATGGTGGAAAAGGGGAAAAGGCAGACACTGACACATAAATGTAAAATTTTCGGACAAGAGCTATTTCCTTAGGAAATTGATCTAGACTAGGAATTTTTCATGAAGGAATGAATGAAAAAAACCCAACAATTAAAATATATTTTTCTTTTAAAAGATAGTTTTTGATTCCTGTGAGCTAACAATTAAATATCTTACTGTAGAATAGTACATACAAATAAAGTAACAAGAAAGATTGTAAATAATAGAAAAGATTAGGAGATACTTAGAACAATATAACAAGGAAAAGGAAATGTTTAATTAATGGACACCTGTCATCAAAATCATTCTCATTTGTTAATGAAATATGATGTCTTATAAGCCAATTACATTTGTGATGTACAAAACTACATTATGCTAGGAAACACAAGATAATCCATCTTATCTATTACCCTAGGAAATGCATTACAACATAATAGAGATCCCATAAATCATTCAGTGAAATAATGTGTGTGCTATAGTCCATTATGAACCAGACAGATTATACTAATGTCACAAATGCAGCTCATTAACTGTGTTATACAATGAGTAAGCAGTCACCTGGCTGTACAACCTTCATATCTCTATTACCAGCAGAACAAAATGAAGGAAAAGCTATCACAGTTGTTTCTCATGGAGCCATGTGACCAACGTTTTCTCTTGTTTTCTGTTATTGAGATAAGTGCCCTAGTGCTCTATGTTTTGTGCAGTTCTGACAGTTTTGCAGATCCTGGATATAAACTTTGACTAGAAAGTCTGTTACACATCCTTTCAAAGTGACATGTCATAATCAGAGGTGCCACAGCCTATCATGAAAGCACAGAAGTAAGAATTACAGTGCTGCCTTTCAAATAATAATGGCAAGAATCCTTGTAAACGCAATGCCTTGACAAGGAATTGAGACGAAAATATAATGAATATAAAATTACACTCTAAGTGTTTATTATATTCACAAATATAATAACCAAACTATATTTTACCTTTTTTTAATGTAGAAACTATTTTAAAAATAAATTACCTTTGGATTTATAGAACAGATAATTATGTATATTCAAGGAAAATAATGACATGTTATCTTCAGACTTGGGTAATAATCTGTTACTTTTATCCAGGTATTACTTAAGGCACTCGTGGTCTCAATAATAGCGTCTGCCTTTCACAGGTGTAGCTAAGGTTCATATCCCCAAATACACATGGGTGCCTATTTGTCTCTTTAGGGACGTATGCCCATAATTTAGGAAACATTAACAGTATTGAAGTCATTGCTCAGTTCCTTTCTAATGCTCTAGGAATCTGAGTCCCCTCAAAACTAAATAAATACTGATGTCATCCTCTAGTCATCAAGTTGATCAAGGAACCAGCTCACATCAAATATAAATAAAATGTAGCTTTCTGGGCTAGAGACCCTTATACCAGCAAAATAAGACTAGGTTCAGCCACAATATAAAGTGCGGAATGGAGGGACTAGCAAAGTGAAACTTCTTGCCTGCCAGATAGGATTGTGCTGTGTCCCTGTGTTAAATTAATCCCTGCATAATATAGTTCAGTGACAAATTGAGTACAAGGTGATGCTTTGAAGTACAAATCTAAAATTCATTAATACCACCCTAATAAGGCAGGTCTTTGAGGCTGTAGGTAGGTATAAGTGAAACACGTGATGGAGCAAGGTCTGTTTCCAAGAAATTGTGTAAATCCAACCTAATTCTTCTAGAACTATGAAGCTGGAGAGTTGACTGCCCAATTTGCTTACTAGGAGACATGTATTTCTGCAGGTAGGTGAAAAATAAAACGAAACAGCCTCCCATTACATTTTACAGAAGAACATAGCAGAGGCTGACCCCATAGAAAAATCTAAGTGTATTAAGTATACTAGCTATATTAAGTACATAATTAATATTAGCCAAAGAGAATCTTTATCATCCTTCTTTTGCCCTGGATTCTCTGAAGTCAGGGATGAAAACAAGAAGAAAAGGTTTTCCATTTCACAGTGCAGCTCTGCAAGCAAAGTATGTTCCTCACTGAAACAGAAGAGCTTGGTAACCAACATTTTCAAATTGTAAGGTAAAAACTTCAGAAGTCACATACTAAACAAGCAATTTATATTTTACATAAGCTTTCCAGATTTATTTTCTTCTTCACAGCTCAAAGGAGAGGTTTATGTGCATGTATATATTCATAGACATTAGTGAGGGAAGACCACATGCGATAGCTGTGCTTCACACTCATTCTAGTCTCATTGATCTTTTGAAAGAGAAATAACACAGTTGAGCTCCAACCTCTCTCATGTTTCTTTACATTACATTCACAAACTTTGCACTGTTGATTGATAGATTTTATTTTTTTTAGTGGAGGCATATGGGAAGATAAAAGCATTCCCAGAAAAACTTTGAATAATATGACAAAAATTCAGGACTCTCTAAAAACTGTAAGCTAACAGAAGCATACACTTATTTATATCTTACAAACATTTGGGAATTCAGTGTGATTTAAAAAAAAAGGTGATTTTTTTCATAGATTTCTAAGATAGATTGTAAGAAAAGTTTCTAATATTCTCAATGAGTTAAATTAATATGTAATTCCTTGTATTTCTTAGAGTGGAAATGTGTTTTAGACTCACACTAAAGGTGTTCATGTGTTACAGATTAATGATGCACCTACTGTAGGTGTGAATAGGCTTTCATTGCTATGATTTACATTCTTACTGGACATGTTATTATCACCCAATAACACTTTGTTCAATGACTGTATAGAGCTTTCATTAATGTTAATGTGGAAAATTGACCCCTAATATTTTGTAATTAGTGGTCTGACAGTGACAGTCTTGTGTAATATGTTTCCGTGATTGTGTTTATCTATGACAAATAGAAGTGTGACTTTGGAAATTTATTTTCTTTTTGATGATACAGTAAGCCTTGAACTTCAGTACTGCAATATTGACTGAATATTAAAGAAAACATGAAGTCACGACTTTGCTCTCTGGAAAACTTCTATGTTTTCCTCCTTTTATTTACAATTTTTAAAGTACATCTCTATTTTTTAAATCAGTATCTATAGTACAGTTTTCTAAAGGTAACCTTTCCTCTAGTACCACGTATTTCAAAACACTCTTTCAACTGGGTAGTCTGTCTCTACGAATTTTATTTATCATTCTTCTTGTAAGCTAGGACTGAGATAGGCAGTAGTAAAACCTATGCTAGGATAATTCTTTCTTTCTATATGAGTAAAATACTACTTATAGCCATAATGATAGATTTTTTTTTTCCTCTGGAGGAATATCAAATAAGATTAATTCAACACATCTTAGGGAAGTAAATAAAAAAGTGGCATTTTCATGTTTTCTCTTCTTTATGAAACATTATCCAAAGACAGCAAACTCCAGTTTCATTGGTAAAGGTCAGTTACAGAATTTGTTTCTCTTTTCTTTGTTCTTCAAAGAAAATACTTTATAAGGGAAAATATTCTACAATAAAATCTTTTTCCCATTCCCCTGTTTTGCTAACCCTACATAGAAATGTAAATGTTAAAATGCATATTAGCAATGATAAGCATGCTTTGTTTTTTAACGTAGTAAAATTTATATTATTTGTATACATTCATTATTCTTTATACCTTCTTTATACTGTGTTCTGAAACAGAACTAATAATGAAAATTAGTAGATAATACTTGGGGAAAGACTGGAGACCTACAAGGAGAAGAAATTTTGAAAATTGTAATTTGCCTATTGACAACCACTGGGGACATTCCTTGTAATCCTAATATACGAGCTAATGGTATCATTATGGAAAACTCTTCCATAAACACTGAACATCAGTTCATCACTGCTTTCTGTAACTGTCTAAACTTCAAAAAGAACTCCCCCCCATACACCTTCCCCAAAAATACAAGTGTCATTCTGTAGTATACTAGTACAGAAATGCTGATATACACCCCCTGCCAGAACACTAGATCTCTTTCATTTCTCTACCTAACATAATAAATAGCCTTGTGCAGCCTGTTAAAAAAAAAAAAAAAAAAAAAAAAATCCCCAAAGATGATGCACTCTATAAAGGAGGTGTGCTCTCATTTGCCTATATATGCAGTGAGGATTTGGATACTAAGCATAATACTTCTGGATCTTGTCACTGAGTACTGAAAAAACATCCTCCATTCAGACATATTCAGTAGCAAAAATCACTTCAAGTTTTCCTACATCTTTACTTAAGGAATGCTAATAACACCAGTGGACAAACTGGTGGACAAACCAAGTTTAGGGCTGTTTTAATTTTTCAACTTGAGTATAATGCCATTAATGCATAGAAGATTTTAAGATTAAAAATATGTTAATATAAGCTGTATGCATAGGTCATCTGGCATGAGATGCAATAGCAATTTATTCTTTTAAGACTATCTTTAATGACATTCATCCTTACTCTTGTGTGTTAACTGTTAACTGATTTGTGTAGCAGTATTAACCAGTATAAAGCTTT
>JAVJGG010000017.1:6607058-6623184 GCA_035590195.1 Aviceda cuculoides | reverse complement strand
AGAAGTCACACATATCTGCTGTAATTTCCTCTAAACTTTATTTTATTGTTTATGCAAAATAAATTATAAACAGCATTTGGGAGTATGATCTATGATAATACCTGTAATACCAAGGAGTGGGGAGGTAAACGAACCTCAGAATTATACAGAAATCACATAAGGTAAATGTAATTTATCATGCAGTACACGTCATGAAAAAGTATTTTATTTCCAGGTAAACTAGTTAGAGCAAAGACATGGCTATATTTTTAGGCATATCAACAAAGGAAAATGAAATCATGTTTATT
The DNA here is from genome assembly GCA_035590195.1 of Aviceda cuculoides. NCBI lineage: Eukaryota > Metazoa > Chordata > Aves > Accipitriformes > Accipitridae > Aviceda > Aviceda cuculoides. The sequence continues at coordinate 6,622,897 of JAVJGG010000017.1, read as the reverse complement.
TTAAATTATCAATCTATGGATTTAAAAAATCCTCAAATACTCATTTACTGTAAACTGGCATTTGTCCATTACATTAAATGGTGTAGTCCTGTTGTATTCTAACAGAAAATTGGGGTTGAAGAACTCCTATGAGTTATTGCTAAGTGATATGATCTTTTGACTCTATCTGCATAAAATTATCATTGTTTTCTGTTTATCTACATTATAATAGCTTGGAATTATTTATAAATGGGGAAAAGCTGCAAATAAATCAAGAGACAGAAATTTAATTCCTCCTAATTTTTCTCCATCAGATTAATGAATTCCAGTCTGCATTTTTTGTTTAGTTCTCATCTGCCAGGAGATGGAGACAGAGCATTTGAATCTTCCAACACTTATGTGAGAAAAGAGGAGATAAAACTATTGGAAAGATAAAATATAAATAGTACATAAGCCCCATTGAACTTGGTAAATTGATGCAAAAGGAAAGTTTTCTAAGTCGTTATTTCTTGGTCTTTTATTGCCTTCATTAAACATATTTGCTATTACCAATTGCTGTTCTATAAACAAATACAAGAAAACAAAAGGAATTAGATGAGTTTTTGTTAAAATTATTCTTTCTTTGAGTTTCCTTCAAAGTGTACACAACTTGAAGAGAATGTATTGCAATTGTTCCCAGTTAGTTTTTGATCTTGAGCATTGTTATTCCATCTCTGATAAAAATCTGAAGAGTTCAAAGAAGTGTAAACAGAGTGGAAGTATCATTGTATAGGTCTCTGAACATCTGGTGTTAGAAGTCACTGATTAATTTAAATCATATTACTATTCATATTTACAGACCTAAAATATATGCATCTAAAAAGAAAAAATGCATTGTTAAAAATCAATATGGGAAAATCAGATTTTTTTCATTTACTGAATATTTTAGGATCTTAACTTTTGTTTCAAGATTATATAAACTGATTTTTATTTTGTTTTAACTTTATTAATTTTAAGTTTATAGGCATCCTATTGTTCTTGAAAAAACGTGGTGATCACTGTATTTGTGCCATGTCATATTAAGTTACCTTACTTTTGAAATAGATATATACATTATTAATTATTGGCTTGTTCCAGATAGGATTTTAATTTGAGTACTTTGAAAACCTGCAAAACCCATCTGTCCTTCAAGAGGATTAATGGGTTCTATTTAAGGAGCTGCACCACTGGCCACTGACAATATTCTGGAAAAAAGTGACCAAAGAAAATTTTTCTTCATTTTCAAATCCAGCTATATCAACATATTTATTTTAATAGTTCTTTGGGAGTATAATTTTTTCCTCATACGAGTATATAATAAACATTTCAATTAAAAAAAAAAAATAAGTTTTCCTTTGTGGCTACACTTTTTCTGAAATAAAGGTAGAATTTTAAAATATTCAAATGCTGTCCTAGTTTTGGCTGGGATATAATTAATTTTCTTCTTAGTAGCTGGTATAATGTTGTGGTTTGGACTTAGTATGATAATAATGTTGATAACACACTGATGTTTTGGTTGTTGCCAAGTAGCGCTTATCCTAAGTCAGGGATTTTTCAATTTCCCATGCTCTGCCAGTGAGGAGGTGCACAAGAAGCTGGGAGGGAGCATGGCCAGGACAGCTGACCCGAACTAGCCAAAGTGATATTCCTTACCATAGGACGTCATGTTCAGTATATAAACTGGGGGGAGCTGGCCAGGAGGGATGTGTCACTGCTCGGGCATCGGTTTCAGGTGGTGAGCAATTGCATTGTTCATCACTTGTTTTTTCTTGGGTTTTATTTTTCTCTCTTTTTGTTATATTCCTTTTCATCACAATTATTGTTAGAATAATATTTTATTATTTTTATTGTTATTATTTTATTTTAGTTTATTTATTAAACTGTTCTTATCTCAAACCACAAGTTTTACTTTTTTTTCCAATTCTCCTCCTGGTCCCACTGGGAGCGGGGAGGTGTGAGCGAGCGGCTGCGTTGTAACTAGTTGCTGGCTGGGGTTAAACCACAACCATGCTTACAACTGTACACCCTTTCATGAGGGTGCAGTTAAAACACCCTCAGTCAATTGCAGTACCTGGAGATACTAGTATACAATCCCCTCAATAACTTATTCACTTTGTGTTAGTGAAAAACATATTGTGTGAGTGAATATTAGGTAGGCTGTCTTCCCTACACAGCCAGAAGACACAGCTTCTGATTATAAACGCATAAAAATCAGTGGAAGTCCTGGAAAACTGCTGCCAGGAACATTGAAGACAAACAAAAAGTACATTAAATTTCTGCAGAGGTCCTGCAAATCTGACACGGCAGAACTAGCCCAAAGGAAGGCAGAGAAGTATAATGAATGCTTCTTTTATTCCCTGCTGGATTTCGGACCTTTCAGAGTCCCTTAGGAAACCACGTTTTCGGTTCTCTTTACTGTTTGTGGGCTTTTCTTTATTCGGATTTAGGTTGTTTTCTAACAGGATCAAGTAGAGAAAAGGAAAGCAACCTAGTCTTTTGACTAGCAAAAGCAGTGTTTCCTACAACATTATAGGAATTGGTGAATTCCTCAGTCACTGAGCACTACAGTGTGATAAAAACATGGGAAGCATGGAAGAGGCAAAATAAGGCACAACTTTCCTTGACAAAACTTTTGGATTGGATTTCCAATGATAAGTATAAGACCAAAGGAAAAAATAAAATACATATTCCCTTCTGCTGTTCTGCTAGGGAGATGGTATTTGCCATTTACATTTATTAAAAAGAGAAACTGGAATCTATTTGACTCCATTCATGATCACTGTGACTTCCAGTCTCCTTGAAATCAAGTGGGGAACTGACAATTATAGAAACAAAGCAGTGGCACTGCAACAAAAATGCAACCTGCACTTGGACTTTTACCAGCACAGGCTGACCCATGACAGACATCCTGATACGATGACTTCTAAAGGAAATAAACATACAGTAGTATATAAATGAAGCATCAGCTTGTGTGAATACATTATGAAGACATTTTCCCATTCCTGTGCAACGCAGAAGGAGGTAAAAGCTATTTTTCCCTCCCTCACACTCTTATTCCGTAGTGCAATAGGTCATGGACAAGGCCCTAACAGGCACTTGCAAAGATCCAGACAAAAATTCAGAAAAGGATTTAAATCTTCACAATGGAACAAAGGTGCATACAGTAAAGTTTTGGATCCTCAAAACTTTTTAGTAGGATGATTATTCAAAAACTTGTAGGAACATTTGGTCTATCCATGATGGTTCTGTATGCCTGAAAAATTCTGTTTGCCCCAAACTTTTCATCTCTTGGAAGCACTATATTCATCAGTAGTTACCTCAAACACCCACTATAGATATCCAGATTACTCATAATCTGCCTGCCTTCCCAGAGGAGACCCTCCCAATGTGTCTTCAGCACAAATCTGATCTGACAGGATTCAGCTCCACAAACATAATTGCTATTTAAATATATATCTGGACGAAATCTGTATCTTCTGCAGTAGCTCAGTGCTTAGTGGAGTCTGCCAGGACATAGAAGAATCAAGTTTCACATGTTCTCCCTCTTCTCCAAGAGGTCCATTAGTATCAGGTTATGTATGATCTGGGTAGTTAGAAAGCGCAGAATCATGGTGGTTTAATTTGTGCCTTCTTTATTCTTGGCCTTCTTTGCTACACAGTTTAATTCTGTGTGGCAAGTGAATTCAAAATACAGGACAGCATGATCTGTAGCTGGGTAACTTACCTGAATTCTCTGAAGAGTTTTGTACTTCCCTGAGCTGAAAACTTCCAATTAAAGTGGATGCCTGCTTCCCAGTTTTCCAGTTATGGAAGAATTAATGGGATTATAGGGTGTTTTCTCTGCCCTGTTCTCTTGTGAGATCCTGAAAGATATTTATAGAAAAGTTGTAATAAGGGATTTTGAAGATTGGTCAGAGGATAGGGAAAAGGATATAAATATGAAGCCTTTGCAAAGACAATATTTTGCCAGAGGCAACAATGAAATGGAAAGAAACAAGTGACAGGCAGTGGCTACCAGCTCCTGCTTCAGAAAAGCAAAGTACCCTACAAAGGAGTGAGAATCTGTCTTTGAGTTTCTATCTCATTTCAGTGATTATAGCAGGGACATAAGGCACATATCTCTCAGCTCAGATATTTTTATTAGCCCCCAAATGTTAACCAAAATGAATAAGCCTTCATCTGAATGATGAAATTACTGTGTAATTTGCTAATATCTAACCGCTGTGACAGGTGGGAAGGCATTTAGCAACTGCAAGCAAACAGATAGAACAATAATGTTGGTACTTTCATCCAGAGAACCTCATCTCAGGTATAAGTGAAACTCAGAATAACAAACATTGTAGTCAAGAAAAAGTAGGGATTAGGGATTTATATAATGTTTACGTAAACTAATCTTATGTATACATGTGTTTAAATATAATGAGCTTGGTGAACTCTTCATGTACGTAAAATAAATATAATTAGCTTAGTGAACTAGTCATGTACATAAAGTTAATGCACATATTTAATATTACTTTGCATGTATTGTTCCATTGGGAGCAAATATTTCAATAGTTCTATACAAATAACTACGTTCCAAAAGCAAATTGAGATATCATGTAAAAAAAAAAAAAAAAAGTTAAAAGTTACAGTATAGAATGAATTAAAATATTTAGAAAAGTGACAAAACTAAGTTGCATAGAACCAGATTTTTCACAGCTTTTCTTTTTTTCCAGTCATTTACAATGGCAACGTAATTTCAAAACATAACAGTCCTGGTCTTCATCTGCTGCAGATTGATGTTGTCCCTTCAATTTACTACTCCTGGAATGCTAAGACATACCAGCTCTTACATCTTCTTTGCATTGTGAATCTCTATGGGAGGGGAAAGGCACTGCTGATTAAGTCTCAGCAAGTCAAGAAATATGATTGTTTGCATTTCGGATTTAAGTATAACATTACAGATGGCTTTCATCAAAGATAGCTGCATTGTAAGAACTGCATATATACGTTATTAGAGAGCCACTAGCTAAAAGCTGAAGCCTGTGTAAATAACTTAGAAAACTAGAAATATCAATGGCTATTAATGAAAAATATAATGGATTAATGCAAAAAGATATAGAAATATAACATAATATCATCATAAAATAAATGATGCCTCAGTGTTTGGCCCTGTTTCTGATAGATAAGTATAAACAACAAACAGCACCAGGCTTTGACCAGAGTCCAACGTTTCCATTTTAAATTGAGAATAATCACAATTCAGATTTCTGTGTATGGTATCTCCTCAGGGATTTGTGAGGCAGACAATATAAGAAATACATGTTTATAATCTTGATTCGACAACTCACACACTGGCACACTCACACGCTGACACACTTACAGACCCCAACGCTGAACAGTGAGCAGGTATGGTTCAAGCTGTTGCGCCACAGCTACAGCAGCCTTTCAAGAGCCAGGGCTGCTAATGTCAGAAATGCCACTAGCCATCTCACTAGCAATCCCAATTCAGTCCTCTGTTTGTAAGTCAGATGAAGCCAATGTAAAAATGACACTCTGAATTAAAAATAGGTAATGACTTCAAAGGACAGATTTCTTAGCATTTACTGTGGTGAGAATAAAAGTTTCGAGATTTGAGCTAGCAATTTGGCAAAGTTTTCTCTTTGCTGCAGGAAGATTTCTTGCAGATTTGTTTCTAGTCCACAATTACTCAATCATACTTTTATCATTCCCTAAGAATTCAAATCTCAAATTCTCATTTCATTTGCATGACAACCATTGTTTCTTCAGCTTTCCTAAAGATAAGAGGATCATAAATCATTTGTGTTTAATCTTTTCATGTGCATTTTCAGACTGAAGGAATGAGAGAGAGAAATCAATAGAACTAAGCCTAGCTTAGGTCTTTCTTTTCCAGAATTTTTTTTTTTTTTTTTTTTTTCATTTCAAAGAATCCTAGTTTATATATTCCTTCTAGTGCAGGAAAAAAACATACACACTGTGGTTAAACCTAAAAAAATAAAATAAGCAATTAGATCAATTCAATCATTTTCCTGCCTAAAATGATTTTCAGTAATTTTTTTCCAGTCCCCTTTTTATTTGATACTCTCAGAAGTCAATACTCTCCTTACTTTATTAGACATAAATCTGTTTTTGATTAAAAGAAGTCAGTGTTGATTGTGTTCACATTTTTAAATTCTTTATGAAGTTTAGGGAAAAGTAAAACTCATAGGAAATTTTAATTCTCCTGATTAGTCTTCTTATAGTCACTGTTTCATACCGGTTGTTTAGGTAATATTCATTGGCCTCTCCATTCCAAGCAAGAAATTTTCTGTATCTACACAAATTTCTGTTAGGGATGACACAGTCCCATGTTGTTGTTTTGATTAACTTGTGATTTGATTAATTTACTACCTCAGTTTTAGGGCACTGACAGAAAGGACTCTTGCCATGTGAGCTTAATTTGCGTATATCAATCACATTGCTATTTAAAAAAATTTATATATACTTATTCTTAGAAAGGAATTAATTAACTTTTCTGGTCTGCCGAACTGGATTGTTCATTCTAATGTGAAATTTTCAGCAGGGTAAGACTTTCTGACAGATACAGGTTTCATAAGTAGTATAGAGGTTTCTGTTAAGATACAAAAACATTTTTGAGCAAAGTCAGAATTGTTACATAATGTACTATGAACATTCAGACAGAGAAGGCATAATAACTCCACTCCATCTCACTCTGTCTGGACTTAACATAAATACCACAAAAGTCACTCAAGCTTTTAATCTGGAAATTATTTGAAAATTTGAAATATTTTTATCTCAAATATATTGGTGATGAAAGGAAACTGAAATTTACTATTCCTAACGATCAAAAAAAAATCAGAATTATTGATTGAATGTTCTCCATTGATAAAAAAAGGTTTTTTTTTAATTTCTCATAAATCCACATAGATTATTGATTGCAGTGAAAATAACTATACTCAAATAAATTAGAACAGCACCATCAATAGCTTATATAAAATGTTTTTATGGCTATATGCCTAAGGTTAGAAAGTATCTTAATGTTCTATCTCTGGATCACTTTTTTGGGTTACTTCTACCACTTGGAAAGAGACCGTAAACAAAAAAAATTAACTGTACAAAGGAATTATTTCTTGGCTAATGCACACAACTGACAGCTTAGGCTAATGACTTAGCATAATACTAATATGCTCACAACCCCTGATGGGACACCCAATGAGCCTTCGCTGTTCAGGCAGTCCTCAATCAAGTGAAGATGAGCCAGGCTCTGGGAGGGCTCTTTAGGCCAGACAAATCCTCAAGTTTGCTGAGTTGCCATCTTCTAGTCCCCTGGGGTTTTATTCTTAGGGTTTTATGTCTTTTTATGCTACTATTCCTCTTAAATACTTGAGCTGCTAACTATTCTGGTCTCAGTAATTACACTTCTGTCTCTAATTTTGCTGTTCTTGTCTGCCTTTAGCTCACACACTTTCTCACACCTTAACAACAGTTCAAGAGACCAGGGAGAAGGGTTTGGGGCAGGGCACAGCAGGGGCTGGTAGATCCCTGGGAGCATCGGGGGTGTCCCTGGGGCAGCAGGGCAGGCCCTGGCAGCCAGGGCCTCTCCTACATCCCCGGCCCAGAGCAGGGCAGGCATGGGGGGCACCGGGTCAGCCCCAGCCCCAGGCATCAGGCACCTCCCTGGGGATGGGCCTAGGCCAGGCTGGGACATGGGCCCACGGGTGGGGGTCAGGACCAGGTCTGATGAGGGTTGTCTTCAATCAGATAGCTGAGCCCCTGGGCTCTAGATTAAAGCATTGGTGGAATGAAATCAGATTTATTTAAAACAGAGATGCATTCAGCAAAAAGGCCTAATGTTTTATCTTTTCTTTATTTGTTTTCTAGCCCTTTCAGGCTGATTATGTAACAAAGCAAAATAGAATTACTTTTTTTTTTTAAAAGTAGTCTTTGAATTACAAAACTTGACTTTTTGGTGAGACAAAAAAATAGTTTTGAAGATAAATACAGATGATAAGGAACATCAACTAAGTAAAAAATCTAGACAACGTTTCTCAGTATCTTGTGTTCAGCATTATGGACAAAAACCCCACACATCTAGAGAACCTCTATAAGCATAAGCCAAAAGATAACTTCCTTACAGTTTCAATCTGTATATTTCATATGTTTTAAAATACAATTTTCACTTTCTTTTCCTGGACTGTCTTTGCTTTTGAACTCTCTTCGTGCCACATTTGGATTTCCCTCCACCATTAACGATATCTATAATCACTGCATCAAATTTTTCTACCATTTCCCACTTCAAAAGTGTGTCACAAAATCACTGAAGATTGACATTTCCAAACAATTTTGATCAATCAGTGAGGAACATCTGCTTGCTTTCTTGGGGGGAAAAAAAAACCCCAACACCTTATTAAAATAGGAGATTTGCAGAGTAACATTTAGAAAACAGTTATTTACAATGCATTGAAAAATAAATATATAAAATAGGATGTTCTGATGAACCACAATAACTGTATCTGAGACATCTAATTTGAAATGTTACATATGGTAGTAACCATTGTTAAATTATCCATAGCTAATTGGCATTGTAATTGTCTTTAATCTGAAATAGACAATTAAACATGTTCTGGACTGTTAACTGGTTCATATTTTAGGTATTCAACTAATTAGACATTTCCTAAACTTTTCATTTTGCATGTGAATAATTTATGCACTTAAATCATACTATAATAGAATGTTTTCATTTTTTCTGATCACTTAACGCTACTGAAAAACTTCCCCAAGAAAGGAAATGGAGATACCTCATTCATATATAGTAATTAAATTGTCACCATATATGTAGAAAAAAGATTAATAACATTTTCAGCTGTGAATAGTCTTAAATGGAATTGAATTTCCTCTGCTTTCATTTACATCAGTGTCTTTCTTCAGACTTCAAAAGATTTGACAAAAAGGATATATTTTGAAGCATAGAATTTTATTTTGTTATTAAAAACTCTAGTATCAGGACTCTGGAGACAGAAAGAGAATAAAAATACTAAAAGCACCATTTGATCATTTGTACATGTGGGTTTGGGGTTTTTTGTGTGTTTCTCTCTTTCTTTTTTTTCCATCCCTTCATTTTTCTTTTCCCATCTTCATTATAAACTGTGTAAGAAGTAGATAGCGTTATACAAGTTATACAAGAATTTAGGACTGAAATCATGTTGAAAATGTATATGTATTTTTGTGAAAGAATAAACATGTCAAATCTGACCAAGTCTCAGTGAAAGCACAATTCTTCCACTGCCTTAAATCCCCATAAATGACACAGTTTTGACCTTGAGGATCAGAAGTGGTGTGGGGCAGTCTGCTCAAAGAATAATACTTGAAGTCTCAGATCAATTCCCTTTATAACTTATTTTCAACACTTACTTGGAAATACTTAAAGGTACTTCAAGCAGAAAACCAAGTTTTACCATTGATGAAGTGAAACCCAAATGTCTTTCCAAAGCTAAAGCAGAGTTCTAGGGAATTGGTTACTCACTTGTACCCAGCTCTTACGAATTAGCTCTCGTGAGGGTTTGGAAAGCTCAGAGGTTTTCTGCAATGCCTTCACAATCACCCATCAACAATATAGGCAGCCTGGTTGCTTTATATAAACAGTGTAGGCTGTATTGCTAGAACAGGTGCCTATTTTATAGGGAGTTATGATATTGTTGTGAGTTAACTCCAGTATGAGCTAAGCTCCACACAGCTGTTCCCTCACTCAGTGGGATGGGGAAACGAGTTCAAAGGGCAAAAGTGAGAAAACTCATAGGTTGAGATAATGCAACAAAGCAATAATAAATATTTAATAAATGAAGAAAAGCTGCGCATGTAGGCAAAGGAAAATAAGGAAAGCATTCACTACTTCATAACTAAGGTAGATGTTTAACCATTTCCTGGAAAGCAGGACTTCATCATGGGTAATGGTTACTTGGGAAGGCAAACATCAAAACTCCGAACCTCTCCTTGCCCCGAGCTCTTATTGCTGAGCATGACTTCATATGGTGTGGGATACCTCTTTGGTTGTTTTGGGTCAGCTGCCCTGGCTGTGTCCCCTGCCAACTTGTTGTGCACCCCCAGCCTACTCACTGGGGTTGGCAGTATGAGAAACATAGATGTCCTTGACACTGTGCAAGCACTGCTCAGCAATAAATAAGACATCCCTGTGTTATCAACACTATTTTCATCACAAACCGAAAACATAGCACCATACAAGATCCTATGAAGAAAATTAACTCTCTACCAGCCAAAACCAGTCCATAACTTAACCAGACAATATTTTTACATCCTTTTTGGAATTCTCTCTAATGTTCTGAGTACATAATTTTCAAAGTGTTCAAGAAATTTAGGAGCCCCAGTTCCACTGACGTTACAGTGAGTGTTCTGTTCCCATAGAAAGTCACAGCCAGAATGTAAAACTGAATAAACATGGCATTTTGACATGTAGACAGTAAGAATACTATTCATGAGGTTTCTCATAACATATTTTAACATGCATGTGCTGTTGCATTTAAGGTCCATTTGCTGAGGAATCGTGACTGTATCAGTTTGCCTTCATTAAGTACCACTGATCATTTTTCTCCTGATTTGACTACCAATCCCTCCTTCACTTGCTACTGAGTTGTCATCCCTAAGCAACTTGTGAATTGAACCACTTAATATGGACCATTTGCTAAGCAGTTCAGCTAATGATTACATTTCCTTAGCTTTTGCAGATAACCGTGTTGATTGCTTTCATTCCTGATGCGATATATTACAACAAGAAAAATTCTCATGCCTTATTACAGGAAATCTTTGTGGACGCACTTTGCATTCTTCAGGGATTTATGTTCAGGGTAAAAGGTTAACTAATCTGCTCTTATTTTCACTTTCTCCTTTTCTGGTTGTTTTAGATAGAATCAGAAAGAAATCAATCTTCTTTGGAAGTGTCAGTAGCCCAGACATTGAATTATAAACTCACATTCCCAAGCCAGTGAGATTCTGCTCACTAATACATGAAGATCATCACCACTGTGACCCCACCTGTTATATCCAGGGTTGTTTTTATTCTTTTAACTCAAGAGTAGTAAGCTTTGGACATACATTTGAATTGATACCTTGCACAGAAATGTCCCTTCTTTGTACTCAGTTTAGCCTTTGATTTTCTTATTGCTGACAATTGTATATTAAGTTTGACTATCGTAAAACTGTTTCTGCCAGAATCACTGATGATACCAGCTTCAAACTGCATTACTTCAGCAGTGCTACTGCTACAGGACACTGTAGCATATAGACACTCCCCCCCCCAAAAAAAAAAAAAAAAAGTTATTTATGCAAGCCTAAATTGTGCAATTCTAGAACTCCCATGCAGACTGCTCTCAGCTACGGTGCAGTACTGTCATGGTAGCTGGGGACAGGATCAGCACAGGTACCAGCTGGACCTTCCCAGCTGCCCACCATTCTCAAGGATTGAGATTTCTGCCCACCACTGTTACAGACTTCAGTGGTAGCAAAAATCAATGTGAAGTGGGAGATTTAAAGAGAAGAGTTAGACTCAGCTAAAGACTCCCCAGTTTTGCAGACAAAATTAAATCCCATCTCAAAAGTAGGAAGAAAATACTTCTATATGGCAGTCTATCAATTTGATTGTCCTCTCCTTTTTCCTCCTGAACCAAGTAAAGCCCTTATTTCCCTTTGAAGACAGAAAAGCCACTGATCTTTCTCCTTCCTTCTCAAATGACTAAACACAGTGTTTTCCCTGGCAGTGGCTTCTCCATTTCTTTGGGGAAGAGCATGCTGTGCAGTGTTGTTGCATTCACTGCAGTGAAAGCTATTTCTATCCTTGTTGCACTTCCACATCCTAGGAATTGGGAAGCAGCTGAATGACGAGAGACAAAGAAAAAGAGACAAGAGATACCTATCAAAGGAGATCCTTTACTGCTACCAGACCCAGACATCCTAATCAGGTTCCTGGAGGAGTCTAATGAAACACCGAGAACTCCTGAAGAACTAACACTTAGAAATCTTCATGAGCATGTTGTGAATAGTGAAAATCCACTATTAAAATTAGCCAAGTACTTATGTGAGTGTTGACTGGAGGATCAGTCTGGATTTGTCATAAAAACTGTTTAATCTTTTTGAACTTCACATAGGAAGCAGCAGAGAGGTCCTATTGACACCTTCATGGTGGCACAGATATTAAAACAAAAACAAATAAAAAAAAAAGAAAGGAAAGAAAAAAAATCACTTCTGAAGAGCAGCAGAAGGTGGAGGAATCAGGGTTTTATTACAATATTCTCTCCAGACACAAGTTCATTTTTGACATATAATGCTTATATACAAGTAAAATAGATCACATATCAAACAGAGAAATGATGAATGAGCATGTCTGTGTCCTCTCACAGCTTTGCTCATTACCACTTCATAAGAGCTTTACCATAAAGTATTGTACCTTTAAACTATAGCCAAACTACCAAAATGAGGAAGAAGACAGAATTGGAAGATGATGTGTCTTGCTTGAATGGTTCCTAACTAGCCAGAAAATTTATTCCTCTTAATTCACACAGGTTTTTAAATCTTCAGCACAGTGAACAGAATCAAAGCACAATTTTTTAACAAATTATGGGAGAGTGCAAGAAACTTGGTTAAGTTTTATTTTGGTTAAGTCAGTTTATTCAATTCAATGCAATATTTTATGGACTTCAATAGGGCAAGATCTAACTCATTGCCTTCTGAGCATTCAATTTATTTAAAGCCTTAGAAACAGGGGACACAATTTTTGCCATTGTTTTTACAGTGTCAAGACAAACCCCTATCTTTTGTTCTATTCATTCGCCTGAAAATGGATGCATGTCATTGTCTGCTCGTTTCAAACTTTAAGATTAAGAAGAATCATGAGAGAATTTTAATATCTAGTGTAGACAGTAAAAAATTATTAACTTTTGAGATGCTTATTGTATAAACAAGAACATTAACGCTGAAACTGTCAAGTATTTTATCTGCTACTCATTACTCAACATCTTCCTCAGGTCACTGTAGCTGTAAACATTTTCATTACATTTTTAAATTGTGATCAACTTGTTCCAATGCTTTAAAAGGATTGTTTCATGGAAAGAAATCATGTGGAAACAGACCTCTGAGGAGAAATTTGCCATAAAAAAAGAGAAGAGAAAAAAAAGATAAGTAAGATGTCAACTTGGACAAATGGGATTTTTAAATTGTCTTTAATTAAGTATTATTTTTTATAAAAAATACAATATTATAGCTTTTAGATATAGTCTTTGCAGTAAACATATACATGCATCCAATTGCTTCTATCCCATAAGAAGAAAAAGATTTGTATAACATAACAATTGCCTAGCATATGGACTTCGGAGTCCGGGAGTCAGTTTATCCGATTTTAGTAAAAATGCAAAAGAGTAAAAGAGCAAAAGCAAGGGACCACCTTTCTGTCTCACACAATGGGCAAGTTCAAAGATGCTAATGTTGCCAGCATTTGGGGATATTGCTTCTTCTCCAATTGATGATGTCACTCAATAGATCCTGTCCCATTACTCAGTAGGGAGGATTGGGGTGTTTTGACAGAACAGTTTCTGCAATCTCATAATATCAATTCTGAAGACAAAGGAATAACTTAGTTCCTAACATACCAGTCTAGAGAGTTTCATACTAATGCATAGTCATCAAGCAATCTAAACCCAGAAAAGAAATATTGCATTATTCTTTTCTGTCTGAGACTATAGCTGTAACTGTAACCCAAACCTTCAAATTGAAAAACGCTTTTTTCCCTGTCAAGTATAAAAGTCCTAATTTACCTAGGGCTTATGATGAAAATATAATGGACCTTTGATACCTGCCACAAATTCAACTGTGAAAGTCTTCTATCTCCAATACCAGATTGAAAGTGAAGTACTCAGCTTCCCTGGTAAATATTTTAAATAGGAATGATTCTGCTGTCCAGATGAGCAGAGAGTATTGATTACTTTTGTGCTTAAGTTGATTTACCTTCATTCAAATAGAAAAATAAGAGCATTCAGAATGACAATGGTTGATGGCTTCAGCATTCACCTTGGTAAAAATTCTCCAGAGTCATTTAGCCAGATAACTTTAGCCCCAAAGATAGCATCTAGCCACAGGCTTTATTTGGTGCTTTGCTCAGGTCAATTCGTGGGTTTTATTCAGGCTATTGACCAGTTCTCTGTACATGGAGCCTAGCCTCTCCCAGTTCTCATATCAGGATGGTGTCTCTAAAACACAGTATGTCATGACACGCAAGAGACATACAAGACACATGTCAATTTTATTAGCTTTGCAATCCAGTAGGTTGTTGTTTCATCCCAGGTAGCTAGTAAAAATTCAGCATGTTACAAGAATAGCCACTTCCTTATCATCTGTTGAGCAAAAGCTCTTTTTAAAAGCTTTTTATTGCCAACTAATTGTTGACGCATCATTCTTCTTGTTCAAGATGAACATTTATAACAGTCCAGTCTCTCTGATTTTTTTTTTTCCTTTTTTTTGGCAGTGATTTCCACCTCGCTTGTTTGTTGTTGGGCCAGTGTTTCCTTCTACATTTATTTCCCATGAGATATACTTATAAAAGTTTGCTCTATTTTCCATCATTTCTTTGACTAATATATATTCATTCTGCTTTTTGTAGCCCTTTTGTCGGCAGAAATAAAGGCTGGCAAAACAATGGGAATAATATTGTATGTCAAGCAGCATGTGGCATGCTTTTTCCTTTAGTGCAACAATAAGTACTGCTTTTGTTTAAATGCTTTTGCAAAAGTTGCATACATAGAATGAATATTTGAGACTTCCATGTATTTTTTACTTCACTGATCATTCTTGGGGCTAAACTTTTTTCCTGCATTTCCACATCTGTGTCCAATACTGTCATGGAAGACAGAGGTCCTATGGCAGGGAGGCTATGTCATTTGCCAAGGATGCAGGATTTGGGGATTCAATATTGCCTGTGGAGAAAGTAGGTAAAGCTAAGGATCCCACTTTCTGAGCAAATATTCTAAGCATTAAGCTAAGCACTAGACAGCAAGCTGCTTGTGGAAGATGTTGATTCCTGTGTTTCCATGACTTGATCAGATTTTTACACAAAGATGGCCTCAGAGAAAATGCACATATACTATAAAAATTTCTACCCTCCCTAGGGAGGAATCATGTTTATACCTTGGTCAGTGTCCTGGATCCAACTTTGACCAGAAGGGGTTGATGGGCTTCACTTCCTTCTCATCATGTCTTATCACATGATGAAACAACGTTATCTTACATTGAAAATTTTAATTTTAATATTCATAGTATAAAAATTAAGGGATACCAAACCAGTAAATAAAAAATGTACCACATCATCATTTTCATCTGCAGATATTAAAAAACCCTAGAGAAATACATTCAAAATCTTACCAGGTTCAAAATTAATATATTCATTTTATCTCACACTCATACAACAGAGCCACTTCGTTTAGATATATAAACATAAACATTCAACTGTGGAAGTTTAGACATATTGTGCACTTGTACACATCTTCATTTTTGACGTTTGTAAGCAGGCAATTGTATACAACACCATGTCCTGGTTTTGGCTGAGACAGAGTTAATTTTCTTTCTAGTAGCTGATATAGTGTTATGTTTTGCATCTAGTATGAGAAGAATGTTGATAACGCACTGATGTTTTCAGTTTCTGCTAAGTAGTGTTTAAATTAAGTCAAGGGGTTTTCAGTTCCTCATGCCCAGCCAGCAAGAAGGCTGAAGGGGCACAAGAAGTCGTGAGGGGACACAGCCAGGGCAGCTGACCCCAACTGGCCAAAGGCATATACCATACCATGTGA
>JAVJGG010000017.1:6578106-6591921 GCA_035590195.1 Aviceda cuculoides | reverse complement strand
CTTTCTTGTTCTCTCAAGGGAACACTGTAATCTTGTCAAGGTCAATATCGTCCCCAGGCCCCTCGGTCCAGCCGAGGCCCTCTACATCAGACAGCCTTTGATGCCTTCTCTCTGATACCTTCTTGTGACTGCTATGAATTGTTCTCATCCTTAAAGATGGACAGATCAGCAGAGCCACCACTCACTACCACACTGCACTGCACAGATACTGGAAATCAGACAGGAAGTACAGGAAGAGAAAAGGACCTCTGCCAGGTGCCAGACAGTCAACATCATCAGGTGCTGCAAACCTTGGGCTTTAGTCCAAAGAAACCAGCTAATACTGACAGTAACAACAGTCACTGTGGGACTTCGATATTTGAAGACACACTGCACTGCTCTCCTAAGGGAGATTGTGCAGGTCATCCACTTCCAGAGTACCACAGGCAAGCAACCAGGTGAAGAAGAGACTTGTCATCACGTTCTGTACTGGTGCTACCTCTGACAGTGACTGGTCAGGCACATAGGAAATAGCAATCAGAATAGCAGCAAGGGTGCAAAAACCATCAGTCACCTTGTCGATCCATGTCCTATGCAAGGCTGTGGGTGCTGTGCAACTACCCAGAACGTGCAGGGCCTGGGATGGAGAAGGTAAGGCAGGTGGGAAAGCTGTTTAAGGGGATTGGCCCAGTGAAAGACTGGAATACCCTCCATTTTTTGCACACCCTCCCACCCCCCCAGACTCCTGGCTGTATTTCCACTGTAAGGACTAAATTTCTCTCATTTCACAGGCCTTTGTGCAGCACTGGGGAAGACTCAGGACAAGAAATCCTGCTATACTGACTGCAGACATTGTGTAAGAGTCTTTGAGTGTTCATTCCACACAATAAAAAGATGAGGGGAGCACCCTTTTCCCTCCCAGAGGGAGCACTGGGGAGCTCCCTCCACCAAGGGCAGTCTCCAGCATGGCAGATGCTGCTTATCCTCTCCGCTCTCAAATTACACAGCTAGTTCAGTCACAACCCTCACAAGTATGATAGTGCAGTCCACCAAGCCTGCTACATTACAGCAGTAGTTAAAAATAACAAACCCCCCAAACAGATGAAACTGTTCATCTTCCCTTTAATTTCCTGATACACACAGCCTTTGCCAACCTACTTGATCCCATCCCTTTGCTTATTCTTCACCCTTGCCTAACCACATCGAGTTCTGAACAACCCCCCCCCCCGACTCAGATACATCTCCCACCTTCACCAGACTTTGCTATTCCCTGAAATGAAGAGTCACAAGCAAAACCTTTATGAATTATATTTTTTATTTATAAAGTCATAGCAAACTGGAGGGTGAGTTACAGGGAAAGCAGGGGGGGGGAAGAACGGGATCAAAAGGGTGTGTATGGATAACGAGAAATTCTATACTCAGAAAACAAACAAAAGCCAAATATCGTAAACAGAAATGGCTCATTGTGGTAGGGAGAAGGGGAAGTGAACTCCTATTTGTCCATTTCATTTTCTCACCAATGTCAAGACGAGCGGCATAAACCTGGCAGTTTTGAGGGTTCCCAAGCTATCTCTCTGAGTGATTCAGGAGCTCCTGAAGTTTCTTCCCCTAGCACATCCAAACCAAAGTGTTTCTGAAGACTCTTGTTGTTCTCACACTTCTTGTTTCACTCCTCCACCTGGCTTCCATATGACTTTATCAAGAAAGACCATCAGGACTGACAGTTGACCCCTTGCCACCCCTTCTCCCTTCTGAGTATTGTTCCATTTCCAGAGGGCTCTAAACAGGGTCTCATCCTTCTGTTCCTTCATAAGCTTTTTTAGTTACTTGACCAGTGGCTGACAATCCAACCTGCCTCTGCATAGCTCCTCAGGTCAACCCTTCCTGTGACTGAGACATCCTCTTCAGATGTTTCTGTGAAAGAAGCATATCAGACAGAATATGTTAGTCCCTGTTAGTGTCTTTTCTTTGTTATTGCAAGCCACTTTGTGTAAGCAGGGATCCAACATCTTATGTTATCTCAAGTGCACCTGGGAGAAAAGCGAATACCCTTCAGTAAGTGGAGGGAGCTCTACATCAGGTTGCCATACTACTGCTATGCTATTGCCTATAGCAATAATTCAGCCACATCTGCTGTCTGTGAATTCCCCGCATTGGTATGCTCACATATGGGTTACTGCTGTAGAAGTGTATCTACATAGGGTACACCCTGAAGTCCATAACCACCATGTCCCAGTAAAAGGCACTGTGTCTAGTGGAAACCCTGGGATAAATAAAAGATGACTCTTCCTCCATGCACACCTCTTCTGATTCACATTTCCTTGCTTCCTTCCCTGAATCTATTTTCCCTACCTAATGATCTAGATCAACACCCATCTCCCTCCAGAATACCAGAAGGAGCACACATTCTTCTTCACCAGCCTGCTAAACCACTCATCTATATTGAGCCTAGGGGACAATGACAGGGACCCTTCCAACAGATTATTAGAAATGTCTAGCTTTTTTGGAAGGGTGGGAAATTTAACCATATGGATACAAGATGCAATTTATATTGTACTGCTTTTCCTTCAGGCTAGATTCCTGAACTGTTTAACTTAGTTATGTGTGCCTAATTTTCCCTTTTAATTTGTCTGGCTACAATTTCACGTCTACCAAGGTTTCTGTCACGCCTTTCTTCCTTAAATGAAAGGGCAGTTTAGTAATCCCATAAATGTAGTATGGTACACTCTTGATCTTTTTGATTAAACAGATTTAAATTTCTTGCTGAAGGTATTTCTTCTAGACCCTAAATCAATTTTGTATGTTGTTGTACATGCTCTCAATTTTTTTCTGACATTCTATTTCCAAAGTGAACTGCAGAAATATATGCAGAATCTCATACAGCTTCAGATGCAGTGAGACTAAAAATCACTTCTCTATTCCTGTTCAATATTCCTGTTTTATATCCAGTGATTCAATACCTCATATTTTGCCACAGGATCACAGTTAACATGCATGTAAATTCTTTTCAGAGCTACTACTTTTTAGGATCTAATATCCATTTTCTAAAGATGGCCTCTATGTCCTTATTTCTTGTTTTCAACTATTCTTGAGGTTATGTTAAAAACACTTTGTTTAAATAGACTTACCAACCAGACCAAATTGTGCCACATTACTTTTTTCATTATCATTTATCATCTTGCAACTACTTGTACTATCTATATTTTTTTCAACAAGTCTTATCCATATTTACATGTCACTTTTGAGGAGCACCAGGCCTAGCAGCAGATCCATGGACTTTTTCCAGTATTGCCTTTTTCAGAGATAATTCCCCATTGTCTGCTTGAGAGCTATTTCTTAATCAACTTCTTGTGTAATTACTGATGTTCTCCATTTCTATTTGTTAATTATTGTGTGCTACTAAATCGGTTGTCTCTTTTTTAATTTAATATGTAAGTAGTTATGTTATCAATCAGGCTTTCAAGAATTAAATGAGGTTTGGGTGACAAGAACTGTTCTCTCTAAAATCTGTTGACAAGATTTTAACTCTATCCTGTCATTTTATTTTCTATGAAAAGGATCTCCATCAGATTCCCTTTTTTTCTCTCAAATTTTAATATTGCAATAAATGGTCATTTGTTTGGTCTTTTTTTATTATTATTTTTTAGCACAATAATAGCAGTTCTCCAGGTTTCTGGCACTTACTTTATTTTCCAGGAAAGAATCAAAATTGTTTCACGGTCAAGGGCTACTCAGATAATTTGTTCAGAACTACCAGGTACTAGTCCTGTGTTGTTTCTGATTTTTTAAAATGTTTATGCCTATCAGTTGTTGTTTAAATCCTTCCTATTTACAAATAGTCTGCCTAGTACTATGTAATCTCTAAGTGAAGTAAATATCTAATATTACCTCTTTGCAGTTACAAAATCCAAGGTGAAAAATTCTAATAAGTAAAAATACTTACATTATTCTTGTTTGCTAATTCTGTCTCCATTCACTGCACTTATTATTTCTTTAATCAGATTTTTTTTATTCCTCATATTCTTAAAAAAATTCCCTTATCATCCCAAGAACAAGCAGCTATGGATCTTTTTTTCTGATATCTTTAGTTTCCTTTAACAAATTTCTGTCTATAATCTTATTTTTATTGTTACCCATGTCCATCTTTTCAGCTGATGCTTATATTTTTCCAATCTTGAATTACTTAGAATGTATTTCTAATGTTATTTACAATATCATTTCATTGCTAAGCCTGAACTGTTGACGTAAGGGGTCCTTAAGAGTTTTTACACTTCAGAAAATATTATTCTTGAAGAGACTTGAATCAGGCATTTTTTTGTTTGCATGTCTGTCTAATCTTTTCCTTCAAGCAAATTTTACTTGCGTTCTTTCACAGCATGGGTAAACTCAAACTTTTGGTATCCCAAGATACAAAGAGGTCTTTGGTTTCTATTTGACATTCATTTGCTGAGTTCAAAATTTATATCCTCAAAACCCTCCTCTAGCCGCTGTTTGACCTTCAATCCAATTAAAGTACCCATGTTTCTTCTTGTCCAGACAACCAGACAAGTAAGTTTCTTCTTTGTGGCCACTTACCCACACCATGGTTAAAAGGATTCTCAAACTAGGAATTCTTCCTATATATTTTGTCTGCAAGGCATGATCCAAAAGGAATTCTTGGAATTTTTTACTAGGTCTAATACTGCACTGCAAGGAGAAAGAGGGAATGATATTTTCCCAGCACCTGCTTTCAACAGCTGAGCGCTTGTAGCAATCTTCTTTATGATTAACAACCTGGTGTTTCTGCTTAGGCTAAAGAAGCTGTCTGAACTCTTATCATCTTCCACATCTAATCTGACCACTCTAACCAGTACACTATTGGGTGTAAGAGGGAAAAGGAGCACTAACTATCCGTTGTGTTTTGGGGCTTCCTGGCAAAAAAAGAACTGATAGGACTAATCTGTCCAGCTTTGAATGATTTCTGTTATGAATCCTAGTGGAAAGATTTATGTTCCTTAGGCCAAAAGTGAGACCCTTAAGCATTCCTCTTGCCTTAGTATTTCTTATTGATTTGTATAGCTAGCTCCACTCAGCTTGCTGGCTTCTGTGGATCTTACATGCAAATTCTTACCTCTCCCATCATTTATTGACGGACTGTAGGCACACATCTTGATGCTGAAGCTTCTACCAAGCAACAAATCACCTGAAAGTTAAACACTGCAAAACTGAGCCCAAGTTCCCCTGTGGATTAGGCTCCAAGCATATTCACATTTCTATACATTTACTACATACGTCCATAATTTAAAATAATTATAACTTTATATAAACATATGTGTAACTGTTTAGAAGGATCTACTTCCTTATATCATATATAATCAAGTCCTGATAAGTAATCACTAGGCATATGTCAGCCATTGTTTGATTTTTTTTATCTGCCTTAGTGAGGTCCAGACTACAATCCTGTGCTCTTTGGCAGAAACAATTTTGTGTTAGAAGACTGTCATTGACAAGGTTTCGAAACTGTAATACTACTTTACTGTTGACCCTAAAAAAAAAAAGGCCTCTGGGATGGATCCCTAAAGCATTATTTTCTTTTTTTCTTTTTGTGCATTAAACACACATGCATAAAAGTAATTTATTCTACTTGTTTAAAGGCAGTATTTTGCAGAAGACCTCTTCCTTGTCCACCTTTTGATCTCTATTCTCTCAAGCATTGAGCCATATGCATTCAAGCTCTTGTGGTCTCGAGTTAGGAATCATGCTAAAGCAAGTAGCAGTGTATTTAATGTGGTTTATCAGAGTTTGAAATCAAAAGCAGCTTTAAAAAAAAGCTGCTTTTTTTCCATTTTGAGTAAATCATACCAATAGGTATGCTATCCCTTTGATACTGTGTATGACCTCACTGCTGCTACAGAGCTAGTAGATGCCCACTGAAAAACAAGTATTTTTGTTCTTTACAGATTCAACTGAGAGTGGCTCTTACATAACTGTATCCACAACACACAGAAAATACTTATTTTCTATAAATGGTTTGCCTAGAATCTGAAATTAAATATACCATGTTACATTTTTCAATAGACCATAAGGCAAAATGATTTTCAAAAGTTGGCACTGCAGTTTGTCAATAGTGAAAAGAACGATAGTTCACCTGTTTAGTGTATGTTAGACTATTGGTTGTGACAAGAGGTAAATATCATGAGTCCCTGACAGATAATGCCTTGATATCTGCACTGATGGTATTAGTAATTATAGTTTATAGCTTACTGTCAGAAGGAAAATCAGATCATTCTGAGAGATGAGAACTTTTAACAACTTTCTATAAGATATCCTATTACCAGAAGGACAGATTGTGAAGATGAGAAAGGAAGCAAGGACATGCACATATCTTAATTTTTTCTAAAAGTGAACCACAGTCATATACTACCACTGATTCCCAAAGGAATAGTGGGTAGAATATTCTTGAAGCCTGACACATTTTTTTCATAAGCTGTCAACAAGAAATAAAATATATAATTTTTTTACATGAATACAGAGTAAAATAAATTTTAAAACATGTTTAGAATTTCATGTCTTGATCCTGAAAATGCTAATATATGTGGCTATCTTTATGTATGTAAGCATTTTCATTTCTGTAGAAGTATGTACATCCAAGTGACTGCAGAACTAGCTGTCAGCTGTTAGAATTGGAAATACCTCTGGCTCCATGTGATCCATCACTTCCACAGGTAGGACGCAGGCTCGTGGAAGAATAAACACATTATTTTTTATAACGCAACCAAATGATCTGGTAGCCTAAGTCCCATTTTAAAATCTGAATAAGTGTAAGATAACGGGAGATAGATCCCATCTCACTAGACTGCACCTGAAAATTTTTGCCAAGTTACATAATGCTTGGGAGCTTAAAATGACAAGATTAAGATTCTACTGGACAACCTAATGTAATGAAAAATCAGTATCTGAGATTTAAAAGCATAAAAGTAAGTAGAAGGAAAAAAGTTCATAAGAATAGGTCACACAAAAGCTGAAAATCTAAAATTAAATATTTAATTAGAACTCTGATTTTGCTTTCAAGGTAGGTGGCATTGCACAGGCTATATTACAATCTTTTATAGTTGGTCTTTTGTGTTTTTTGTTTTTGTTTTTTTGTTTTGTTTTGGTTTGGTTTTTTGCCAAAGAGAATACTGTTTATTTTTAACAGACCACTTTAATATTAATACATGTGTAATAGGATCAGAACTGAAAATCAGCTAAAGATGGTAAATTTTACATTATTGGGAAAATTACAATTTTTTGTATTGTAAAAACATTTATTTTTAACAATTTACCTACATTAATCAAAAAAGTACAGCATATTTAATAATTTTACAAATTCTTCATAAAAAATATATCTCTGTACAAAAAGTTCTTTTGCACCTACTTCATGTCACAGCAGCATGTAGTGAAATGGCAGAATGAAATACTGGGAATGAAAATTAGATTGACTTGATCATAATGCCAGCGTTCTTCCCCACCCCCCACCCTCCCACTTTTTTTTTTTTTTTTTTTAATAACAGCTTTTCTTTGTTTACAAAATATTTTACACAAGAAAAAAATTATTGCAGCTAGCCTGGAGAAAGGCAAGATGTGTGATACAAGCAGCAGTTTTTAACAGCTTTGAAGCACATAACCTGTTCTTTAAAAAAAATATATAGCATGTATTATTAGCCCGTCATAATGATCTGGTCAACACTGGGGGAAAAGTCCTCTGCATATATCTCAGAAAGCAGACTTCCTGGCTGCCATTACTCGGCCACTGCACAATATTTTAAGAGTCTTATTCTGAAGAAGCACCATAAGTAAGTGCATGCATACACAGCCCTCTGTAAAATAACTTCAGGAAAAAGAGATCCAACCTGAACAGAAGACTCAAACATAGCGGAGACGGAGAGGCATTTGAAGGATGTGGATAGAACTGATAAAACTATGAGAGCTTTCTTTTACTTCTGTTCCAGTCTGAAGCTCCTGTTTAATCAATACTCCAAACAAACATCTTAGGATAATTTGTCAATTGTGCCCCAATTTTGAGCGTCCCTGATCAAAGAACACTCACTCAGGATAAATGCTCATTTGGCTCCCCAAAATGAGCCACTGGCTAAAGGAGTCACAGGATTTGGACTCTCTAACACAAAAGATCGAATAATTTAACTGTTCTCTTTTCTGGGACCTTTCCTCCAACACATTCCTCGGTGGTCATAGTGAGACAGGTCACTGAGGAATACACTGCAAGGGCAGGAGTAGAAAACATCAGTAATAGCTCCTTAGCTTGTTTTCAACACTCCAATTTTGTTCTGCCATTGCCACTACAGAAAGCCTTCCAAAGCAGTGATGTCAATTTTTAACACCTGTCAAAAACTTTAATCACACAACAGCTTCCCTCCCTGGCCCGCTGTTCCTACAGAAGCTCTTCATCTGCAGAGCAACTTCCTCTATGTGGGGGAGGATCAGGACAACAACTTTGATCTGATGACTTTGTTCTTTCTCAGGAAATGTGAAGGGCTCTGAGATGTGACAGATAAATGAAACTTACTGCACAAAAACCTCAGAAATAAACAAAAAAGAAAGCCAAAAACTACTAACAAAATGAACAAGGAACTGACTGGAAAGGATTATTTATTAAATTTTCTTCATAGTTTCTTGCTCATATGAAGAATATAACAGCTGGAGGCCCTACAATACTGTATTATATTGCTGGTATTTTTCATCTAACAGATGTAGATTTGTTAAGCTGACCAAGGGTTACCTTTGAAATTTTCTTTGCGTTCTGCAACATTAGCTGAAAAAACTGTTTACATTACTTTTTTGTTTTGTGTATAACAGCCAGACCTACACACAGATGGAGTTCAGAAACATTTTTCTACAGTTTTTGATTGCAACTGGACATTAGGACAGTTTGAAATTCAGCAAACTAAACCAAAACAACAACAACAACAAAAACCAAGACTGAATTTTAAAGAAAAGCAAAGCAACTTTCCTGGTTTCTGAGCTCAACGTGTATGACTAAAATCAGATTTTGCTTCATTATTTCCTGTAATTTCCTAATTTTAAAACTCAATTTAATTAATATGCCCAATGGCATCTTTTGTTTGTTTGTTTTCATTCAATAAAACCTCTAATTCTAAACAAATGTTAATGATTTAATCAACCATTCATATTTACAAATATCGAACTTTCTCTGTCAAACTGTGTAAGTACAAAAGCAGTAAGCAGTGTGTTTAAAAAATCTGAAAAGAAACAGAAAACAAAGATAGTTGAATATTTCTATTTGTTCAAAGTAGAAACTGAATGACATCTTGTTATAGACAATTTGCACTGGGTTTACATATGCTACTGTAATGTGTTTTAGTTCCATGTAACATCACAAATGATGTCATATTACAGGAAAAAATGGAAAAAAATTCAAAAGGGAAGACTGTATTATGAGCACAGGCTCACAGGCTTTTTATGAGCTATCTAAAATAAATTACTATTCACATTTGTACATGGCAAGCAGCAGTAGCTGCTAACCCCCCTGCTGTTAAATAGTATGATACTGACAATGGTGATTGATGACTGATTTCAGAAAAAAACAATACTGGCAATGACAGTTTCTTAGAAATGGGCTCTTGCTCTGGCTGAAAGTCTCCAGTGACTTGTAATCACATTTACAATAAAATTTAGTCAAAATTGACAAAAAAAATATTGTCCTCTATCGCACAAGATTTTAACTGGTGCTAAGCATGGGGCTCATAATTTAATATTCCAAGTAAATTTACTGTGGAATGTTTTGCTTGGTAAAGAGCAAGTGAATGTCTATATACAATGGAAAGTGTGTAGAAACCCTGTATATTTTTACCAGTATCTTACTCAGTCATCCATAATGCTCTAGTGCAAAAAAATTGTGCATTAACATTTTGCAATATAACGGCTGATTGGGAAATTGGCAAACTGCCCTACGTATGAGATACACTGTACGTTTCTTTAATTTTAGCAAGATTTCAATGGTAAAGCATTTGCAGGTGTATGCAATCTCAAGGAAGGTTGTCTGCTCCTTCAAGAGAGCTTTATTTCTTCAGAATATTTCCGGGGATAATCTGTGGTGCTATCACTTGTCACAGTACTCAAAGGATTTATCCAAGTGCCCAGAAGAATGCATTGAAAGGCATCCAGCCACATACAAATATGAAAGTCTGAGGCATTAAATATGACAAATTGGCATGACTCGGCAGTCTTCCTTAAAGTGTGCCTTGATTTGAAGCAGATGCAGCCAGGCATTTTGATCCATCTTAAAGAGATGAAAAAATATTCTTTGTCCGATCCCCAGAAGACTGACACGTTTTTACCAGAAAATTTAGCTGCATGTAGGCTGACAGAAGATGTTAAAGATTACAGCAGCAAAGCCAAGAGAAGAAGGGAAACTGGTATATGGCACCAAAGGAATTACTGCTTGTCCATCAGAGGTATGGCTATGAATCAGTCATATTGGGCACTGAAGGCTATACCACTGTACAAACTGTGTTCAGAGTCGTATCAAACCTCACAGCCTTTGCCTCTGTGGGTTTTAAGTTTGTGTCATACATTGGATTTTCAAATGAAGCCTGTCCATTACTGTTTTCATGTCCAGCATACCCATTGTACTGTACTTTTGGTCTTGTTCTGGGAAAAAAAAAAGACAGTAAATTACCATTAGTAACCCTTAAAAAGAAACTTTCTATAATTATTGCAAGTTTTATCTATAATGTTTCCATCCTGTCTACACAAGCTTCATGACTCTGTCTAAAAGTGATAAAAGGAGACCCATAAAAGATGTTGCAGGGACTTAAAATGTAAGAGAAATCTGTCTGGAAGTTATTTTGCATAGCATGAAGAAAGAAAATGAATTCCTAATGGGGAAATTGATGCTACAAAGCACTGAGACAGTGTAGGTAAAATATAGGTATGCATTTTCCGTTATAAAAATGTCAAAAGAATGACAATTTCATAGCTGCTTGTTAGTGCCAAAATTGGCAGCCAAAAGCAAAGCAACATACAACAAAAGTACTTTTGTCAAGCTGGAACTGATAACGTTTATAATATTTTCTGTCAGTAGTAACAATTGTGATATTTTCTAAAGATATTTTCAGTTTTAGATTGCTAGTCTGACCATAAAAGAATCCTTACACAGAGTGGAAACACCTATTCCACCTTTACTAAATTAACAACTTACAAATACATATCCTTGTCTTTCTGAAGTATTGATATTAACATCAAAAATACAGTAGCATCTTGAATTGGTGAATTTAATTTGATCATCATCAAGTAGATTCTAACTGACTTCCCTGGAAATTTGGGATTTTACCCACAATAATTTTTACAGTATACCTAGGAAGGCAGCTGGACTGTCTATGCAAATGTTCTGATGAAGATCAATACAAATTGTCAATTTAAAAGGCTTGAATGGAGTAGATGACTAGGTGTACTTAGAAAGATGAGCGTGAGTGGCTCCTTATTAATCCTTTTGATAGCATGTTGGGTTTTAGATGAGATAAACACCCACAGACTTTATTGACTTAGATGATTTTGAGCAGAGGTAGAGGGAAGAGTTCAGTAATTTACTGCTATCAGCTGTTTATTACCATTCCAGAGCAGGAAGTTAGCGTTGCACCATCGAAGTGCTGTAACACGTCTCCTGGGTACTCCTAAATCTAAGTCAGTACAAAGTCAGCCAGCGTAGTTTAAATCAGGCAACTCTTACGCTGACATAGCAAGTGTCCAGAATATGTTGCACTGCTAGTGGTAGTAACCTTCATATAAGGTCAGTAATTTCAGTTATTCCAGATAACTGTCTGCAATAGCATGCCTGCTTATCTCCATGAATACTTCCACCAATAAACACTACTAAATACCTTGACAGAGATTTTATATGTTCCAATGTAATCAGATGATTGATCAAATCCTAAGTAATATTCACATCAGTTTTGACATTTGAATATCAAAGGATACAAAGAATTACCTTTCAGTATAGTATCTATCTTTCAGAAAGAATTTATCTTTCACTAACCACTCTTATATTTTGGACAGTGTTTTGCCACCATGAAGAACATATCAAAACTTCAAGGATGTTCACATTATTATGCAAAGCTCTGTTAGAACGTACTAAGCCAATAATTAAATGAAAAATAAAACAGAATTGTGCAGAGTTTCTGATATATCCAGTAAAATGATATCCTATTGTATTATATTTTACTACTTTAACCTTAAATCTCTTAGCATCTAGAAGTTTCTAAACAAATACATAAAGGAGGTCCAGTATATAATTTTATACATGTAATTGAAATAGGGCAAGAAACTCAATGAAGGAGTGCAAAATGTAGATGCCTGGTGCTTAATAAATGTAAAACAATTTAGAAAAAGAATCTCATGATAAAACTTCAGAAAGGGTTCTTGAAAATTAGACTCTTTTTTAGAAAATGATTCTGGTTTAGATAGCAGCTAGGGAAAACTATCACTGGACAGATGTCAGTAACGGAAATTGAAAACCTACAAATAAATATGTCTTTTTCTGCATATTTTCATTTTAGAAGTAACAAAACACGATTACAAATCTTAACTAGGAGCTTCCCTAAGTGTAAGTAATTAAATATATTTTAATTTTGTTCAGAAAGACTGAGATGGTCTCTTCATTCCTGAAGCAATCCCTGTCTGTCAGATGAAAGGTACAGAAAATATGCAAAAAAGGCTTAACAACCCTGGTTCTAATTAGATGACATTAATCTGACATAAGCACTGCAGAAACATCCATAAAATTGTCCGCTAGGAAGACCTTCAAATTCTCTGATATAAACAGTCTCTAGGGGCATAACTACTATTGCATCATTGTGGAAATTTCATGTTCTTATTCTAGTCTTTAAGGTAATTTCAAGAAAGTCCCTTCAGAAGTCACAGATTCTGTTCTCTTTCCTTTGGAACATCCTTTGTTTTGAAGAGAATAAAGGTGACCTAAAATTACATCAGTAACCTGTCATTTTCTGATGACAATATGACGCTGATAACCCCTCTAAAAACTGTGGTTTAATGGAAGAAATTGTTTGAAAATATAAAAAAGGAAGAATATTCTTTGAAAGAAGAAGTTATGAGTAACATCTCCTTTTTCAAGTATCTAACACATTTAACTTAGATAAAGGTAGGCAGAACTGCAATGCTGCACCAGCAGTACCATAAACATCGGGATTACAGCTGCTCCCCTGAAGACTAAGTTTTAACTCTCTTAAATACATATATATTTCTACTAAATAGAAAACTGAATCTCTGCTGCTCATGTAGGACCTAACAAAGTTCATACAATAAACCACAAAATGTACCCCTATGACACAATACAGTTTTATTAAATTTTTCTTAGAGTTTGCCTCCTCTTTCTAAGAGCAAAGTGACAGCAACGTTCCCTTTATGTTCCATCTGTTCGCTCAATCTGAATGCCTGTGCTTTCATGCTGCTGTTTAGGCTCCCCCCATTGCAGAATCTGAGAATGCAGGCCTGTAGGCATCAGAAAGGCACCTTACAAGAACGTGTTCTGAGACAGAGTTCACAGCTCTTCCAGAGCAGTTTTTTTAACAAAAGGCTATATTATGTTTCAAGGCATGTATCATTTTATCATTTATCATTTTAACTGGAGTTCACAAGTTCAAGACAGTCCAGTCCATCATAGGGCAGCGGTGGACTTCAGTTTGTCTATGTGATTTCTTACGATCACAAAATACTCTTGGTATCATGATTATAAAACAAAAGTTTTTGTCCTGGTTTCAGCTGGGATAGAGTTAATTGTCTTCCTAGTAGCTGGTACGGTGCTGTGTTTTGAGTTCAGTA
>JAVJGG010000017.1:6544803-6573009 GCA_035590195.1 Aviceda cuculoides | reverse complement strand
ATTAGTTTCTTCTTTTCTGTTCTATTAAAGTGTTCTTATCTCAACTCACGAGTTTTACTTCTTTTTCCTGATTTCCTACCCCATCCCACTGGGTGGGGGGGAGTGAGTGAGCAGATGCGTTGTGCTTAGTTGCTGGCTGGGGTTAAACCATGACACCGAGATGTCAAAGCTGAAGACAAGGGGCCCTCAGCCTCAGAATGCGTGTGTAACTTGGACACTTCAGCTCCTTACTAGCCTTGGGAACATACAGACTGAATTCCCATATTGCAGCTCTAAACAGTGATGCGGACAATGTTTTCCGCTACCATAGAATACATCTGCTGGAGAATGCTCTAACTGCTGACTTGTCATTCTGCTTGTTCTTCATGTACCTCCATGAATTATTAATTTCACTGCTAAAACACATGGATCCAAACTTTTATATAGGTAGCTGGCAAACCATGGATATCTTTTTTGGCCTGGCTTAAGAAAAAAAAAAAAAACAAAAAACACAACAGAAAAACACATACACTCCCCAAACAAAACCAACAAACCATACTCTCACTGTTTCAAGGTATCAAAGGCTGCTAAACAAGACAGATGTTTAAACAAATCTTGATGCTCTGCTTTTACATTGTGCTTGTTAAAATCAGAAAGAAAAAGCAGCTTAGATATTACAGTGATAAGCATTACACAAAAGTACAGGGAGACAAATGATCTGTCCCACAGATGAGTTCACTCTGAAGACTGAAATTGTATTCGGTTTCAGTAATTGGCACTTCTTAGGCTGAGTTTCTAAAGAGTAAGGTTTCCGCCCCTTGTGACTAAACATATATAGCAATTTGAGAGGTGGCCAAGAGGAGTAAATCCACAGCACAACTGCTATTACAGCAGTTAATAGAGCACAGAAATATAAGGGAGATTTGGCAGAACTTTAAAGGGCATTGGGTACAGCACCAATGAAGTTAATGGAACCAAGGCAATTTATAAAATGTAGATACAGTCTGCTATAGATACATTGGCTAGGCTGTCTCTTCCTCCTAGCCTGGCACTTTGCTGTATACATACCGTGCTTTGACCACTCTGCAGTAGTTCCAGGATCAGGAAATGCAGATGTCTACACTTGGTATTTGCCAAAATTATTTTATGAGTAAATATTTTATGAGTAAATGTTTTATTAGTTTTTATGACAAAATTATTTTATGAGTAAAATAACATTTTTCACCAGCTGCTGGAGCACTTGAGTCCATAGATGTAATATATACCTCAGTCACTCATTTCATATTTTTGACAGTGAAGTAGAATTCTATCTAAATACATATACATTCTGAAAAAGTTCACCAGCAACAAGCACTCTCCAAATGACACTATTAAAATCAGAGTTGATTCAGTGCTTTTAATTTCCTATATGATTCTGACTGCAATTTATACATTTGAGCAGAAAATGTCTTTGCACTGCATGACACCCCTGACACTTTCAAAAAGACATTCACAGTTGCAATGGCATTCTAATAATAGCATCCTGTAGTCATCTCATTAGGTCAGTATACTACAAAACATGAGATAGTAACATGTTAAGCAGAGTTAAATTGGGATTTGAATTGTATATTTGAAATATGCATATTTCACTATATTTTTTGTAATAACAATGGCATGAAATAAACATGCTTACTTCAGCTAGACAGCCAAGTCATTTGTTGAATTCACTCTTGCAAGACCCAAAAAGATTATACATATTAAAGCTCTATGAATGCATTTACCTTGTCTTTGGAGCATAAATTTTCCAAAGCCTTTTCCATATATATCACCTTGATAGGTAAAAACCCCTCTTTGAAGCCCTGAGGATACCTAGAACATGTTGAAACAGAAAAATGATTTCTGAAACAAATAAATAAGAATGTTTAGCCATTTGCTTTTCTGACTTACAGTAGCTATATGGATTTTGACTTTTATCCTTTAAAATATTAGTGAACTCTCTATGCTTATACAATATTTATAATTTTAAGTTTGCAACAGTATTAAACAAAGTTTCAAAATAACACCTGGAATGACTTTAAAATATCTGATGTATATTGCTGTGTTTTAAAATTCTTCAACTGGCATACACATAATTAAATTAGTATACAGATATAGAAGTCCACTGAATTACCAGATTTTAAATTATTTTCCAGAGAAAGCATGATGAGGCACAAAGGAGAACTGCAAAGAGTAAAATAACTCTCTTCAATATTAAATGTAATTTTATTACAGTGAACTATTTACCAAATCAAAAAAAGGACAATATTTCTAAAGGTAAAATTCCCACTCTCATCTAAGAAAACAAGGTAAAACCATGGCAAAATAAGCTGATTCACTCCACTTTCCCCATAGTAAACAAAAAATTGTAATGGGATTGTGCAGATAGAAGTTTGTATACGTATTTTTGAAAAGAAAAATAATGTGTTCTCTACACTGACATCTAGAGTGCTGTATTCCATACTTGTAATATAAAAAGTTGTATAGAGTTATATAGGAAATCACAAATTACTTCAAAATTTATACTCAGCATGCTTTATCCGTAGCAGTCTGGTTACTTACATAACCATCTAGAGCCCAGTTGTCGTTTTCAAACTTGCTTACAAAAATGTCACTGGGTCCTTTAATCTGAAAAACTTTCAAGAGCAAATGGGCTTCTTCTTTCTTGTAAACACCTATTAACATTAAAGAGGTAATACATGCCTTTTAAACAATTCTTCAACCAGTTTGTTCAAATATCCTTTCAAAGATAAGTACATTGCTTTAGAACTAAAAGATTTTGTAGAAAACATTCTGTAATAACAGAATTTTATAACCTGGAAATAACAAGATTTAAAGCACTGTAATAGCAGGATCTTATTTTACTGATCTTTTGCCCACATAATATTTGATAACAGGATGCAAAGTTGGTTTTGTACTGTTTAATTTCATTCATAAGTGGACAAGAATATTTGTCCTTTCATACAGTATTTCAATAATTCTGAATACAGATAGAATTTGTTGCCTGAAATTTCCTTGAACTGGAAAAAAATGGATTTTACTCACATCACAACAGTATATTGCTATAGTAAATATCGATAGTGCAGTGAAGGAAAATTTGCTATTTGGCAGCCAGCTACTGAAATTCTCTCTGAACTCTTGACCTTAAAAGGTATTGAGAGCTGGTAATGCTCTTTTCAAATATAACTGTGATCAGAGGCTAAATCAGAACTTCAGTCAGATTTGCAGAAAGGAGTGCACAATGTTGATTAAAAGGTATGTATAATTTACTAAGTTATTTAATTATCTTATGCCATTATCAAGACTATATTGGTTTAAAGTAGATATTAATCACTATTGAACAATGGAGCTTTTCAATGGTACAGTTCTTAAAATGCCTATATACACTTCACCTGCCACTTCAATATTACCTGTGAGTTCAACACATCAATACTATCCATCAACCTGAGATGAAAAAACCCTACCTCAGTACTTCTTTGAAATGTGAGGGGGAAAATAGATGGGTGACCGCATATAAATTGACTGAAATCTGTGCAGATCATTACATTAGGACTTTTCCTTTTGCAAAATAAGCAGAAAAAGATTTTTAGTGAAAACATAAAGTTTTTGTTTCATTTTGTATTTGGCAGAAAATACAACGAAGCTGAACAGCTGACAACAATTAAAAGAACAGTTTTTTAAAACCAAATTCTGAACCTACCTGATAGTTTGAGTTGGATGTTGGATGCCTCAATGAATGTGGCATTCACTTTGCTGCTTGTAGTATTGAACCAATCAACAGTCAGAGTAGCAGGCTGTCTTTTTCCTAAATAGTCATAAAACCCTTTCCACAGTGAATTTATAAAAAACACATCTGAGGGAACTAAATAAAAGCAGGCAAAACAGAAAAAAAGAAAGGAGTAAACTACAACAAAGTAGCAATCTTTCTAGCCATACTTACATTCTTCATTTTTTCTGTTACAGCATCAATCCACTGTTCTAAGGAAGTATTATAGTAAAAATTTTACAACACTAAAGACAACATATCTAACGACCTTTCCACACAATTGCCTGTAATATACTACACCTCTCCATTACAATATATGTTCTTAAATAACCTCACACTGCATAGCTTGTGTGCTTCAGTGAATGCCCTCAAGACTTTGAAAAATAACGGTCTCTTCCCCTAAAGCCCTGTACCTTTAAGGTATGATGAAAAAAAAGAATAATATTCTGAAGTCAGGGAAGAGATACTGTCTTAGGCCATCCCCTTTGTTTCATGAATCTATTAAAGCAGCACTGTGTGTGATTTTCAACTGAATATCAATTGAATATTCAACTGAATTCACTGAATTCCAGATACAGTTTAGCACAAGTTTTTTATCAGTCATTTTTAGATGCCATATCTTTTCTCCATACAATATTACTGCATCTGTGAACAGTGATGTTGTCAGAGCAGGAGACTTTTTTGGTTTAAAATAAAGGTCTGTTTCTCAGAAACTGTAACTTGAATAATCTGAAGTAAAAAAACTATAAAATGAAGCATGAATTATAAGAAGAAATATATGTATTTGGGTCATTTATTTGATGTTATTGGTATTTTTCCTCTCTATATAAAAATAAATTATTTACAGGTCACTAAATGTTGTATTTTAAATATTTGGCTAAGTCGCTGATGGAGTAGAAAAAGTCTCTCATTCAACAATATCTGCAATATTAACATCAATTAAAAAGGAAACACAGAAGAGAAAAAAAATTCATGCATCTCTGCCCTACACATTGCTGTATTTCTCCCATATACTTTGCTGTTATGAAATCTGGGGAAGACTTCCTTCAACTGTGACAGTTAAGTTAAACAAACAGTCAAGCTGGCCAAAAGAGACCAAGCCTCCTCCTGGCCAGGCAGCACCTAGAGTTTCCTGGCAGCTTCTGACAAGGGAAAACAGACATTTTTTCCACTTAGTTCTAAGCTTTTTCTAGCATTACAATTTGAGAAGTAAAGCTTTAAGAATCAAAATAAAACTTAGTAAAAGGAACTGTTTAATCAATCACATGATGTCTTGACAAAATGACAGCCCTAGCAGCTATTACAGTTCACCCTTACTATCCATGACCACTACAAATGATACTGGCTAAATAGCTAAAGACTGATACTAGAAGTGTTTCACACTCTTCTAACTAAACTCTTAAAATAAATTATTGGTTTTTTACATTTTATCAAACTCTGAGCACCTGTAAAGGCAGCTGTCTATATTGAAGGAAATTTATCAGTCTAGGTATCCTGTGTATCCATTTTGAATAAATTCCATGGATATTTCCTCCTCTGCCTAATCACTGATTGCAAAAAATTAATCAAAAGGAACCAAAGTCAATAATACCATATATTTCCAACAAAACATACTAACAGGCAGTACATCTGAAAATCTGACGACTGATTAGCTGTTGACTGTCTCTTAATCATTATTACACTTCCTAGTATGCATTTCATAAAGAGAAATGATAATAACTTCTTCAGTGCCTTTTGCCTTCAAATTGTGCAAAAGCCACAAGTAAATGTTCAGACTCAATGTGACATGATTGGAAAACATCGTTAGTATGTTGTCTGTACCATCACTGGATTCCAAGCGAGTGGAGACCCACTGTATGGTTTTGAGTACAACAGCTTCAAATAATCTTAAGTGCTCCATTTTCAAAGCAAAACTCAGTGCAGGACTGGGGCTTTACACAAGGTAACCTCAACTTAATACTAAAAATCTGAAGCATTAAATTTGAATTTATATCTCACAGTCCTTAGAATTCATATATTTTCTGCAAATATATGAATTTTGTTAAATATCTTTCAGACTCTTTTTCCTACATATTTCTCATTGCTTTGCTACAGTAGTCACATACAGTAAATTTGAAACCTGGTATTTTAAAATTAAAGTTATTTTTAGTTGTCTTTGCTTTTAATTAAAATTGTGTATCTAAAGTTATTCTTATGAAGGTGAACATCTAGTATGACTGGTATGAACCTGACAGGTACTGTGTAAGACTTTTATAAAGGAGCAGACATCATACTTCTTTTGTCATATTCAACGTCTTCAGTATCTATTTTCTCTAACCACTCTAACTGTCAGTAATAGCTGTTAATCTTTGTGAAATAGTACCACTGACTCAGTATTTACAGAATTTGCACTTGCTGCAGATGGACAGAATCAGTAGGGGAACAAAATATCTTTCTGCTTCCCCAGCCATGTTTTTGTAAAAGGTTAAAATGCAAGTGCTGCAGTCCCATGGTTGCTGCTGAGGAATCGGAGCGGCTCTGACCCAATTCTGCCAAGCCCTTGCAATGTTCCTGCCTTTCCCACCCACTGTGGATAAATGCAGAATGAGAAAAATGAACTGGGTATTATTACAGTAATACTGCATCAACTGCGGATTCTCCTCAGAATGTGACAAACAGGGAACTCCATGGCTACTTATTAAAACAGCTTCCAAACTACTTTTGCAGACTTTACAAAGCAGTGAGAACCACGGGAACTAAACAGAGTATTATAGTTCTTAAACTTCACATGGGTATTGTAAGAATTCTTTAGTTGCAACTTATACTCAATAACACTTTACAGTACTGTAAAAATGATATTTACTATTGCTTATGAAAACATTGACTCTGGCAAAAAAATAGCAATTTAATAAACCATAATAAACATAATATGTATTCAGATATCCAAAGGTGGGAAATCAGACCATGAACCTATTCTGCTACAAAACCTCTAGTTCAGCAATATTAGCTTCGTTCCATTTAAAATACAGATAGCAACAAACGGAATTCTACCAAAAGCCAAGATAACAAGTTAAAAAAAATGCTCCAATATATGCAGTGTTCTATACTAAACAGATTTCACAATTTTAAAAGACATAATAAACGCACAGACTTGGTTTTTAAAAACAGCTTAAAAGTTTTCCTTGTTAAAGACTGTCATTTTTTACACCGTTTCAGTTCTCTGCTTACTGTTATTGACATTTTCAATCACAACATTTCATTTTTTAAAAAATGTCTTTCAAATAGTACTTACTTATCAAAACTAGTTATAATGGACATGATATGGTGTGAATTGATACTGATGCTCTGCATAGTGAATATATTTGGAAAATTGGTCTATATTTTAATTTGGCATTGAAACTTCAAAACCTGTGTGGTAGCAGATTAATGCATACCTTAGGTGTTCAGTGAGGTGAATCCTCCAATAAATTAAGACTGTATATTAATTATACTGAATGCACATTTTATCCTGCTTTATTGTGAGTCTGTAGAAGTAATGCATTTGAGAAGAACTAATTTATGGTTTCACCTGACACTCTCACTAATAAACTCACCAGGAAGGTTAATTATTAGCAGAAATACCTTTTTATGCCATCTGCTCTACAGAGTCCTTCTGTGAACTGCCATGAGTGTGAACCATTTATCTTATTTTCCCTGCAGCTTGCTAAAATTCAGAATGTAGAGTTGCAAGCTCATTTATTTGGTGAAAACTCTGCTAATTGTTAAGTAAGTCAGTAAAAAAAAAAATAAAAAAATCAGGCCTTTCAATGTCTGAAAGTGATTGAACCTAAGAAGAGCCACATCAAGGATTTTTCAGATGTATTTGACTATTTTGTCACTGGCAGGAGGAAAAGGTTAACTGCACACATGTTCATCAGGAGGCATAGAAAAGCAGCAGTAATGTTTGCCTGCTGCTGGTGGTCCACACATACTAGGAAACCCTATCTTAGAGTACCTTGAGAGTTTCCATGAAATGAAGGCCATCAAAATTTCCAGAACTGATTTTTGGGTGAGTTGTTTTTGTGGTTTCTTACAACACTTGTGACGTAAAGGCCAGAACTTCAACTGAACCCATTCCCTGCTATTATAGTCTACACTCATTATAAGGCTCTCTGTTATAGCAATCTCTCTGATATAAAACTATATTAAATCTGAGTTTTCTCTAGATATGTTTTATCTTTTTGGCTTGACAGGGGGTTTTGTGCAACTCAGAAAATTGGTACTGTAGAATTTAAAAAAAAGTTGTCTGGGAAAGAATTTCATAGAATAGGTTTTACATGGCAGCTGTTATTATGAAAGACCTCGACATTTATATTCCTTTGAAATGAGTAATGAATACTTAAGTTAAATATTGGAAATAGTTTTATTATCCGTAACAAACTAGGGTATAAATCAATTTAATTTATTTAGATCTAAAACTCTTCTTGTATACAAACCTGGAGTTTTAGTTATTGTTTCATTAACTTCTCTCACTCCTTTACCTACAAGTAAAAAGACAAATTATCATTTTCATGAACATATTTGGTTTGTGGTTTTTTTTTGTTTTTTTTTTTTAATAGAATGTTAAAACAGTGCCTGAGGGATGCAATCATTTCTTATCCAATAGAGGCATATTTAAAACAGAAATAACTGGTCTTGAATACTTTACATGTTCAAACCTATACACTTACACAAAACTTTCAGAAAATAATAAAATAATTTAGGTAAACAACATTTTTACTGTGGAAAGTTGTCTGGCTAGCCAAGTATTTCATACATTTAGGCCTAAAATTTTTATATCAGTCCCAGTGCTATAAAAGAGAGCCTTATAGAGGGGACAAATACTGTATCTAATTATGAATAATAGTATAATAAATATAGTAAAAATTGTATTAATAAAGATTGATACATTTATGACACAAACCAGTAAAAGCCAGATAGCTGGATTAAGATGACAGGATCAGACATCATGGGAAACGATTGCAACCAGTGTCATTTGCTATATTTCTGGTACACTCAGTAGAGTTATGTCCACTGACACTGGCCTCATATCATTACCTGCTTTAAAAAGGCTAGTGTCCTGCAGGAAGATCTGGTCTTGCATGTCTTTTTTTCCTTTAGGACCAGAAATTCACTGATTAGACTGGTCAAGTGCTAAGAAAGCACAAAAAAGTGTGAGGCACTCAAGAGGAATTATACCTAAAGACTGTAACATATTAGACTGTGACATATTAGAATTAAAAATCATGTTGCAAATATCTTTCCCATGGCATCTGACTATTTTTTCTTTATTTGTATTCTAAATAGAATTTTCTTTTATTTTTCTGACTCAGGAATTTATAGCCATGTTTATTTGCATGTGAAGAGCAAAATTAGCCCTCAGAACTATATACTTAGAGTTACTCTAGCAAAACTATATGTAATTTACATGGATATAAATAAAAGTGGAATCCGGTAAAAAGATGTATTTATTTTTTATTTTATTGTTCATTTTTATTTTAGAAGATTTTCTTAGACAAAAAGCATACCTGAATGAATCTAAAAGCCAAGCTATGAAATAACTTTTTTTGTTCCTAATAGAAAATCATACGTTAAGCACTGAATACATTGAAATGCTCTTTAAAACTCTGACATAAAGATAAATACAGTTAAAAGTAATACTTTATATTGTTTAGGTAGGTTTTGTTCGCTGTTGTTAGGGGTAAACTTACATATGTGTGCCTGTGCATTTTCACACACATATCCCCATGTTTTCCTCCATAAGTTCTAGATGCTATGCTCACATTGATTTCTTTACTGTTTCTTTCATAAAGTAAAAGTTGTTGTGTCATATGCGTCTTTAAACAGTAAGTGGAAAAATCCTACTATATAAAATAAAAACATCAGGGAAAATGAAATCCAACCAAGTAGAGCCCAACATATCACTTGAGTAATGACTTACTTTTACAAATAGGTGATTTTCCTGTCCATTTCATATCTGGTTTACATGTCCGATGCTCTGATCCACCAGCAAGAAAAAATCCTGGCTGACAGGTATACACCAAAGTATACCCTAAAGTAGGAAGATCTATTGCTTTCACATCTACATGTGCCGGTGTCTCTGGCTGCCTGCAAGCATGAGCTGCAAAGGGTTTTTTACAGTTAGAATAAGTAGTGGTAAACAGTTTCCATAAGATTAGAGTATGTAATTTGAAATAAATGCATGCCAACTTGTTCCCTTTCATTATGTAAACATTTTACGCCTTTCAGAAACATCAAGTAGATATTATTTGTAAAAGTAACACTCTGAGTGTATAGTTTTATTATTGTGGGAAGATGAAAATGATACTTTCACATATTTTTAAACAATACACCAAAATTAAATCATGATAGCAAACAGAAAAGTTAAAATGAAGGGAAGCACATGCCATTGTACATGGTGCAATGATTGGTCCTGTGAATTATTGTACTGTCACAGCTTCAAGCATTGCTTCTACTCAATGTTTTGAAAATTACAGAGTGGTTATTGTGCTAAACAAATTAATTATAAATTTCAGTTGAAATAAAGGCTGCATAGGAAGGCTTTGTCATAGTACATTGATTATAACAGATATGGTTGCTCAGTATGCTTCTTTCTCTGTGCTCCATGGTGTTCATTTCTAAAAACCCAAAGATAATTGGAAATAGGATAGGAACCTAAGGTCATGCTAATGAATTATTTTTAGCTTAGATCAGTGTATTTTAATACAATAGTTATTTGATGTCCTCCAATCCATACAGAGCTATAAATACAATAATCATTTGCATACCCTTGCATAGCCCAGAAAAGCTGATTTTTGCTGAGTTCTACTTTATGATTCACAAAATGCTAGCCAACAAAATAGCCCCATGCAGATTTCAAGCCATCTTCTGTTCTGTATTAATCCAACACACACAAACCCCCTAGATTAATTTAAAGCAGCTAATGCAGTGGGTTAATGAGGCAAGACTTTTCTGAGTAAAACTGATAGAATTATTGTGGACTTCATGAAAAAAAAATCTGAAAATCTTACTTCAAATTAATATCCCAAATACATCTTTGGTCTTAGAATAGGAAACAAAAAAACATTTAAAAATACTGTTTTAAATAAAGATTACTTTTTTGTAGCATAACATTTACTATGAATTTCCACATGCATCACCTTGTAACTCTTTTAAAATTGCAAAATATTCTAACTCATTAGATAAGAAACCAGACTTACGAATGCATTCAGACTGTATGCCACTCCAAGTTAAGTTGGCAAGACAAGAACGGGTGGTAGAACCTTGAATATGATAACCTTTTCTGCATCTGAAAAAGACTGTGCTCCCAACCTAAGGATCAATACAGAATATTAGATAAAAGAGGCATCCATCATGTGTACTCAGATATCAAGACAGTGGTAAGGTATTAGAGAGATTTTTTAAAAAATAAAAATGTCCTCTTTTTACAGTTTCTAAAGTTAAACTTTTTTTCGATGTGATGAAAAGTTTGAACAACTGATCTTTAGTAACCTTACTTGAAATCAGTAAGTGGAAAAATATTCACAAGGCTGTGCACAAGGAAAAGAACAACACCCATACATTTTGGCTTATTAGTTTGTCAGTGTGACAGCAGCAAACTGAATGACTGAGATGTCTCTCTTCCATGTACATCACTGCATATATTTCAATAGAACTTGACCATAAAGTCTG
Organism: Aviceda cuculoides; assembly: GCA_035590195.1. NCBI lineage: Eukaryota > Metazoa > Chordata > Aves > Accipitriformes > Accipitridae > Aviceda > Aviceda cuculoides. The sequence goes on along the minus strand of JAVJGG010000017.1, from coordinate 6,561,560 downwards.
TTTCAAAGTTTTCTCATTGTGCGACTTGACTAAAAATGTTTAAGAGGAAAAAGGAAAAAGAAAAAACTATAAAGAACTGAGTAAGTAATGGTAAGTAATGATGAGCTGCAAATCTTTCCTCACTGATCCAAAAGACCAAGCAAAAAAATAATGTCTAGGTTCAAGGTAGTTACAGAGTTATAGTTCTTTCTCATTTTACAGGTAAAAGTAGAAATAAAAGCAGTGCACTTTCTGTATAATCCTTGGATGAAAAACATTGGAGGCATTTGTAACAGTCACAATCCAGTGAAGCACAAAAGGCACAAAAAGACCCTTCAGAGGTCTGCTGCCTGCCGCTACACCTTTCTGTAGCGAGGAAAGACTGTTAAAAGCTGATTTATAGAAGCTTGGCCAAATCATACAAACAGGAAGCTTCACTAATCACATGCACCAAAAAAAGGTATCTACTTCACAAGTAATTGGAGAGAAGTCTACATCTTGCTGTACCAGATAGTGATCTGAGGGTGAAAGCACATACTTGAGAAAGACTAAATACAGAACAGATGAAGACCTACTATTGCCTCGAGAGGTGAATGAGGAGAGAAAATTAGCCTTGATGTTTGAGAGACATTAGAACAGTGAATTGGCCAGTAGAATTCTGGTATTAAAGACAACATGTGAGGCATATAAAAGCAGGAGAGAAAAAACCCCAAGCCCCTGATCAAATTAGGCACAAAGCTTAGAGTTGTTTTTGAAGTGATGATGGGGAAAGGTACAGGGTCAAGATGAGACAACAGACAGAAACCAACTGCACCTATTACTAGAAGAACCACCTTAGGGGCAAGGCCACAAGACGTGATTAGGGGAGAAGTGCCTTGGCATCTGCAAGCCAGGCAGGAGCAGAAGGGGAAGAAAAGAGCTGACAGCCACAGCAATGACAGACAGCACCACTGCAGGAGAGGGAGGGTACCAATAACCAGAGGAACTCCCAGAAAGGATGTTTTGAAAAACAGCTCTACTAACTTGGTTGTAATACCATGTGGCACACTGCCCTAGGCTCAGAAATAAGCATGAAACCCAAACAGAACACATTTTAGATTCCAGTCACAAATATTTATACCTGAAAAATCTATCCACATGAGGTTAATCCATCTGTATAACGACTGTGGATTGGTCATGGATGTACCTACTTTTATTTCGTCAGTCAGTTTTCTGACTGTCACTTGGTAAACTAATAACCTGTAAGGAATTTGGAAATTATAGAAAGGACATTCATCACAGAGAACCTGGATCCAACACACAGAATAATATTATCTTCTCTGACTGAATAAAATGTAACATGAATTGCTAATTTAGTAAAGCTACTTGCTGACTTTTTTGTCAAGGACTACATGGCCTTTGGATCACACAGGACTTTGGTTGTTAGGTATTTACTGACTATTCATCAATGTATGAAAGAATTATGATCATAAAGCAAAGTAATTATATCATGTCATATCATATTAGGTAATCAATTTTTAAATAGTCCTCCCTACTGAAGTCTCCTAAAGGATTGAACACATGATACATTGCAAGGTTAGAAGTTCTTTCTTTAAGCTGTATGTTAAAAAAAAAAAAAGCTTGGAATGAAGCATCGTTTTTTATTAAAAATGAGTGGAAATTTCCCAAGGTTTACATCAGACATCTAAGCCTACAGATAATTTAATATATTTGTGATTATTAAATGCATCTCCATTTTAGAAAGGTAATAAATAGAAGAAAGAATTACCTCATAACCTCTAGAACTGTTTTGTATTCCGAAATGCGGAGTACCAGGGTCTGTACATGTATTGTGAGCTGGATCTAATGTAAAATGTGAAACATGACAGATATTATTATGGTATGGAAAGAATACACTAAAACTGTTTGCAAAGATTAAGTCATTTCATCAATGTCTAGTGATGACAAGAATTGAATTTTTAATAAAATGTGTGTATTTCTACATATTACATTTGTATTTCCAATTAAATTTCCAAGATAGATCACAGTACTTCATTTCAGTATATTGCCACTATTTAAGGGTATTTTTTTCAGGTATCTTTGGCAGTGTAGACTTTAGAGTTAGGATTGCATTAATTTTTGCTGACGTTATCCTTTTAAACCCTTTTGAATACATAGTATATCCCACTATTCACAATGCATATAGGGAAATATTTTTCTTCTCTTCTTTCCCAATGAATAGCTTAATGGTTAAGTTAGATTTCTAAAATACCCCCAAGCCCCCAAACACAAACCCAACCTGCTTTCTTATAGCAAGTAAAAAACTCGTTTATTTCATAGAATTTTTTCTATGTCATCAGAAAACAAAAGTTTCAAATGGACTACTACCTCAGTTGTTGCTGGCAAATGAAAAGACAGTCCTCTCACAAAAAAGGGTATGCCAACAAAGTATAACTGATTATCTGATGATCAGCTTCATAAGTGTAACTTAAAGCAGCCTGAAACTTTTTGATTCAGCAATGTCCACTTCACATTCTGATGGTATATTTGCTTTGGGGTTGCCCAGTCACATCCACCAGGTAGGCAGCACAGGACTTGATCTGATCAATCTTTCTGTACTATGTGACTCCCTCTTAGCAACCAAGTCTGCTTTTGTGCTGACACTGCATTACAAAAAATGCAACTTTGGACTATAATTCACATGTAACCATTTCTAGTTTTCTGTAGAGGGAAAATTGAACTTATCACGTACAATAATGTTATATGTCATATCACTCTTGGTCAACTTCCATTTTCAATGTTGATCATCAGTAGAGCATAACAGTTCAACTGGACTGATATTTACCAAAGGCTTCAAAAGTTAGGTGGACGTTGACATAATGTGCAAGACTAAAAAGCAAACACACTCCTGACCTTGAGCTGCTTGAACAGCTAAAGCACTTTTTACAAATTATCATCAGCTGGAATGCCATTGCTAATAATAGAAACATGGAGCTGAATTGACTTTTTAAGGTATGTCCCTTCTGAAGAAACAGTAGGGAAAAAAGGAATATTTCTCAAAATTATTTTAAGGAAATTATCAATATCCAGAAATAGAAAAGTTTGCCATCATTTGCCATCATATACTTCCAGGCATAATTCTAGGTATTGTTCTCTGATCTTCATTTTCAAATTGCTTAACAATGGTATCTGTAAATATTTTAGGTAGTCTAATATTTTCCTTTTACAATAACATAAAAACTATGATCTAAAAGAAAAGCTTATGCATTTGATGCAGTATTTTCCAAGTACTTCTATATTGCACTATATAAAATATAAATAGAAATGTCATTGTGGCATTTTCAAACTTGATTTTTCACAATAGACCTAAGATTTAACTTTTCTAAACCTTCTTGCCTCTGTTACAAAACACAGATGTAAGATGGATTGCCCAGTTCATAAAAGCTATGGACAGAGGAGTTTCAAATTCTTATCAAAGAATTGTATTAACATCTTAATTTACAAATACAGGCCGCTTTCAATAATCATGTTTGCCACCTTTTCACAGAGTGCCCACCCCAGCTCTTCAACATAGCCAATACCTACGCCACAGCAAAATATATAAATGGGCTAGAGTCTATCTCTGAACATGTTTGTTTAGAAATATCAAAGAGGATTTTTCTGTTATAACACCAAAATCACTTCCTCCAGCAAGTCACCCCAAGTTGGATCAAATTCTGATGTCAATGGGAGTTAAGGTGTCCAGCATTTCTCTGTTAGTGTGATAATGTATCATGCTAAAAGCCTATCAGGTGCACATTAGTCAAGGAGAAACTGATAGTACTTGGCAGTTCATCAGAATTTCAAAAGATCAGACCCAGCACACTTCATCCTTTTGAGCTGTACAAGCCACTTTCACAAAGTCCAAAAAGCTTTTTGATTCAGGACTGATTCTGACGAACGCCTTTAACTCTCCAGGGACAGAATTTGGTCTTTAATCTGCCAAAGTCTTCTGCATATCTAAAAGATTCTAAAAATAGATGGAACAAATTTATGCACTTGCACTTATTGACATTCTGCATTTCCAGCAGACAAGCAATCATGTAAATCTACAAATGGCTTCATTTGTGATTGTGTTTATCCTAAAATTTTTATACTCAAAATATAACCTTATTAACGTAGTTCTTTTTATATTACACAGACATTTTCTATATTTGGAAAGTTAATTGCTAGATTTATGATAGCATAATAGTTTATCAAGAATATTCACAGTAGAAACAGTGTAAGTAGCGGTAGTTATTACCAACGCATGTTGGCTGAATTCCACTCCAAGTACCGTCTGCTTGACAGAATCTTCTTGAAGAGCCTATCAGAATAAAAGGGGGTCTGCACTGAAAGCTAACTTCAGATCTGTAGGTGAAACTTTTTCCATTGAGGCGTCCTTCTGCTGGTGTACCAGGATCACCACAAAACACAGCTGATGCATAAAAAAGGAAAGAAAAAAGTTACTGAAAACTGCACATGCTTCAACTGAATCACTCTACATTGTTCTATGCGCAAGTCAGGCATACTGAATATGAGTGCAAATGCTATGTTCATTTATCTGTGTAGGACTTTAGCTCAGATAAATTCTTGACAGCAATTTAAAATTAATTATCACTGTTATAGTTATTATAAGCATAAAACTTAACCTGGAAAAATAGATCTTTTAACTGAGACACTTAAATGCTGATTAGATTTGGATGACAAAGTAATCTTAGAGTAGACAATGCTATGTTGTAATGCTTCAAAATTTATCCAGTTTTCACATCAGTCACTCTCAGGTGAGTAGGCAGGAAATTTTTGCCCTAATTAAGTAAAAGGAAAAATGTTTGTCAGAGTCCTGACAAGATTTTAAGCACTGAAAGAGATGGGTTGACAGATTTAGAATCAGCTGAAAAAACAAAACCAAACAAGATATGAGGGTATGTACTCGCCTTCAGGAAAAAAAAAAGAATTTAGAAAAGAGAGCAAGGCTATGAGCTTAAGTGTTAGGATCCTTGTTTTCACCTGTTAATGGAAATGGAAACAGGAAAGAAAAAAGGAAAAGTGTAAGCAAAAATTTTAATCATGCTCACCACAAATCAAATTCAGAACATTAAAAAAGATTCTCAGTAAGGCAAATAGTGATGAGTCCAATTACGTAAGAAGAGGTGGAGGTGACTCTTGGGGAAAGGAAGAAGACTATGACCTTAAATGGGCACAACCATTCAATTTCATAACAAGGTGTGCTTTTTCAAAGGAGAAGGGAGAATACTGCAGTAGTCCATATATTACCTGATCTAGCTGAGGTTTTTTTTAAACAGTGAGAAAGTGACTGAAACAACTGATTGTGGCTTTGGTGAAGCCCAATACAACTGTACCCTGAAAACTTACGCAAACATTGTGGGATGTCTCCCCGCCAAATTCCTTGACCCTCACAGGAGAGAATAGCTGTGTTAGATAGCTGATAGCCTTCTGCACAGCTGTAACTCACACTGGCACCCCAGTGATAATCAGATCCTTCCACTTTCCCATAGAGTACTGGTGGAGGGGGGCCACAGGTAATAGCTGTGTCACAAAAAGAAAAGTTATAATTTCAAGACTTTATAAGGTTTAGGAGAATGCAACAAAATATCAACTCATACTTTTGAAACAAAACAAAAAAAATGTTTCATGCTGTTCAATTCCAACAAAGCATTCCTTTGTTGACAAAGCAGCCTGTAATAGACAGAAAACTAATTTAAATAAAAAAATACCACCTGTAGGTTTAGGAAGTCCCTGAGCTTCAGGTTGCTGGAAGCCAGAAGAGTATATAGCTTACCTAGTTCTGAATCTCTTCCCTACATACTCATTACTGATCATTGCTGGCAACAGGCTACTGAGCTAGGTAAGAGTTTTTAAGAAATATGATTTATTTTAATAAATGTTTCTTCGATTCTATGATTCTAAATATTTGCATTTTATGTTAAACTAATTTTGCAGCACTATTTAAAGCCCTCAATATGACTTTGTTCATGCCCCTGCTCATTTTCTAAGGCTTTCAGCACACAATGGATATTGACTTTACTGGTAATTAGTGGCTAAGACTCTTTAAAAATATTCTTGTATTTTCCAGCTTCTGAAAGAGTGCCCAAAACCGTGAAATCTGGAATGACCACATTTACATTTACACATCAGTTCTTTCAACAAAGAGTACAACTGTAAAATCACTCAGTCAGTGATTTTTACAACAGAAAATGCAGTCAGTTGAATACATATGCCAAAATTTAATTAGTAGGCTAGACTTAGACATCACTTTAAAGCGGTGCTAGATGAGTTGGCAGTCTAGGCCTTTTATAAGCAGAAGATGCCCTAGGCTGCTAAATTTACTTCCTGAGCTGCTGTAGTAGTGCTAACAGCTTTCACCAGGCTGCCTTATTTGCCTTTCAGCCTCAACCCCATCGTGACCTTTATGTTACCACTTTTAATTAGCTATTTGTAAAGGATCTTTTTGGCTGTTTGGGATGACTACACTACTGCAACAAGGGAATCTTTTATAGAAAGTTTGGTTTGCAGGATCCCTTTACAGAATTTCGGCCAGCTAATCCAAAAGGCCACAAAAAGGAAAATGGGTACTTCATTCCTAGCATTTTAAACTGAGCACTGTGATAATTTTAATTGCAGAGTGATTTGATTCTACTATGGTCATTAATTTCACTATTCTGACTGATATTATATCACAGCATATGTGCAAAATAAATACAAATTTTACACAAATACTTATCTAAATATTTTAGTTGCATTTTCTTGTTAATTGTCCCAAAGAACGGTTTGACAAATTTTTGTAAACAAAGACAATGATTAGTGAATTTCACATATAGTATCAAAACAGAATTTGTAGTTCAGAAGCTCGCCTTTGCAAATTGGTTTACTCTGGTTCCAAGTGCTGTCTTTTATGCAACGCATGGTAGATGAACTGGCAGGCTCCATCAAATATCCTGGATTGCACTGATAGCTGACTGTCTTATTAAAGGTAAAATCATTTCCAAACTGAATGCCATTTGCTAATGCACCTGGATCTCCACAGCTGATCACTAGTGAGGAAAAAGAAAAAAAGGGATTTTTTTTTTTTTAATAAACATGTCATGAAACATTGAACTATATACAGCTAATGTCCTTTTTTTGGTGTGCAAAACAAGAAGAATTTTTATTCACACATTTGACACAAGATAAAAAATGTTATCTCTGATTTTTAGCTAAAAAGTCATATTTTTGAGGCATTGCAATAGCATGGGCCAAATATTGTGTTCCTTAAATACGTTAGCTTAGGCTGGTATGCTTTACTGCTACTGCAGACCGTTACATTAGCGGTAGTTTTGACAGGACTTTTCCTTCCTTCATACTGGGATCTTTGTCACATTATACCTATGTTGATGGTGCAATGCAATTCCAGTAGAGTTATGAAATTCTTCTTTTTTTTTTTTTTTTTTTTTTTTTTTTCTTGTATCACTGTACTGATGTCTTGTGGGTCTGGCCTTGTCAGTGAGGCCACTGGCCCTGCTGGCATTGCAGCACCCCTCTGCTCCCTGCTTGCTTTCCCTGATGGAGTAGCCCAGTCTTGCTGCTCCCTGATTCTTGGTCCTCAGCAGAATGGTTATCAGTCAGATAAACTCTAGAGGAACTTCTATTCTTAGGAATAATGTTATATTTTCAATGTTGACATTCATGAGGTAAACAAATACAGAAAATTTACCTGTGTATCCATCTTAAAAGATGGTTCTGGAAACATCTAGCATATATTAAAAAGGCATGTACCTTTAGATATATAAAATATTCATGTATTACAAGACAGATAAAAGAGAAAAAATGTGTTATTTTATCTAACAAAATAATCATTTTCAGTAGGAAGGCTGGATAACTTACTACTTTAAAAGTTTAGAGGAAGAAAGTTTATTTCTGACCTGTGCAGTCTGGAGCCGTGCCAGTCCATGTCCCATTAGCAGTACAATGTCTAGTAGTGAGCCCTGAAGTTTTGTAACCTTCCCAGCAGGCATAAACGACTGAGCTGGAGAATAATATTCCATCAGTGTATATTATCATACCATTGGCTGGGGTGCCAGGGTTCCCACAAGATACAGCTGTGAAGAAAAGGTTAAAAAAAAGTCAAAATTTCCATGATAGGTGACTGAATAAAAAAAAAAAAAAAAAAAGTAGGTCATTAGCCCATCTTTTAAAAAAGCTATAGCAAGTTTTACTAAGAAAATGTTTAATAGGTGTATTCTTGATTTAATATCTTATTTCTCTTTGTTAATATGATTGCTTTACTTGCATTTTTTAGGTTTGTTTGTTTTTTCAATTGCTGAGTCAGATAGTTTAGACTACTTGTTCCACTCCACCCAATACAGTCACTGGAGACAAGAGAGCTCATTCAGGACTTTGACAGACCTGTGCCTCTGTTTTGCCTCTGGGCACATTTTTCTATTCTCTTCTTGTCTTCTGGTATCCCCTCTTTCAATTGTAAAAGTGCATAAACAGTAAATTATGATCTTCCTGACCATTTCTTTTTTGAATCAAGAAAAGAACAGACATTCTGTTTTGGCCTCCACATCTTTTTGGCATCTGTAGCTACACATTAGGGCAATAATTATGTTTCAGCTTCGTACATCTGAGATCTGACAGTAGCTTATTTTGATTACAAGTTGGGTTTTTGGAAGGGTTTAGTGTGGGGTTTTTTTGTTTGTTTGTTTGTTTTCGCCACTGGACCAGCCAATCATGAGAAGGATTTGTTTGTTTGTTTTGAATTTTTCCAACAAATTTCCTCCAAAGCATCTTTATTTGACCATTCCTGCAGACATGACACTGGCAAAAGTACGATAACATTCCACTGTTGGACAGAGACTACTCCTCTTCATAGGAAGAAAAAAAAACTACTTGGAGGTTAAGAGATCAACAGGGTTAATCAAGAGTTGGTAAAGAAATGTGCATCTAAATCAAACCCTTTCTGTCAGTCTTCCATGGAGCGTGAAGTGGTTTGTAAGACTGGGAGGAAATATTTCAACTGTCTCTTGCACAACTTTCAAGAGCTAGCAACTCTTTCTACTCTTCCTACAGCACAAATAAGCGTGGTCTCTTGAGATGTGAAATGATTTAGTCTAATACAACGATATGATCAAACACAAGTATGATTAAACTTAATGGCTTGGAATGTTGTGGTGAATTAGCCTTGGCCAACAGCCGAATGCCCACCCAGCTGCTCACTCACTGCCCCCTTCTCAGCAGGAAGGACCACAAAACTCATGGGTTGAGATAAAGACAGGGGAATTGCTCACCAATTACCACTGTGGACAAAACAGACTCAACTTGGGGACAATTCCTTTAATTCATTGCTAATTAAAATAGATTTGGATAGGGACACTAAGACAAATATTAAAACAACACCTTTCCTCCCCTCTTTCCCAGGGTTAACTTCATTCCTTCACTTCAGGCTTCTCTACCTGCCCCACGAGTGGTGCAGAGGGGACAGAGGATGGGGAGTTACAGTCACTACACAGCAGTCTGTCTCTGCCGCTCCTTCCTCCTTAGAGAATTGGAGCAATTCCAGTCTTAGCCATAACCTGAGCTGCATAAAAAGAAGCATGGTCAGCTGTCAAGACAAGTGATTCTCCCCCTCTACTCCACTCTCAGGAGACCACATCTGGACTACTGCATTCAGCTCTGGGGCTCCCAGCTCAAGAAAGGCATGGACCAGTAAGAGCAAATCCAGAGGAGGGCTGCAACAATGATCAGAGGGCTGGAACACCTCCCCTGTGAAGAAAGTCTGAGAGAGCTGGAGCTGGTCAGCCTGGAGAAGACAAGGCTTCAGGATGACCTTATTGTAGCCTTTCAATACTTAAAGGAGGTTTATTAGAAAGATGGAGACTTTTTACCAAGGCTTGTAGTGACAGAAAAACTGGTAACTGTTTTAAACTGAAAGAGGGTAGATTTAGATTGGACAAAATTAAGAAATTATTTACTGCGCAGGTGGTGAGGCACTGGAACAGGTTGCCCATAGAGGCTGTGGATGCCCCATCCCTGGAAGTGTTCAAGGCCAGGTTGGATGAGGATTTGAGCAACCTGGTCTAGTGGAAGGTGTCCCTGCCCATGGCAGAGGGGTTGGACTAGATTATCTTTAAAGGTCTCTTCCAACCCAAATCATTGTATGATGCTATGATAATAGTAATAAAACAAATTAAAGACCATGTGCAGATCCTGGTCAACGTACAACACTGAGCTGCATCAGGAAAGCTTGGATGCATTCATTAAGGCTAAATGTATTTATGGAATTTATGCAAAGACAAGTCTGCAGATGCTTAACATTTGACAAAATGATAATTTGACAGTAGTTGACTATAAAATAAACCTTATAATACTTATTTTACTTATTACATTTCCTTATGCTTGCTTAATTCAATTTATCGCATCTTCCTATTTATGTGAATCACAGAATCAAAGAATCACAGAACAGTTGAGGTTGGAGGGGAGCTCTGGAAGTCATCTGGTCAACCAGGGCCACCGTGAGCCAGTTGCCCAGGACCATATCCAGATGGCTTTTGACTGTCTCCAAGGATGGAGACTCCACCACCAGTCTGGGCAACCTGTGCCAGTGCTAAGTCACCGTCACAGTAAAAAAGTGTTTCCTGATGTTCAGACAGCACCTCCTGTGTTTCCGTTTGTGCTCACTGCCTCTAGTCCTGTCACTCGGCATCCCTGAAAAGAGCCTGGCTCCACCTTCTGTGTACCCTGCCTTCAGCTATTTATATATATTGATAAGATCCCTCCTGAGCATTCTCTTCCCTAGGCTGGACAGTCCTAGCTCTTTCAGCCTTTCCTCAGAGGAGAGATGCTTTCATCCCTTCATCATCTTAATGGCCCTTTGCTGGAGTCTGTACAGTATGTTCATGTCTCTCTAGTAATGGGGAGCCCAGAACTGGACCCAGCACTTCAGATGCTGCCTCACCAGTGCTGAGCAGAGGGGAAGGATTACCTCCCACTCAAGGCAGGCTGGGATACCATTACTCTTCTTTGCAGCAAGGGCACTTTGCTGATTGTATTTAACTTGTTGTCCACCAGGACCCCCAGCTGGATGGCCCCCAGCATAGTAGTTATAATCTAATAGTTAAGATCTAATAGTTACAGATTATAGGATTCATTAAAATAAACTATTTTCCAATTAAAAGTTACTCTGAGTATTACCGATGCTTGGAATAATACCTAAATGCCTTTGTTTTAATGAAGTCTTATTCACTTTTTATATATAAAATTTTCAAATAGTGAAGAGAAAAATTCAGTGGGTTGGAACTTGAATTTGTAGGGGTGAAAAGGTATTCTCCTCCTAAACTTATCCTTATTTATACTAAACAGTAAACAATTGAAGGAGAAGAGAAAAATTGAAAGAAATGGACTTTTTTCTTTGTTAGTTTGTGTTGGGGGTTTTTTTGTTTGCTTTGTTGTTTTTTTTTTTCCTGAAAACAGAAGGTTAAAGCAAATAGATAAAGAAAATAAACAGTGGCACTACAAACACTGCTAATTGCCACTGAGTGCTGCTGTTCTACTATACTTAATGTCTTTATGAAAGGGAATAAGAAAGGACATTGCAAAACTTCACATTTCTGTTGAAAATACTGATCCTGTTCCAATCCATTTTCATACAGTTATGGTGATATCTATACTGACAAGATTAGTCTGTGATGAAGAATACTGCAAAAGAACAATTGTTAGATGAGGCTACTGTGATAAAATCCCTTGGTGAAAAAATATAACAAATTTGTTACAAATATTTTGTCCTATCTTCCATTTTATCATTTAGTATAGCAGACAACAGATACTACAGAATCCACCAACTCCAATGGACTAGATAAAGTAACTTTTCAAACATTCTTGGAAAACAAGAAGTAATTTTAAAACTGAATCTAAAGTCTTCCATTACTGCTTTGCAATTCTGACAGTGCATAAAAAGTATAAAATATCTTTATTATATTTTTAATCTTATTCTAAAATGTGATTTCCATAAATATTCTCTGTTGCATTTCTTCTGAAAAAACTAGCATAAAAATAGTATAGCTTATAAAAAATTAGTCTAACTTATGTGGAGAAATAGACATTAATTTATACTTAGTTAAGAATACATTATTTTATCATCTGTTCACTTCTTGATGCATAGACATTACATAGAAAGAGAAGATGAAGATATTATATTGTTAGAATGTGGATGACATTTATTTATCCCTCCATTTTCATATCGTCAATCAGAAGAATTTGTTTAATTTTACATTTAACTCAGGTATCTATTCTCTATTTTCAGGCTCAAGATTTGTTTAACTAGAATTATTTTCTCACTATGTTATAAATATATACTCCAAAACTTTATCACTTGGGATTCAGGTTTTCAAGCAAAACATGAACTGCTTGCAAACTCTTTTACATCAAATTTATGCAGAGCAATATGAAAGCATATTTCTGGCATAGAATTTCTTTTTAATTAAAGAATAAAATGTCATTAGTAGATGTCATTCAATGGTGTTGTAAATGCTGACGATAGCAATACCTACCTTCACACACAGGCTGTATACCTGACCAGGAACCATTAAGCAGGCATGTTCGTTCTGCAGATCCTCTCAGCTGATAACCCATTTCACATGAGAAACGCAGCAGACTTTTTATTTTGAACTCATCCCCTAGTCTAGACCCATGAGCTGGTACTCCTGGATCATCACAATAGCCAGGATTATTTCCTGTAAAATACAACAGAGCAGAATTTTTGGCAGAGACGTTATGCGCAAATGTAGTGATAGTAAAGATACTCTCTTGCAAATTGTACTAACTGCATTGTTTCTGTTATAATTAATCACTTTTCTTCCAGTGCAAGTGTGTGAAACCAAAGCCAAAGATGAAAATAACATGTCTTTTTAGCCTACTTCTTGTCTCAGACCTATACAGACCTAAACATAGAATGTGATAGAAATAAAAGATAAAAGATACTTGTGAGCAGAGGAAACACCTCTGTCATTTTTTGTCAGTTTAAAAAAATTGTTGTCTTTTTGACATAAATAACATTTTCTACACCTTGTATTTTATTGTGTGACTTCTCTGCTAGTAATAACTTCTAATAAAAATTAGAAAACAGCAAGAGAGAAGAAAACCATATTCAAGTTTCTTAACAAATTTATTTGAAATATATCCACAGAAAAGACTAAATGGTACCTGGCCCTCTGTGCCTGCCAAGAATGGAAAGGACACCTCATAATTTTCTTTATCTATTAAATTCCTATGCAAGTACTGGTTACAATTTTACAAGAGAAAGAAGGTGCTGCAAAACAGACCTCTCAAACATGTCCTCATAGGTCTGATGGACCAGTCAAGTGCCTTATCATATAAAGCAGCTGTTACAAGAAATACTATCCAAGATAGTCAAGGAAGTATGATCTCACTATCAACAATTTATTCTAAATTTTGACATAAAATTTTCTCTCTTCTAAATCCCTCTGTTTCTAAATTGTAGATTCATAGCAACATTAATTACATTATCCTTTGTTCTCCATTTTTAAGTTATACGTCTAGACTGAATTTCTATTAAAACTATGGTTTGGACTTTTTTTTTTCTCCCCCCAAAATGTGTGTAAATAATTCTGTAAGTTGAAGTCTGTATCTTCTTACATAGGTTTTTCATCTTAGGCACACTGCTCAGATGAAGGACAAAATCTTTAACTAAGAAAAAAACAATAGCAAAATGTTCAGAAAACTCAAACTTTTATTTTAGAAATGAAAATTTTCTGAAGTCAGAAAATATGATTATGTGTGTGGCGTACTGTTTTCAGAATAGCAAGTTTGAGACAGACACTTTGGTTACAATCATGCTTCCTCATAAAAGGAGACCAAGACACAGTTCCAGAATTCGACACTAACTTCTGGGCTTCAGTTGTGTCCACTTTGCTTAGTACTAGCTTCTTCTAGAATAGATTGCCCTTCTCACCCTGCCCCATAGCATTTGGACCTAGATTTCCTTGTCTAAATGCATGCTTGTAAACAGTGTGAGGGTCTTGAAGCCAGCCGGTATATTCTGGCCACATCTACACTGTTAAACTCACTCTCCAAAACAGGGTGGCTGTATCCAAAGGGGCTGTTGAGAACAATCTCTAGCACACACTAACTTGTAGTGTATTTGTGCATTGTTTGACAGAGTGCTAACTGGGATGTGTGAAAACCATTCTGGGGATGATTCTAAGAGTATAATGCCCTCAGTGATCAAGTACTAGCATCCATGACCTATGCCCTGGCCATCCAGATGTGGCCTCTGGATGCCATCTGCTTCCCTTTACTCCAAGATATTACTATTTCACAGACATTTTTGTCTGCTTAAAATGTGTGAAATAACATGAGGGCTGTGATTCAGGCTACCACTGGCATGTTTACAGCATGAAACTTATATGAGGCACATACCCTGGCTTGTGAATGAAAAGACTGCAGGAACTGTTCAGGGCAGAAGGACCTTTGATTCTAAAACCCTGATGATATCTCACTTTGCTTTGGGACTTTGCTGAGGGGATTATTCTGGATGAATGACCAGATTCTTTTTCTTGGGCACACCTAGTTTTGTCTTGGAGAAAGTTTAAACTGCAGCCATGCAAGTTTATGGCCAAAGGGTATAGACAAAGGCAGTTGTAGTATTATGAAGGTCTAGACCTGTTTTTTATTTAGCAATGTAGAAGACTACATATCCATTACTGAAAAATGAGTGGGACTCATCTTAAACAAAAATCTCAACTATCACTTAACGCATAAGATACAAGTGTTCATCACTGCAACAGGTCCCAGGTGACAACAAAACCTGAGGTCATATTTATACCATCATGCATGCAATCATATATTAATACATAATAAAAAAATAAACCCTATGCAGAAGCAGACTACAGGTTTCAAGTGTTACATTGGGAATGTTTTTCATATCCCTTACGTATAAAACCAATGAGCTGTCTCAGTTGTCCTGGGCACAATCATTCTTTCTCTGACATTATGAATACAAATTGTACATATTGGGTTTTTTTAATGGAGTAATCTCTTGAATTCCTAACATGGAAAGTGTAGTTATTTTTATAATTCTAAATCCCTTAGAGGAATGAGACACTTTTTTAGGGTTTTTGGCAGTTTGTTTGGGAGGTTTTGTTTGTGGGGTTTTTTTTTAAATTGAGTTAACAGAGACAGGTTTCTTATTTTCCTAGGGAATCACCTTGCTCTTAAGATGGTGTCACATCATGTTCAAACTTAGAAAAGTAAATTTGGCATCAGTAACAATGTTTTAGTTACACTAGACATATTCTCCTCATCATAGGACATGACTACAGTGGTCTTCAATGTTTTAAAAATCTATGAGTCTATAAAAATACTATCATATTAATGACTGAAGAGTCTCAATTATTAGTGATGAAAATTCCTTTCCACCAGCATGAGAATTTCCCTTGTGGTGAGAAATATTGGGAAACAGTACTAGAAGGCTCTGACCTTAAAAATTTTAAAGTCTTGGTGCAGTCTCAGATCTGGCATTTTATACTGGATAAAAAGGTGAAAGTGGCATAAATGTGGGCTTAAGATAAGCAAGAAAAGACCAATTCTGTGTGGAAACTATCCATAATATTGTGCTGCAGAGATTCCTTTCAGATCTAGGCATAGAGACTATGATGGCAGTAAGATCTAGCAGTGTGAGAAGACATTATGTAAACTCTCTCCTCCTTGAGCAGCAGAGAACAGAAAACAAACATCAGTGATTTTAAATTCACTTCCTTTCCTCTGTGTTTCAAATTCTGCTCAGCACCATTGCAGATGATTCATGTGAATGGACCATTTTCAATGAGCACCTATTTAAGGGCTTTTTCAAAGTACAGAATTTAAATAACTTACACCTATTTAAATCAGGTCAAATCTGAATTGAACCACACTGAATCAGATCAGATTCTATAATGTCTAATTATGGAACAATTTTCTTATTAGGAAATTTTCTTCTCAAACCTACAGGTATTTGTTTTCTTATATACCTAATTGTGTAGGCATGTTTCCGTTACAAAACTTATTAATACACTATGGATGTCCTTAGTAGCCAATCCTTGTCTGAGCTCTCGACTTCAACAAAACTGTGTAATGTTTTATGGCTTCTTCTAAATTTGCATAGTTAGTCTAGGGGAAATAAACTGTTCCAACACCAAGAACATTGCAGAGGTTTATGGTATTTGCACACTGTAGCACTAATAAAGAATATTTCTGTAAGTGAAAAGAGGAAGATAATGTGTGAAGTTTACCACCTATTACCTTTTCTGTGGTGTTTTTTATTCAACATTTTCCCATGTGACAACCTTGTTTACACAAAACGGTGTTCATAAAAATAATACATGCATCCTTTTTAAGCAGAACTCTACCAGATTTTAAATGGTGTTTAAATTTATAAATCTATATACCATACTTATTTATCATATATTTATAATATATAAATCTACCTCTATATATAGCATCTATATACTGCAGTATACAACTATAGCATCTAGCTAAGGATTAAAGTTACGAAGTAATGACAAAGAGAATGAGACGATATATGAGAATATTTCAATAAACAGCTAAAATTCAGCTGAGTGGCTATTGGTGCAATTAAAATATACTTGGAAAAGAAACAAATCAAATATCTGTCTGCAGTTAAAAATTGCTTGAGAATAGCCTTATTCATTGTCCTGGTTTCAGCTGGGATAGAGTTAATTGTCTTCCTAGTAGCTGGTACCGTGCTGTGTTTTGAGTTCAGTATG
>JAVJGG010000017.1:6508649-6531738 GCA_035590195.1 Aviceda cuculoides | reverse complement strand
AACTGTTATTCCTATTTCCCACATCTTTGCCTGGAAGCTCCTTGATTTCAAAATTGTAATAACTCAGAGGGAAGGGGAGTTGCATCTGCCATTCCGGGGGGGGGGCTCCTGCCTTCCTTGGCAGACACCTGTCTTTCAAACCAAGACACCAGAAGAGACTATTACAAATCTTAAAAAAAAATAAACTATATATAGAGGATTAAATATAAATTTTAGAACAGATATATTTTTTTCAATAATTCAAAAATGTTGGGGTTTTATCTCACAAAGTGTCCCAACAACACAACAAGCCATATTTTTACTTGTGAAAGAAATAGTGGGAACATGAGGTTTTCCATGACATAGGTGTTTTAATGATTATGTTAGAAGACAGAAGACAGATCCAAAATCAAATATTAAAAAATGTGTTCATTTTGAGGGATTAAATGTTTTACTTGATGTGCCAAAACAGTTTGCCAGAACAGATGAAATCTTTATTAAATTATCAGAATAACAGCATTCTGGAGTATGGAGGAAATACCATTGTAAAGAAGTTTGGTGCTTTCAGTGCATTTAGGATATATAAACATATTTAAATACTTTGTTTCAAAGAAGTTTTTATCATATGGCTCTAGAGCAGCACGTATGATCTTTTGTGTGCACTACTTTTTTGTCAGGAAAAAAACCTCATATAATGCCTTCAGTAAATTTCCTGACCATGACTTACTAGTTAACCTACTACTGACACAATAGACAGAAGCAATGTATCATTGCAAAAGAGTGCCTGAGGACCGCCCAGCTTTATTTTCTGAAAATATCAAGGTTTCCCACACATACATAATAGCTTAATTGGAAAATAATAAAATAAAATAAAATAAAATAAAATAACCTTCTGCAATAGCTTAAAGCAGTAATCTATATTTTGTAGTAACTGCATGTAGAGTCAGTAAAGTGAAGCCAAGTTCATTATTGACTCAAGTGAACTCAACTGAGGTTTGAAAGAAAGGTCATATGTAAAATCTCAGTTTTATTGTTATACTATTATATTATATATTATATTATATATAATATATACTATTATATTATATTGTTTATACTGTTTTATGTATTAAATGATGCAGGTTTCCCTGAAACATCAATCCCTTCCCAGAAGTATATTTAAGGAGCTGGAAGATTTACTTTCTTTGTATACAAATTCACAGTTAATCACTAACAATGAACTCTAATGCAAATGTTTTTCACCCACTAGAGAAAAGGCAATTTTAGAAGGAAAGGTGTATGCCAGAAGTGCTATTAGTTGCTTTAAGTAAGTTCTAATCAATTCATAAAGAGCAAATGTGATATAAGACATTTAGTTGGTAGAATTTTGATTGGGTTTTTTTAAAATCATGGATGGAAAATTATCATTTCAGCACAGTTTCATCATTGAAAAGCACTTTTTATTTCTCAAATCTAACTATTAAGTACTTTTTGCTCTTCTTTAATGTAAATAATATAATTCAAGATTTATTTTATTTAAACCTTTTCGGCAAAAAGAATCTCTAGTTATTTTGAATCATGCAGATTCATCCTTTAATCCAAACTATATCTAATTATAAATGAAAGAGCATAATCATCATGAAAATGTTATAGCCATTTTCACAGCATATGGTCCAAAAAGATAGTATTTATTGAAGTAAAAATCTTAAATGGTATATAAAATTCTGCTCTCACTGAAATGATGTAAATGTAATTATGCTATGAGGTTATAGGGACGCACCTTACAATAGAGACGACTCCTTTGCCCAGATATAAGGGTAGAGTTAAACTAGGTAGATGAGTGCAGAGAGGTCTTCTGTGGGAATGTGTCTGGCTGGTATGGAGGTTTCAACCAGACTTCTCTGCACTTCTCTTTTCATTCTTTTGAAGGAATACCAAAAGTTTTTGTTTCACAGTGAATTCCTAAATTCATTGTGAGAAGCAGCATATAGGCTTGTTCTTTTCTAGAAAATTCCAAGTACTCATTCCTTTTAAGATAGAATATTTACATAGGAATATATAAAAAATTCTATTTTCCTTTTGCTCCAGCTAGGGTTCTTGACAGTGTCGTTAAGCATAAGCTTTGATGCTTGCATGCTAGCAACAGTAGGGTTTCAGGAGCTTAGGATTTAGATAATATTTCTTACAATGTTTAGTTGATATATGGAATATTTTTTTACTCATTGAAATTCCTTTGCTTTTGTTTTGTATTCATGTAATTTGGGGAAAACAGTTGTATCCTTTTTACTTATATGTATCTTTAAGGGGTTTTTGAGTGCTGGAGAGTCATGCAGCAATGGTTAGGAAGTTACCTTAGTTACCCATCTAGTTACCCTAGATGATCTAGGTTACAGTCTCATAATTTGGTTCCATTTTACCTTAGCCTGTAAGACTGTGTTTCAATCTGAAAAGCTTGCAGTCTGCTTATTTTTGTAAACTCTGTGTTATGCAGTAGCCTAATACAGTGGGATCAGAAGAAAAATAGGTCTGGAGACACCACATACCACCTCAGCAAGATTCTCTAAATGCATCTGTCAAAGTCTAGTCGTAAATTATACAGAATCACAGAATCACAGTTGAACTTGGAAGGGACAGCTAAAGCAGTTTGTCCAGTCAGGTTTTTAATACCCATAAGAATAGAGACTCCACAACCTCTCTGGGATACCTATTTAGGTATTTTACCACCCTCACAGTTAAAAAGCTTTTTCTTATGTTTCAGTTTGTGCCCTTTGCCTCTTGTCCTTTCACTGAGCCCCACTGAGAAGTCCGACCATGTTTTTTTACACCCTCCCTTAGGTAAGCATTGATAAGATTCCCCTGAGCCTTCTCTTTTCTAGGATGAACAATCGCAGCCCTCAGTCTCGCCTCAAATCACAGTTGCGTCCATGAGGGAAGGCTGTGTTTCTGTGAAAACATGTTTAGGAAAGGCAGAAAACACCACAGAGAGAGGAGGGGGGCACAAAAGAATTAGTGATAAACAACAGAGGGAACACCAATATTAGAGGAGAAGGTGATGCATGGGGCAGCAGATATTGTCTGCAGGCAATGGAGGACCCACACCAGAGCAGAGAGATGTTCCTGAAGGAACAATAGCCTGTGGAGAACCCATGTCAGAGAAGAGGAAAAAAGTGAGAAGGAAGGAATGGAAGAGAGAAATCGTTGCATAATGACTGCAAGGTTAACCCACCACACTAACCTAAAATGAGAAACAATACCAATTATCAAGACAATTAATACATTTTAAAATTTCACCTAATTGAAATAAAATCTTCCAAATTTCTAGATCAGAGATGCATGTAGTAAGTCAATGGTATAGAACTACTCTAACACTGATATGCTTAAACTGAAGTGGATATTGCCTATTCCCTTTGCACTACAACTAAGTATCTTCTGGTGCACAAATACATTTACAACATTTACTATTACTTTAGATAGTGTATTCCTCTACAGAACCCAAAAGTAGGGTTTCTTAGAGAAACTGCAACTTTATGACCTATCTCTTTTTCAAAAAGTTTAAATATCAACATGGATTTCAAGGTTGATGAACTCGAATCTAGAGAAACTGCAAACTTTATAACATATCTCTTTTTCTTTAAGTGTCAACCTGGAGTTCAAGGTTGATCACGGCCCAACACTTCTGTATTATTTTGACCAAGTATCTGTTTCTCCCACTAATTGTGACTTTCTTGTGTTCAACCAAGGCTCTGAGACTCAGCTTTGGCACTTTACTTCTTGTACATTTTCATTTTTGTAATTTCTCAGACAAGAGTAGAAGTGGTGACATACTGTAATACTTACAGTTTTAATTGTATTTCAAATAAATTTTTTGGTTTTGAAATGAGCTCCTCCTCTTTTAACTTGAGGTTACATTCTCCCACGTCATACACCAACAAACATTCCAGTGTAGAAAAACAATTACTTATCCATTCCCTATACTGACCACTACTGCAAGCTGTAATTATATAAATACTTGTCACACTGATTTCAGTAATATTTAAATCTTTATTGATTACAGTTCCTAAATAACTCTATGTTTTGTAATACAGACTTACAGTGAGGCAACAGACAAGAAGTAGGTGACAAGACTAGGTGAATCCTCACAGTTTATGATGGAAGAGATACAAGACAGTCACTGAAAAATAACTGTTGCTGTAGAGAAAGACATACTAAGTGAAGAATGAAGTGAAAAAGCACTGAGTGAAAGGCAAAAGTGTGTGTTTACACCACCTGCATGGGAATAGACAAAGATGTAGGTACTCAGCTGGGAGAACTCTGGGCCACTCCATTGCAACAGGAGTTTTCCATTCATAAGTGAATGTATCTTGGCAGAGTTGCATCTATAACACTCACTACTTTCAGAAAACCAACCTCCTTAAACAAGATTTCAGACCATAAATTGGCCTGGATCAAACTCAAATTCAAGTGATGAATTAAAAAAGGAAAATTAAAGTAGACAAGAGACACAACTGAAATAATGTTGGAGTAACTGTAAGGCTCCTAATTCTTATGTTCTTATTTTTTAAATCTTCTCAGTCTTTGCATTAGTTTTCATAACTTTCCTGTGTTTTTTTTTCTCTTTCACTTGTTTTCCTTTTAATAAATGTACTTGATTTCAATGTAAACTTCAGTAAAACCATGCAATTGCTGCCTCTGACAGTCAAACAGAGAAGATCTGGACTGCATCTACAAACAAACAACAAACAAAACCTTACTTAAATGCCTAACGGATGAGATAGAGGAGTTTTTTCACTAAAGTATAGAAAAATGAAACCGTATAAAAGGGGGGAAAAAAAGTACATGAGCCTAAACTGGAACAGTTTGCTAATTCCTGTTTCTCTGTTCCAATAATTACATTGCTATGCTAGTTAACTCACTTGAATAAATTCTGAGGGTAGTGACTGAGGGAATTGCCATCTCTGTATTGTTTTAATGAGAATGAAAGATCTAATTCCACACACACTGAGCTTGAAAGTGCATTAGCTATCTCTGAAACAATACTGTGAGCTAATCACCAAAGATAATTATTATTCTTAGGAACAACCATTGTAATACAATATGATTTTTAATAAACCAACTGGTGAAGATAATAAAGCTACAAGTAGTTGAAGTTAACTTCTTCTTACATGATTTTTAGTCCCAATGTTAGTATCCTTAGCACAATTTCACTGACTGCAATTACCTTTAGCACATTAAAGACACGTTACAAGGGATGAAAAGCATAGTACTCGCATTGATCTAACATTTATGTGATCATTTTTCCATTGGAAAAAAATACTCAAGAAAAACTTACTAGCCATTGCATTTCTGGAGAAATTATTTTATCTGCTTCAGTATTAACTCCCTTTTCAACAGGCTGTCTAACTTGGACCTGTCTAATCAGAGAGGACAACAGAATTCCAGACTTGTATTCTGAATAGTGGAAGATGAGATTAATTAAAAGAACATGTTTTTTTAAAAATTTGTAACGTAATATTTAGCTTCTTAAGTTTGTAGCCAGCATTCAGGCATGAGATACAATCCATGCAAAAGAACTGAAACGTTCATCAGCCTAAGGAAAATCCTAAGTGACTTGTGTGATATTCCTTTCAGAGGATGCATGAGTCAGCAAAGTTTTGCCAAATTATGTCACAGAAGGAAAATCTTGCCAGCCTTGTCAATTCCAATTTAACACTCAAAAATCTATCTATCTTAGGTATAATATGTATGTATTTTCTATATATATGCATACATGTATAGATAGATCAATTGATCAATCGATCAGTTGATTGGTCTTTGTGTTCTATTTCTTTACAAGTTCCATACCAGGCAAAATCATCAGGTTCTCTCTAGAGACTAATCATTTTTTATTTGTTTTTGGTTTACACATTTGGAAATTGGTACTGTTATCAAAAGTTTTAAATGGACCCGGACAATTCCAGCTTTGAAAGGGAAATATGACCAGGAACAACGTTTTTAAATTAGATCCATTAAAATACATTTCCTTCTGGAGCCTTCAGAAAAAGAGCACTGAAGGATATACAGTATCTCAAAAACTTTTCTCCAGGCTTTTGAGATCTTTCAGTATATCTTACATGATTCACCTCACATCCTGCATTTCACCTCTCTGACAATTTGCATCTATTTTATAGCCAGAAGATATTCAATCTGCCTGAGTGATTCAGAAGAAAACATTTCACAATATCATTAAATATTGTCACCATCTTATTGGATTCAGCATTGAGAAAGCATGTACTACACCAGTACAAGCTATTTTGGGGCATACAACGTAAAAACAATCAACCAATGAACAGATTTTAGTGGTCTGATAAAGATATTGGTGGAACAGTCCAAAGATTTGATATTAACTCCATATTCTGCAACAATAGCCAAAGGTTGAGGAAAATAAATAAAAATAGTGGCCATAAATGGAAAGTAACAATAGGGTAAATTTAGATACTTGTTTTCCTTTTAATTTTAATTGCAATGCTGGCATCTGGATAAATAAATGATAAGGACACAATGAAATCTGAAAACTCTGGATTGTGTTTTAAAATGGTTTCTTTTTGTCCTTCCCTAATATGTACATTCCATAGACAGGTTTCTTCATAACACAAACCCTTGTTTCACTTTCATCTCTCAAACATCTCCATCTTACCCAGAGCATACTAGTAATTAAGTTCAGATATGTCTTCGCAAAAAAACAATCAGAATTAAATCTTACTTTATCATTTTTTTCTGGGTAAAGAAAAGTCAGGTTTCACATGTACAAAAGTTATTAACGTCTCTTGGGCATTGCTAGGAAATACAGAAGGATGAAGAGTGTTTTGATGCACGCATATGTTTTAATAGGAGTAATGGACTACTTATGGAAACTGTACTCCAGTGCACCTAATTCAGTCTAGATAGGCAAATGTGATTTATTAATGTAATATAACTTCTGTGATATAAAGTACACTTTATGTCTATAAATTAAATGCTAGGTATTGCAGTCTGAAAACTTTAAGGTAAAATACTGAAAAGCCTAGGCTTCCCCAATACTCAGCCCTAACTCCATTTTCCAGTATAGAAATGCAAAAAACTCAAATAAAGGTGGCAATAAGTTCCTAAAGGTCAGACTTCTGAATTATATCCCAGTATTGTGAAGGCAGGGTAAAGGATCATGCCTGAAGTAAGTCATTAGAAAGCAGAGAATGTATAAGAGAGTTTCTTACCTCGGCAGTTGGGTAAAGGGCTACTCCACTGCCCATTGCTTCGGCACTGTGCTCGAGAAGCACCCTGAAGTAAGTACCCAGTGTTGCAAGTAAAATTTACAACATCATTTAAATTGAACTCACTGCCATTAGTCATTCCATGAGCTGGATTCCCAGGATGTCCACATGTGATTGCTGTTAAAAAAACAAAAAGGCAGGCTAGCATCTAACTGAAAGGTACTATTCCATGGAATCACTTACAGGTTGGAGCTCTTTTGTCTTTTTTTTTTTTTCCCCCCCTTCCTTCTGAATTTGTCTTTTATATTTATGCAAGAAATTTAAGAAAAAATAGGATATATATATTCAGAATTCTTAACTGCCAGGAGAAAAATCTTAATTTTTCAATAAAACTTTTAGAATCTACTTTTTACCTTATGTTGAAAGTTGTAATATAATTACATACATACATGCACTTTGACACTCATCTGATATGTATTAGACCTTAAAAAACCTAAAGGGTTCACCATATTTCCTACTAATGCAACCGAAAAATAATATTTTTCCTTAAAAGGTTCGAAATGTAGTAAGGCCAAACAAATGGAATTTGATGTACAGCTTCAGAGCACTCTGGAGTTTGAAGCATTCCTGTTCCAAAGTTCTTGAGTTGCTTTGGTGAAGTAGTGATCCTTTTAATCAGATTTTCTTATGCGAATAGAGAAATCATTGTTGGGGGTAAATCTTTCCCATTATGTGTATTACATGTGTTGATTATGCTTAAATGACACTTATAAAATACAATTATGGTCAAGCTCTAGCTTTCCACATGACATTAAAATAATATAGAAAAATATAGAAAAGCATCAATACTGACAATATAAAACCAGAATGTAAATATATATATACACACACACACACACACACACAACTTTTCAATATTGTGCTGGTGATGTTTATCATACACAAATAAATATCCTATACACAAGTTTATCTTTTGCTTTATTAATTTTGGTTTGTTTGTTTTTTAACTTGAAGAGACATGTGAAAAATAATTTAAATGTGATTCTTCTTATTTTATCATGGAGTTCAACTGTGAAACAGTATTTTCAACAGTACCTGATTTTTGGGAATTAAATGGGACACATTCTTGTATACAGACTTATGTATTTAGCGCTTAAGCTGTGTAAATAAATCTACTTAAAACACTTGAATCTTTTCTGCACCATCTCATTTGAAGCATTGGAAGATGTAACCGTAAACATCTGAATAAAATCTTAGCACAGGATCAACTTTATTCCAGCCCAGTTGTTGCATTTCTAAACTGTTACAGATTATCAAGTTTCCACAAATAAAACCATTTCCAGGGCCATACTAAATCACTTAACATAATTGTTATATAAAAACCCATTAAATTTTTAAAAATGCTATTAACTTCCTGCAGTTTCCTGAACAAATTATATGCCATGGGTTTTAACAACATAAATTTAGGTCCTTGTAAAAACTCTAATAACAATGGATAATTCTGTTCAGTTGCCCTTTTCAACAGAAGCATACCCTAGTCAGTCAGCTCCTGGTTAGACCTTATTACTCTTGACAGGATGCTGGGTTTTGTAACACCTTCCAGAAACTAAAGATCTCAGACACTGAGATCTTAATCACTGCATCTAGTTCTGTCACTGCTCCATTATAGTTACTAGATATCATTGAGCTGTTGACTGACCAACACTGCAGTAGTTGGATTCACACAGTAATAGCAAGTACTTAAAAGCATCTTTTAAACAAACAAACAAACAAACAAACGCAAAGTAGATCATTTTGGCATTATAGTGTTTTCAATCACCACTAAGCTTTTATGCAATCAATTTAATACTGTTTACCTAAGCAGTAGCTAAGACATTTCAAATAAAGGTTATTACTGTTGTTTTTATGTCATCTAAATGGTGGATTACAAATTCCCTCCTCCATTCCAATATAAATAACTGTCCTACACATGCATGCACACACACGTGTGTGTATCCACTCACATGCTAAATGTGTCATGGGAAAATAGATGTACCTGGCATGTCTGAAATCAATACTCATTAAGGAATTACACATTTGCCTATTATACTGCAAAGAGATCAACCCACTTAATGTAATATAACTCCTGAATATATACTCCAGCCTTTAACACAATATCTTTCTTAGACCCTGGAGACTTCCATCTCACCACAGAAAATACATAAACCAAAAGAAATAATGGTAGTACTGATAGTACTTGAACAGAAAAAAAAAATCCAGTCTGAGTACCCAGCTGTATAACTAAGCCAATGTTTCAGTCATCATTAATATAGTATATACTTTTAGCAAAGAAGGTTAGTCTCCTGATTTTCGTTGTGCTGTTTCTCACAAGGAACTGATCAGACATCTTCGTATTTCCTGTTAACTCCCAATAACCAGCAAGTGAAAAGATCTTTCAGAAAATATTTAGCTAAAGTGTAGTCCAACTGGTTATCCAATAAAGAGACAGGGAAATATCTCTGTGTCACAAATTGTGCAAGACGAAGGAGGCTGACTTTCATACGAAACTAAGAAGCTAAAGTAGTCACGGGTGGAGTACTCTGAGTCCTTCCTTAGACATTTTTTGAAGATTACAATGTCTAGTACTTGCAACTCTGAAATTCCTTTCAAAGCCAATTAGAAATACAAAATGATGTGTGATCTTCTGTAAAAATCTCACAAAAAAAAGATCAATTTGTGGTAAATTTTCAGGGGCACAGCCTATAACTTCTTTATGGTACCTCTGCCATATTTCTAGTTCCTGGTCCACACTGCTCAGTCAGAAAACCATTTCAGTATCACATTAGAGAGCACATTTCTAGCATTGGTAAACAGTATGTTTTCACTTTCCTTCTCAGAAATAACAGCCATTTTTATGAGAATTTTTAATAAATAGAACAATAAAAAAATTTTTAAAAAGTAGGAAAATCATCTGAAGCTTGGATGCTGACACAAAAAAAAATCATTTTGTATGGCTCTATAGTCTGGCAGTTATAAGCAAAAGAAAACCATGTTGTAATGGGAAGTATCAGACAACCTATAATGACAGAAATTGCTGCCAGTTCTTATAAGAGTAACGATAACATCAATTTAGGAAGAAAGCCTCCCACCCCCCTCAGCTTTGCCCCTTTCTCTTGAAGGGATTTTATTCACTGCACAGTAAAATTAATCCACTAAAAGTAATACTGCTAGCTGGTGGCATTTCTCCTTTGATGAATATAAATCACTTGAAGATATAAATAGGATTTTAAAAGGACAATAACGCTTGGCAGGTATTTCCTGCAGCTGTATACAGGTTGAAATTTTCATTTTACCACTAAGACAGAAAATACTGAACATTTTTAAATCTAACGATTCATGAGTAATGTATTTTCTCAGAAGTGAAACCAGGATACTAACACGGATTGAACAGGAAAGTTGATCATCTCAGTGACTATCTCTGCATAGACAAAAGTACTTCTGTCTGAATTGCAGACATCTAAAAAAATTACAAAATTGAAATAATTTATATAATTGCTCCATTAAAACCAATAAAAATCATATAGAAATAGGGAGCCTTAATAAAACTGAATAAGAACAATAAAATCAACTACACGATAAAGTAGTAAAACAAAAAGCAGAGAAATCAGACTTGGCTCTGATTAAATGGCTTATGGTTCAGAAAACGTCAGAGAAACTGCCATGCAAATAAGGATGGGAGTAGGAAAGACTCAACAATTCCAGCAATTAATTATGGGATTTTCAAAAGCAGGTGAATTAAGAGTAAAAAAAGTCCTACTAAAGGGTATAAAAAAGTTAACATTTTTTCTAACAGGTGTGTTATAATCCAATACCATGCCTGGGCTTGCACTGGTAAATATTAGGAGGCCAACTTGGAAAAACGGGCAGTCACTGTCAAAACTGCACAGACGAACAGTATTCCAGCTTTACCCAGTAAACAATGAAAATAGACCAAGGGATTTTGGTATTCCTGGTGAAAAAATAGGGGAGAGGCCTAGTAAGCCCACATTTGATATAGAAATCACGCCTGGAGAAAGAAAGAGAGATAAATGAAGTTATACAGTTGCAGCCTGCTGTTCAATCCACTTCAATGCCTATGTCATCCTGTTTCTGAAATAATAGAATTCAGAAATTACTGGGTGAAGTTTTTCAATCTGTTTTAGGTTAGAAACTGCATTAGATTATCATAATGACTCTTGCAATTGAAAATAGGTCCAAAAAAAATCTGATCTGAGCATCTCATTCAAACACCTTTGAACACCCAATCCACTGTTAATGTTCAATTACATTTACAATCGTAGTAATAATTCAGTGAAAATTAATTATACTTACGGACACAAACAGGAGTTTGTCCAGACCACTTGTGATCCTGTAGGCAAATTCTGACTGATGTACCAACAAGTCGAAAGCCAGGATTACACTGGTAGACTACGGTATCGCGGTAACTGAAACCATCTCCACTAATATGACCATTTACAATTGGGTCCGGAGAACCACAGTGACCAGCTACAATAAAAGAACAACAGATCGAAAACATATATGCTTACAAAACTTGCCAACGTTTACAAGAATGCTGACAGGAAAACAAAATTTCATCCTTGCTTTCAATAAACAAAATATTAGAGTCAAATACTGCACTGTACAGAACAAGTTCTGAGGTGTAAAAATGACAGGTGATACTTCTACTTTTTTTCAGGGTGAAGTGATATTCAAATAATTTTTTTTTCCTGTGTATATTTTCTGCAGATTCTGTTGCAGAAATGACAAATTTGTCAGAAGAATATCTGGAAAACGAAAATTGCAAATGTCTGGAATTACAAAAAATTCTGTTTAATTGCTAGAAAACTGACAATTTTAGCACGGAAATTTTTTTCCCCTTTGCCTTAGTAAGGTTGTCTTTTTTCCTCAGAGAAGTGTGAATTAAAATGTCTTTAACTCTTAAACCCATACTATTATTTCATCATAGAGTTCTGGTTTCTCTTATTCATGATTTGCCTTGGACTTTGTAAGTAGATCTCTACTAATAAAAATCATTGTGACCATTCTCTGGTACAGGCCAACCAGCACAGAGCAGTCTACATCCCTAAAATGAAAATCTCTTGCCCTGCAAAAGAGCACAGCTGCTAGCAAACTTCCTACCAGGATCAGTACTGGTTTAAGGTAACTTGAACAGTTCCTGGAAATTGTCTTAGAGAATCTTAGTGAAAAACACATCTAGGCATTGTTCTCATGATTTAACAGGAGACATAACTAAGTTTCATGCTCATTTGCATATCCTGGTGGTGTTATTTTATTAGACCAAACATAGCCCTTGCTATTATACATATCCAGCAAATAACTGATTTCTCACTAGCAGGTCCTCAGACATTAGTAGACAGATCCTAAGACTGTAATCACATTAAAAAACAAAACTAAACATAACTAATTTTTTAACAAATAAAGAAAACATAAATCATTTTTGTGGGATCACAGTCAGTCCATTGCCTTCAAGAGAAGAAACACTGAGTTATTTCAGATATGTATGTATGTCCCACTTAGCTATATTAGCTCCTTTACAATGCCATTTAGGCCCCTGTTTTTATTTATTAGAAATTTTCTCCGGTCTATTTCAAAGCCTGCAACATAGAAAGAAGGTTTCTACACAGACTTATTGAAAAAAAAAATTCTACAGCTAAATATACCTTGTTATGTTCAAATATTTCCTAACATTCTGCTCCAGTTTCTACAATTAAATTCATGTTTATTTATTAATGGCTTTTAGTAATGAATCATAAAAAGTGTTTTTATCGTGTTTACTCTTTCCAAATAATAGTTGCCTTTATGTTATCTTTAGCTGATTCTTAGCTAAACTGAGATACTTAATGCCTTTTCTGTGTTTATAAATTCATATTCATGTCAAAATTATAATGAACTCTCCTTTGTATTGCTTTCCAATGTGGTCAGTACACTTTCAAATAGCCACCTTTTCCAGACAGATGAAGGCATGGAAAGGAAGGAATATATCTACCAGCACTGTTTCCTCCTTAGTTATATCAGCCGCTGTTAAACAATACAGAACGCATTACTCCAGATTAATAGCACTCTTGGCACTAAGGAAGCCAAGTAATGATTTTATTCTCCCTAGATTCTTCATTCTGTTTGAAAACAGAGTTGCTGAGCAGGAAACTGTTTCTCTTTACTGATTAAAGAGAAGAAAAAAAAGTTCAATTTTTTGATGACATTGATTAATTACGACTGGCAATAATTTCATCTGAAACTATGCTAAGTCCTCATTTTGAGATGTGAGGACAGGGACCCGAGGCTCACATCTGCCGCTGGGGGGGGGGGCAGTGTTTCCACATGAGTGCTGAAGAGGAAATAATAACCGTGACCCACTGACTACACTGCTGCTCAGAGAGTCCAGTCTGTGATCTTGTTCACTGCAAGGCCACATTTTTAACTCCTGTTCAGCCTCACCACTAGGTCACCTGGGCCGCTTTCTGTAAAGCTTCTCTCTACCTGGTCAGTTCCAAGCCAGTACTCATGAATGGCATTATTCTAGGAAAAGTGCAGTGTTCTGTATTTGTTGAACTTTATGGGCTACTTGTTGGCCCATTCCCCCAGATTCTCAAGGTCCCTCTGTCTAGCAATCCAGCATATCAACTGTTCTCCCATCATTTAGTGTCATCCTCAAAGTTTCTGAGGCTGTACCCCAACCTGTTATCCAAGCCACTGACAAAGGCTGGATAGTCTTGGCCTCAGTATTCATCCTCAGTATCCACTGGTTACTAGTCATACTTTGAATCATGAAACACTACTCTCAGAGTTTGTTGGTTCAACTAGTTTCCCACCCATTTTGTAGTCCCCCCATCCAGTCCTTGTCTTCACAATTTAACTACAAGTATATTATGGGAGACTATTTCAAAAGTTTTGCTACAACGCAAAGTGAAAGAAATCTACTGCTGAAATCTACTGAAATCTACATCTGATGAGACAGTCATTGGAAAAGGCAGTAAGATTATTAAGGTTTGTTTTGATTGTTCCATCCTTTCCATTCCCAGCTATTTTCTTGTTTTCCCTATGCCTTGAAATGGACTTAGTTCCTAATACTTGCTCCCTAATTTCTTCCAGGGACTGAGGTGAAATAGCTAGCCTCTTGCTTTCTTTGGAAATCTGATGTTATAATTGGTTTTTTTTTCCAGTAATTGCAGTTGTGCCCATCTTTCAAGCATGGTAGAAAGAGGCCTCACAACGACATATGCATCACTTCAGACTTACCCAGTCAAATCATAGATGTTAGTTCAGTTTATTTGTGTAGTTCCTTAATTGATTCCCTCTACTGCTCTATCATCTCTCCCCCCTAAACGTACTACTAAGAGTAATTAATTCATGGCCTGGCTAATCTACAGCCTAGATGAATTATGTACTAGAGCAGAGGTATACCTCCATTTTAATCAGAATTTCTTCTCCTAAAAAAACCAATTCTTCACAGCCCTACATGCTCAGGCATTGGGACAATTCTGAAAATTGTTATTCAGGCAATTGGGACAATGGCAGATTTGGGGAAAGGAAATCTATGAAACAGATGCAAAATGGGAAAAGAGAAGCTGTACTTATACAAAATAGAGTGGAATACATCTGATTTTTAAAAAAAAAATTCTAGACCTAAAGAGTGAAGAATTGAAAAGCAATTGCTGCACTGAAGCCAAACACAGGGAACCACAGGAAATTTCAAGAAGAAAGATAGCTGAGATGTGCCAAATGGCATAATGCACAATACAAAATATTATGCACTTTCTCTTAAAGGGGAATTTAACAATTTGCTGGACTTATTATGTGAGTCATTTCATTTACAGATCACTCTGGCTAGTGGATTTAATGATTTTTCTGAGAATTTTGACTTATTTAAATTAAATATTCCTACAACTCAAGAACTGCAAGAGCACTGCAATAACACAAAATATATTAGTTTAGAAAATTAAGGAGGCTTCTAGTGGATTCTTTAAAAAAATAGGGTCTCAAGAATTAAGGAAATTGTTCACATTGTTCAAGGTTGGTTCAGTAGTTTCAGTCTAAAACATCCAGAAAGCAAGATACAAATAATTCTATTTTATTTTAATAAGAATTTGAAATATAAGCCAATATCACAGTACCATACTGGAGTTTACTTACGAGTTATCAATTACAGGATCAGATATTTTTACACAAGCACAGTCATCAGCAACATTTTTTCACACTGATAAATGTAGAGAATTATATATTATAGAATTACATAACATATGGAATTTTACCTCTTTTTGGAAAAAAAAAAAGCTAAAAATTCATGAAAATGGAATGGAGTAGATTATATTTAAGTTTAGATTTTGAAGTATGTCCTTGACTTGTTTATGTATAGTTTTGCACCTGAAAGTCATAAAAAGTCAGTAAAAATATCTGTTCAGGAAAACACTTTAGTCCATGATTAAATGCCACCAATAATAGAGAAAGAGTTAAGCAAACTCTTAAATGCTTCCAATTTGATCTATGCTTTACATGTATGTATGGTCACACACACACACAAAGCATACACACAAACACATATGTTTTGTGACTTATAGGTGCAACTATTCTTGGAAGGAAAAAAGGGGAAGAGATATGAAATATCAGCAGTGTGAGTAATTGAGTGAAACTGAAAAAAATCTTGCCTAACAATTCATACTTATCCTTGTATAACTAAGAAAAAATACAAATAATACTAACTACCTGAAGACTTAGGTCTTATATTTAGCCTTGGACTCATTAACTAGAGTCATTGGTTTTAGCTTTCTTTTGGGACAAGTAATAAGGATTTGACAAACTTGACAAACCCTTTCCCAAGATACAGAAATTAGTGTACTCAGCTGGCCTGAAATCATAAACTGATTCTACACAGAGCAGTGGGTAACATAAAGTGATACCTATTTTCATCTACAGCTGTCCTGAATTACATTCATGCAGGTACAGTGTAGGTAAAAAGAATCTCTGACTCATTATCATTCCTTTGAAATGGAAAGGCTCGTTCAGAGCTCCCTGGGTGTCTGCCTCCTCATTTTCACAGGCTTCAGGTAAGTCCTAAAGGCACCTCTGAAATAATTTTGGTGCATGCTGTCCTTGAAATTTAGGAATACACAACTGGTGGCATTCACATCATCTAGCTTTAAAATTTAAGAATTACCTTTCCTGAATTGCTCTCTGGAGGAGCCTGCATAGTTCCATTGACCTTGTCGGGAATTTAGGATCTTAGACTGTACTCTAAATTGCATCTAAATTAGGTGTCTAAAGTACATGGTGTGAAAGTCCCTTATGTGAGAGAATGTAGAGGCAGGAAGAGGTTTAGTAGCAGAAATATAACCTTCTGCAGCATGCATGTGATGATAACTCAAATTTAGACTTTCACACACAGAGCTGTGCAGATTTTTGGCACTATAGAGCTTGTCTGATTTTGAAATGGCAAAGACTAAATAGTGATTAACAACCTTCCAGCTCTAAAAGTGATCTTTTTTGTCTAATGAGGTAGATCCCTGCATTTACAAGTTCTAAGCATAGGGTTGCATTCAGCAATGCAATCAATCAAATAGAAACTAAAGTCCATCAAATTTTTTTTAAAAAATAATTGGGAATTATCATAAGACAAGCATTGCTCTTACTGCATTAATAGTTCCTGCAAGAGGTCCTGTGTTCATTACAAGTGGGAATAGATCTGTAGAAATCATTCAAAATGCAGACAGTCAGGTGGGAAAAAAAGTTATTAGTTATGACCAACGGGATAAGATAATGGATACCAATTTCAACCAATTTCAATGCAGATTTGTAAAAAACTGAAACA
The DNA here is from genome assembly GCA_035590195.1 of Aviceda cuculoides. Classification (NCBI taxonomy): domain Eukaryota; kingdom Metazoa; phylum Chordata; class Aves; order Accipitriformes; family Accipitridae; genus Aviceda; species Aviceda cuculoides. The sequence continues at coordinate 6,514,713 of JAVJGG010000017.1, read as the reverse complement.
GACAAAATCCAACAGCAAATCACTCCTGGAGAAGAAAAGGATTAATTCATATAAATGAAATTCAAGCTGTATGTAAATACTGGCTTTCCTAACTATGAGATCTTGCAAACTTATTAGCTGTTTCCCAAAGAGTTAAAAGTGTCACCGTCTGTAGTTTTTAAACCGACTTCAAGAATAAACTGTTTGCTATGTAAGTCCTGTACTGATCAGTTCTTCTCCATCTCTACACTATTTGAATCCAAATTTATGACTACCATAGACAATCTTCTGGGGTGTTCAGTGGTAAAATATATTTCTCAGTAGTCAGAAAAGGAGAAAAAATTCTTTTCCAGCCTTCCATGAGCAGGAGTCATTTATAATACAAACAGAATCCACTGAGATTTGTGTATTATTTAGTTTGTATATTTTGGCAGGTAAATTATCCTGCGTGTATAGCCTTTCAAAAAAGAAAAGCAGTACATAAGTACTAATCCTATTATTATTGATCAGATGATGAAGTGCTATTTCAGGTTAGTCAAAATGAATGAATGCTAACACGTATCATTATGCTTGAAATTATTAAATCCAGGTGCGAGGCACTACACTGGCAACGAATGGTATAACACATTGCAAAAACCTGAGGGGTAATAGCTCTTTTTTTACAATATAGCTTGTGTGTTTGCAACAGAAGAAAGGGCTGAGGAAAATACTCCTACACGTGCAAATTCGCATCTGTTGGATCTTCACAGTTGCGGTTCCAACATCTTCTAAAAGTCAGCCTCAGTGGGATAACCTGACACCAGTAGGAACCTGATGTATCTTCACATACAAACCTCTTACATAATTCCACTGTGGAACTGATGAACTTACGTATGTGAAAAAGTAATGCTGAAGCATAGCATTCCCCTAACCAGCACCTTAGTGGGATTCTTTTTCCTAGGTAGAAAAAAAAAATAATATGTATTTTTTACTCCTTTACTGCTCTAAATATCAAAATAAGTAGTAATTAAAGTATAGTCCATTTATGCCATTATTTCCTATATCAAAATGATATCATGCTTGATACAGCACATTTCAAACTGAAAAGTAAAGTAGTATCAAGCCAGAGAAGTGTTTTTCCTCTTCACAAAATTTGCCAGAAACAACTACATTTTGCTGGGAACTCACTAGTAACAAACTGCCATTTAGAAGCTAGGTTAGCTCCATCAGATAATGGTCTCTACTTCTGACCACTCCATATCTTAAGAGATGACATACTGTAAAACTATATTCAGAAAAACTACTACAAACATTACTGTTGCAAAATGAAGGACTCAATCAGGAATACATGATCAAAGGTTATAAAATCTTAACTAAGATTTTAATTACATGATCTCATGCTATTTTTTCTGAAAAGATTCTGTCTTCATTTTCCTTGCTGCTACAGACTAGTATCTGAACTGAAACAAGAAAAGGCAATCAACATGGCAGGTAGGACACAAAGACGGAGATTTCATCCTTGTCTCTGAGAGAAGATTCCCGTATTTCTGTATTTCATCTATACCCCATCAAATTGTCTGTTCTATACTGATGAAGAATAGAGTTAATATGCAGCTGATAACTCCACATTCTCTTTCATCAAGGTTAGATTATTATGCTTTTGTCTGTTAGTGCATTACTGTCTTATGGTTTGCAACCTGTTTCAAAATATTCTGTCCAAAAGAATTTTCAGGCATTAAAGATCTCCAGAAATGCAGGTTGTTGTCACTAGTGCTCTGTTAAAAATCATGTTTATGTAATGATACTTGCTGTTCTTTTTCCTTAATAACCTGCTAAGATGAAATTTATGACATTTGAAAATTGGTTTTTTAAGACATGATTGAGTTGGTATGTGGTCCCATCACACCTGGTTATTGGGATGCAGATGTTCTTCTTTTCTTTTAATAGAATATTCTATCAGGGGAATGTTGCTGTGTTTTAAAATGCAGCTCTGATTTTCTATGTTTTGCTCAGGGGAACTGTAGCCATTTCTTTCAGGTTTGCACCTTGGTGAGAGCATGAACTCAAAGATCCATAACTGCAAACATCCTTTATGATGGTACTATGAAGTAACTTTGCTTAGAAATGTAAGGCAAACCAGCATAGACTACCTACATATCACTTACATCTATAAGGTAATGAGCACCAGCAACCTGATATGCCAGAAACCATATGTATGTCTATCTGAACACAGAAAGACAGTGACACTAATGACAATGAGAAAGTTAAGAATGGATTCAGGTGTCTAAGAATGCTCAGCAACCTTTCATTGTCGGTTCCTTAGGTGTATGTAAAACTACTTTCTCACAGACCCATACTGACACCAACTTATTGTAAATGTAGATGTCAGGTTTATTTTGACTTGGTTCATGGAATTGACAACATCAGGGATTCTTCAGATAGCATGAAGGTTTGAAGAAGTGGTGCTTAGAAAAAGATTTTTTTCAGTTTTGATTTGAAGTCATTTCTTCAGATAGGGCAAAAGTACGTTGGTATTTATGAGATACTGCAGAACATATCTATCCACACTCTTTTAGTGGGAAGTTTTGGAGATACCAAGATCAGAGGAAGATAACTGGCATTTTATTTTTCACGTGCAAAATTGTCATGTTAATATACTTTTTAAAAACGTAATATTTCTACAGAGTAGGAGGACAGGGGATTTTCCAATTTAGAAATGAATTAGCATAATTTATTTAAAAGCTTTAAGTTAAATGTTACTGTTAGACATGTATCAAATTAGTCAAACATTGCTCTAGCCTACATGAAAATTTTACAAGAAGCGAGTTCTGGATAGAGAATGATTTCTGACAATTCATGTTACAGCTACTATCATTTCCTTATACAGCAATGCTTTTACTGTTTCATTGCTGCAAAAAACAGGAATATGGATTATTCTGGTTAATATAATCTTAGTTACTCAAGTTGTTTGTTTTTGTTTTTGTTTTAAATCAATTAATTATTTCCTCTGTAAAACAATTCAATTCTTGCATATGATAGGTGGTCAAACAGTTTTGTTTAAAGGGTACTAGATAGGCATGGAATACTTTGTGTTCTACTAAAAGGATGTGGCTAGGCAGCAGAGAAGCAAGCTGCTTTTTAAGTGAGGCTGAACTCTGGAGAAGAAAAAAGAGATTCCTCCTTTCCTGAGAGCAACTGAGTACATTCAGCTGTGAGGCAAGAGGAAATTCTGCAAAATGAGGGCAGACAAAACAAATAAAAGATTCCAGAAATAAATATACTATCCACAACCAAGAATACAGTCACTGCTGAGCCTCAAAGGTAACTGAAAAAGAAAACAGTTTTCTTATGTCTATATGAGGAGTGCAAACCAATATGAATGGATCTGAAGAATGAAACAGGGGATGAGAATTTAAGGTCCAAACTTAGGGTTTGGAAGGATGTTGGCTTTGCTTTACTTTTGGTTGTCTCTTGTCTGCTTCCCTTGACTGAATGCTCAATATGCTGAAAGCTCATTTGTAGTTGGGATACATCAGGAATACTCCTGAACTGAAGATCATCTTCCAGCTTAGTTTCATCACACACCCTGTGACTGCTCCACAAAGCAAATCAAAGTACTGTAAATGTGGGCAATCACTTGAGTCACTTAAAAAAATGCGCTGTTCTAATAAAAAGTTATATGCTTGTAGAGTAGTATAAAATCATGTGCAGTACACAATATTTCTGTATTTAAGATACCTTTATTTTTCATTGATTTAAGAATGCTGTTGCTTGATAAGAACTGAATTCCAGTACTTGATACTGTGTTTGCTTAAAACAAAACAAAAGAAAAACCAGAAATTTGTTTTTTACCTAGGCACTGGGTTTCAGTACCACTCCAGAGACCGTTTGCCAAGCATTCTCTCACGTGAGAACCAACTAATGTGTATCCTGTGTTACAGGTGAATATTGCAGTAGCTCCATACACTGTTAAGGTTCCAATCTTATTTCCATTTGGTGGAGATGGAAGACCACCACAGGAGATAACTAGGAAAAAAGCCAAACAGAAAAAACTGAAATATGAAAACACTTTTCACAATTTCTTAGACAGGAAGACAATATACAACCTCACATTTTCTTAAAAAGTAAATGTAATAGGAATAAATATGCGTTGTATTCCATAGTAAGGGCTTAAAATTATGCTTGATTTGGCAACACATGTTCTAAATCTGAAAATTCATTAGGATATCTTCACATCTTGACAGCAGCTTAAACACAATCTGTATTTCCAGTTCTGAAACAAGGGAATTACATGAATGCCTAGGAGGGTTGTGATTATATTCCATCTGTACATACTCCTGGCTGCTCCCCAAATACACCTTCTCTGGCCATTTTAAGTTTTACATCTGTTTAAAGATATTACCTTTTTTAACATAAAGTACTCTGAATTGTTAAGAACTGTCTTTTTTCTTATTCCCAACTACTATTCATAACCATATAACATATATGGTAGTCTATTTGCTAAAACTATAAATCTTCTTAAGGCTAGGCTTGACCCCTTATCACAGAAGCCTTCCATAGCATAAGCTGCAACCCACAGCTATTACAGGCACCACATGAGAAATTACCTTTTAAGAATGTATCAAAATCCGATTTAATTAAGACCGTCCTGTTATGTCTTTTGTTTCTAGAAAAATATATCAGTAATATTGTAATTTAAGATGCAGACCAATGCCTCCAAGAGCTTCAATTGTATTTTATTATATGTTAGCATAAATCATAGGTTTACTTTCAAAAGCATGTTAATCACAACTAAACTTCCTATCTGAAACCTCAAGGCCACATTCTTCTATATTTTAAAAGGTTCACTATAGAAAACAACATGGAATTGGGTAGAAGTTGGATAAAATCAAGTACATACCACTGTGCAGTTAACTCAGCCATAGTCAGAATATATGTGATCAAAGTTTCTTATGTATGTAGGGTTTCCAGAGGTGGATAAGACTCCTTTTGACTACAATCAAGTCACATTAATGTAATTTGTGGAGTAGGCTAACATTGTAACCTCTAATGCTAATGCCGATTACTAATTACACTTATGCATATGTTAAAAAAATAAAATTATTTTTCTAAATCACAACAGAATGAATTGTTCTAAACATACTACAAATGCTTTATTATGTTTAATGTGATTACAGTAAAAAATAACTAAAATACCTAATAATGAGCCACCTCATGATTTGTTAGGCAGCTGTTCAGCATATTCCTAAACAAATAAAATAAATTTACTAGTTAGGTTTCTCTTAATCAAGCCCCCCCCCCCCCCCTTAATTTGATATTTCGCAGTTCTTTTAGACATACTATTCACAAGCAGATATTGATAAATATGATCTAAATGCCTTATCATCAGTGTTTCAGTTAGCTTTCCTGCTACTTCAGAAATATAAACACCTAGAATCTATATTTGTATCACCTATCCTTAGCATGTGAATGACAGACAGAAAGTAAACAGTAGACTCCTCAAAGTACAGGGTATTTCTGGATCTTAATGATCTGTATCCAATGGAAATGTTACTGAACATTTATTGGGGGATGAAATTTGCCATAATTAAATCCTAATCAGTTCTCCATCAGAGGGCAAAATAATTTGCCTGTCTTATAAACAAACTAATATACCTCCAATCAACAACATCTTGGGTTTCTGTATCTACCTAATACTTTGCTTTGTGTTAACTGCATCCCATATTGGTCATCCCATTTTCTGCTTACATAGAAATTCTGTAATTGTAGAGGCTGATCAAGAATAGCTTTTGAAAGACTTCTCAGCAGCTGAACAGTAGCTGCATATTAGGCAGTAAATACAAAACTAGGGTTTTTAGTAAGTGTGCACAGAAGGAAAGGGCCACAATGCAGTTAATAGAATAATAAAAAAATAGCTTTAAATTTGAAAAGAAAATTTATATAGCTATTACTGATTTATAAGAGTTATAGAAGAGTCACCTTATTTTTCCAATTGAGTATTTTCAAAAGGAAATTTTCCCCAAACAAAACTAACGGAATAAACCAGAACCAACACTATTCCACAACCCATCATCATTTAGATAAGATCAAATACATTGCTTTCATG
>JAVJGG010000017.1:6497721-6508549 GCA_035590195.1 Aviceda cuculoides | reverse complement strand
ATCATCATTTATATAAGATCAAATACATTGCTTTCATGTATGTATCATACTGATTGCTGTTACAGGTAGTTCGTTCAGCCTTGTTCTGAAAACATCTCAAATATTTTTTTTATTTTCTAGAAAATAAATATTGGTTTATATTATTTTTAGTTAAATGGTGTACATCCTTCTTTGTTCTCTTTTCTATGCTCTTCTTTTCCCATGCTAGCATCATTCTCTAACACTACCTCTGTAAATTCTGTGCCTTAGGCTTGTAGCCACACACTTCCCAGTACTGGTGACAGATTTTGTCAATTTATACTTGAATCACCCTTGGGAGTGATTCGGTACAATCTGAGATGACTTTGGGTGTTCTGTCTAGCCTCCAGCTGCTGTTGAAGAAGGCTGAGAATCTCTCCCAAGTTGTCTTTAGTATCTACCAGCTTAGATACTGCAATTTGTCTTGTATGGCATTAGGAGCTTGTATTTAGGAAAATTAATTTTGTCTTCTGTTTGTCATGATATGTACATCATACTGAAGGTTTTGCTCAACCATTTGTTTGGAATATGAAAAGCTACCTGATGTTTATGTTCATTCCATTATCACTGTCATAGAATCATTTGAAATACTTTTGGTACCATTTGTCATAAGGTATTATTGACATATCTGCAGACTTAAGAGAGTTTGACAGAACAAAATGATTCTGTTCTCTTTTCTTAAAAAATACCAGAAGGTATAATTTACTAAGCTGTTCACCTGATCCCAAGAATTCTTTCCTACAATGCTGCCATAAAAATTCTCTTATTGATTCAGCTTGTTTCAGAACTGCCATTCCAAAATATTTTCTAACATTAGAAACTTCACTGAATTAAAAGAAAAAAAAAAAAAAAAAAAAAACTCACTCTCTCAAAACAAAAAAAAAAGCTTCTCTTTTCTCTTTCAGGATGAAATACTGAATTTGAATATCTCACTGAAATGACATACTACTCTGAAAAATTGAATGCCCACGTTTTATTTCCAGTTCTGCTTAGTATGCTAGGCCTGTCAGTTGGCCATTTTCCTTCAGATGCTGAGATCTTCTGGGCTGCCCTGGCATTGAAAGAGAGCCTGTAAGTACTACACAATGTAGGAAAAGTTTCTGCTTTAAGGGTAGCAGAACTAGCTGATGTGCCAAATATCCTCTCCAACCAAAACAAATAACACATTGGAAAAAGAAGAAATGAAGTTTTGGGGGGATTTGTTAAGACTTTGATGTTGTAACCCCTGACAACTCCATGATCCCACTGAGAATGTCAAGGCTCTCTAAATCTTTAAACATCCAAAGTCAGGACTGATGTAATTTATATTTTTGTTTGAAGACATTATAAAAGCCCACAGGTATGTTTCTCAACAGTAGAGTTTTCATGCTCTACCAGAGAGGTCAAAGCAATCATCTTCTATTCTAACTCATATCTGGAATCTTCTAAAGTAATAACATTATCTCCTAGTATTCTCTAAATACTTACGCACCATCTAGTTGAATAAATCCATAGTCAGACATAGATCATCATCAAGACTGATCTTCTGGTGCTACTTGATTGACTCTTGTATATTGAAGTATATTGTACTTATAGAGAGCTTGAATCAATTAATTTCAACAAGTTAATGAAAATTTCATATTTGCTTACTTATAGGATACTGATAGCAAAATATTTTTTAAAAAACTTTAATGAATTTATAAAATAAATGTATGAAAAAGCACAAGGATATTCTGTAAATAAGTATGTTCCTTACCCTTACAACTTGGCCTTTCATTGCCTACGCTCCAGGTTCCATTAGTCCTGCACTGTATGAGTCTTCGACCCAATAAGTAATATCCAGGACTGCAGCTGAGCATGACTTGAGCTCCATACTCATTCAGTGACCCAGAAATCAGTCTCCAGACAACATGTTCTGAGAGCAGAGTCTCTATGCTGGGACAAGTTACAGCTGTGAAGAAAGGACACTTAAATATTAGCATTCTACCCCAAAGTTTCTTCACAGATACATGTCTTGCCTTACTAGCAGAAGTTTTGCAAAGTAAAATTAGGCGTATTGTAAGCATTTTTGAAATACAAGTTGCAGGAAAAATAATGAACAATGTACAGTGAGTATTACAACTTGAGCACGAGTTTGTAGTACATTTTCATTTAGTGAGATGCAGTGGAACAATGACATACAGTTATGCTCTCTAATGCAATTTATTTAAAAATTTCAGAGACAAAACACATCACAGACTGCAGTGGATGTAAAAGGGAAAGCAAATAATGCTACACAATTTTTGCAAAGGCTCAAGTGAAGCTTTATTTTTTTATCCATGATATTCGCTGTAGAAAAGCTCTAACAAGTTCCCAAAACAGGTTGCCAAAAAAGCTGTTAACACACATTCAAATACTAATTACTATAAAATGGTATACTGTGGGTAGTCAGGAAAATTATTACATTCCAGTTTAGAACAGCTGACATAAAAAATAAAGATAACATTTAGAGATATTTTTAGAGTGATTTCAGTTCTGTTGCTTTCAGTATTTCAAATTTTGTAAGAGAATTCAGTTACTGCCAATAGACAAGAACTGTAGTTTATGTTTTTCATAAGGCTTAATATAGCTACCAACCATATATATAATTTTTAAATATTTTTCCGTTTCAATTTGATGCTCTGCAATTCAAGATGCACAGAATATTTACAATATTGACATGAATTCTATCTTAATGTGCCTATGTCTCTGTAAAGATTAGATTAGTTTTATGAAAATATTTATGATTACTTTATTTTAAAATGGCTGTATTTGGTATCCTATACCATGTTGTTCAGAATTTCCCTGCTATAGAAAAAGTCCGAATGAATTAGTGACTATTTATGTCCCAAAGAGTACTTTACAAAAAACTACTACCCCAGCACCACTTGAGGAAAAACTGTACTTTCCAAGGAAAAACAAAAAAAACTCCATGTAACAGAAATTTAGTTCCTCTTCTTTTGTTTTCCTTATATGTGGCTAAAAAAAAGTTGATAACTTTTCTAAATATATGGTATACTTAGGAATCATTACCTCTGATCTTTTGTACAATATACTCAAGTCACCATGCCGTTCAGTGTAAGACAAAGACAAAAAAATTGTAAGACATTAGGAGGAAGTGTGTAAAACCCCCAAACTATACTGAAGAAATAAAAAGAAAAGTCTGATTCTCATTTATGCTATAATAAATTTACACCATTCTACTAGGGAAAGGACTAATAAAGCTGACAAAAAAATAATTACAAATTCTGTAGACTTTACGCTGTCTCGGAGGTATAAAGTGATTTTATCATGAGTATGAATGTGTGATGAAAGGGACTAGTTCAGGCAATCAATGAAATACAGGGAAAGTGACAGAAGAACAATTCCTGCAAAAACCTAGATTTCCACCACTTTCCAGAATACCTTTGACAATGCCAGAATTATTCATCCACCTTTTCCAATAGTTATCTTACCCATGGTAAATTCTAGCATCTAGGAAACACACAGCTGGCACCACAGCATATCTCTGAAGATGTGTAAGTTATGAAGGGGAAACCATCTGAAGAACTTCCAAATGACAGATTATAAGGTTACATTCAATTGAAATTGTAGAATATTTTCTTAGGGTTTTTTTTTTTCAGTGTATCTTGGAAGGATTGCCAGTGTACAATCGCTTTGAAATTTTATTGGTCTTCACTTTGGTCTTTATAACAATATTCTGATTAGTGATGAACAATTTCCCAGGTTAAAGGAGGCTTCTTACTTTCTAATTTAATTTAATTTGATACTGATACTAAACTGTGTTTCATAGCTACTCAAAGATTATAAATTATTTACCAAGAAACAGTTTTTTCTTATTTGTTAAATACATTATGCATATTTTAAAGCACTTCATTTAACACCTTAGAGTGAAAATCATACAGGTCTATCAGAAAACAAAAAATATTCTAAAAAAGTACTTAATATCCCTCAAATTTAACATTTTTATCACTTCACCTTTCAAGCAATAGTTTTATTGGTTCTTTCAAAAATGAAAGCAAGCTTCTTATTTAGTCTAATAATAAAAATTTTAGTCTTAACCATAGGGGATATTTTAAGACACTTGGAGATAAGAAGCTCAGCTATTTCAGAATATGTAAATAAGCCACATAGATGTTTCCTCTCCATACTGAGGTTAGTATGTAATTTATTCTTTCTTTAGCTATAAATACAGGTAGAATCTTGTTGCAAGCACACTTTACAAACAACTATCAGGTTCTGATACATGATTGTACAATTTCTAATTGAGAACGTTACTAAGCACAGAATATACTTCTAGACTGTGTTGATGTAATCATCTAAAACTGTTGCTTGAAAAATTTTAATGTTACAGGGACTGATTTGGATTTATTTTATTTCCCATCATTCAAGGAACAAAAAAAGACTATTAGCAGATGCTTGATTTTGTGCACATGGTTTATGAATGAGTGCATCAATTTGCCTCTCACAGTCTCTCTCTTGCAAATTATGGGCTGGGCACTATTTAAATTGTCATTTACACAGATGGACCTCTGTAAAGGGATGATCTCAACTTCTTGTAGATGTGAAGATGTTCTCTCTTTTCTCCTGGTATTTTTAATACATAATTATATGAAAAATATTTTGTACATAAAGTATAGGTCAGAAAATATAATTACTGTTTGAAATTATGATTAAGATTACCCATTTTAATGACATGATGATCACCATATACTGATAATTCTGAATAGACTCAAAAGCAAGGAATTCATAATGAGATACACCTACCACAAAAAAGACAAAAAAAATTGAGTTGTTCTATAAGCCCAGGTATATTTGCTACTCAAGACATGAGCAACATGTTCACTAAGCAAAATATTCACTATATGAACAGTGGCAATGACCAAAAAAATATAACAAGATCTTTTCAACTGCAACTAAAATCTAGCAAGAATTTGTGCAGTAATGTGCTTAGCTTTTAGTTTTAACTCTTTGTAATGATTAACTCTTTGTAATTTCATTATTCTTTTTACTTGTTCTTCTGGTCAACAAACACATTGCACTATCAATATTTTCCTAGAATCTGAATACCAGAAGACTGACTCTTCCCTTTTACTGAGTTGCTCTTCTGTCTACAAGCCTTTGCTTTTCTTATTGTTAAGTAAGCAAAATAAAGTATATCTCATGCTATTCCAGGAATATCTTGAATGTTGTGAGTCTGAATGCAATTATTGTTCCAAGGGGAAAACAAAAAAAAAAAAAAAAAGACAACTACAATGTACATGATGGAAAAATATCTCAATTACAGGAATTTGCTATTATTATTTGCAAGTGTAATGGCATCTGATACTTGGCTACCATTCTTTAGCAGGTGGTTAACAATCACAAAGAGAGAAAGTGAAAGGGCATTTTTGTCTTACTGTATTGTGAACTTATAATGCAGTAATAAGAACTATATTGTTCAAATATACCCTTTTGACTAAATCCACTAGTAGATTAAAAAAAGCAAGATTATGGTCAAGTTGTGTATAATGTTTGAGAGACTAGTGTGGTTCAAATTAATAAGTGTTAGTAAAATAAGAAGATGGTAGGAAACCAAATAATCCCATACACCACAGAATCTAAGAACAAAGGAACACAGAATCTGAGAACAAAACAGGATCACTTGAGCAAGTTGGTAGTTTCAGTATGCTAGCAGAAAACAAAGCACAGAGAAAAAAAATTAAGCGCTTCTTGTTGTTCAACATATTTACACTGGAAAGGCTTCAAAATCTCAAAATAGATAAACAAAAGGATCACATGGTATTCAGTATCAGTTTGTCAATCCAGTCAGCAAGTCAATCTGTTATCAGTCTAATGTATGTGGACTAATCTAAAATGCCTAAACTAATCAACTGTTTTACTACAGTTCACTGAGTAAGTACTAACCCTTAATAAGTACTCCATGTTACATACCAAACCTTGAAAAAATACTCCAAGAATTACTTGCTGACCTCAGGATTTATTAAGGAAAATGTTTGGAGAAATATTGCATATGGTGCTTTGAATGTCCTAGCTAATAAAACGCCCCAGCAATTGCACAATATCTATGATAAGCTGGTGGCGAATCTTTGCCTGTTTATACCAACAAATTCCTTTTTGCATTTATAATACAACTGATGATTTATTCCAGAACTACTTGTGATTCATAGTTCTATAACTAGACATTGTACAAACATATTAAAAATTATGAAAAGGTTTCTAAAATTTCTAATTATTTTCCAATTAATTTCTAGATAAAAATCAGTGTCCGAACCATCACTGTTATAGCTCAGCACACCATAGCTTCCAAAAATATCTACAGTGAAATCTGCAAAATGCAGATTATGCAAAGGTAACATTAGCTGTTCTTAAAAATATTTGATATTAGAGAAATTAGCATAAACCAATGAAGGACACAATTTAAATCTTTCAATGAGTATATTAAAGGAGTAATGGAAAATAGCAATAAAGTTATGCAGTTACGGGGACCATCCCAGGCAATATAATGTTAGAAAAATTAATTAACTACAAACTCAATTTCCTAGGTTATGCATCCACTTAATTCTATGAAAAAGAAAGCAAGTAAGAACAGAGGCTAACAAGTTATCCTATTTCAGCAGTATTTTTCTTAATAAACATATACTGGTTCAGGTGTCAGCACCAACACATATGGAGTGTAACCTATATGGGTACATCTTATATGTACTTATACAGAAACATAATATAATATTGTATATATTCATACTCTTGGTTTACAAATTACGGTACTTAGCTTTACAGACCTGTTAGGGTACCTTGACATAATCAGAAAAAAAGTATGACAAGGTGATCTTGCAATAAGTGAACACATTCAGTTTTCCCATCTTGTGAAGAGAAACATGGAAGTAAATTGTAACGTTTGCTGTCATAATTTTTTCACCCTCTTGGCGCAATATTTTAAATCAGTTCCCTAGATCTGGCCAAAAAGCACAGAAAGTGCACAGAACTGAAAGTTCTGCTTTGCATTAAACAGATCCTAGTTTACTGGTCTTTTCTGTATACTTCTTAAAGCAGCTTTAGGTCTGCGGATTTCCTATGGAATAAAAAAGGTCATACTTCCATTAATTTCAGGCAGTCAGGTGTCTGTATGTCTTTTTACTACATCTAGCAAAACTCTGAAACTGCACATTAATCATAATTATAATATTCTTAAGAATTTGCATTAGACATTTTCTAGCATGCAAAAATGCCTGTATTAAAAAAAAATGTTTCCTGCTGTCCCAGGGAACATTTCTTTTTATGTTGCTTTGTAATGAAAAAAGTGATGCTTGACTTGTAAAAGAATTGTGCTAACATTCACCCTAGTTCTTCTAAAAGTATCATACATACTTAAACTCTCCTTAGTGCAAACACTGGGATGGTACCACATCTCAAATTAGCAAAAGTTTCGAGTACCGGAATGCCCTGTTTGTCAAAGCAAACTCATTACCAAGTTTTCTTTTCATGGAACATGAATTTTGGAACAAGGAAATACAAACTCTCTAATAGCACTGAAGTATACATACTAAACAGAGAAAGAAGTTATCTTTTTTTTCGGGACAGGCTCAGTATGACCCCCTTCATTGATTTAGACCTCATACCAATTTTTTCAGTAGTTTCTTCTTATCACATCATGCATTTTCTACTCCTGACACAGTGAGGCACAGCTCATTCTTTCTAGTTCTTTCAATTCTTAAGAATGGTCTAAACCAACTGTTTATCTATATTATTCAGAGAAAAAGTAAACACCACCACATTCAAGCTATGAACAAACTTTAATGGCGTCAACTAAGAAGTTCAATTGCTGTGGAGGGAGAATCCAAGATTTAGACCAATATTTCATGAAATATCATGAAGAAAGTCAGTGTCAAGTGTCCACAAAATCAAAAACCCTAAGAAAATATACTTAGTGACTCCCCAAAAAGATAATTATTCTTATCTGTCATCTTTAGCATATGAAATGTAGAGAGATAGTCCAAGCCACAAGGATGTTTAGGAAAAAAATGTATACTACTTCTGTTCTCATTTCTCCCAGTTTTGAAATTTTGTATCCAAACCTAAAAAACCCTGTACAAGATGAAAAAGGAAAATCATTTCTAGAACACTGAAAAATCTAGTTTTCTAAATCAGAGGAATTTCACAGGAGAAGGTGAAAGACACACAGGAAAACAAACACATGGTGAAACGTATTTGAAAATATAAATAAAAAAAGTAAAAACAAAGAAAGTGTTTAGATGAATAGATTGACCCTCACCAACACATTTAGATGACTTTGTTTCCTTACAAAATAGTTACAGATACTATTCCAAGCATGAATCTCTCTATTCAGTAAATATCTTAAATATCCAAGTGCAGCTCTGGATTGAATTTAAGGAGAAACACATCTAAATTTGGCATTGACAGCTAAGTTCTTTTCTGTTTCCATCTTTCAGTCTGCTTCTGAAGACGTTATTTCTCTCTACTTGATGATATATATTCTGAAGAAAGTAAGGCACTAAATAATAAGAAGAATAATTTTCACTAATTAGTCACAAACAAAATGTAATAATCATGCTATAAGGATGCAATTCTATATAATAATAGCAAAAGATTTTATCATCCAAAGGAGAGGAAGCAAATTTCATTTGTGTTCTTTTCCCTTTTTAACTTGTCACAGCAAGAATCAGCATCTGTATTTCCATAGTAGCAGACAAAATTCAAATCATATCTGATGAAATGGAATAGACAAAAAATTCCCAAAAGATTGTTCTCTTTTTTTTTTAATCTTAGAAAGATGGAAACTTATGACTTTTCAGAAGAGTACTTTACAGGTGTGTAAAAATGCTGGTAATAGGTAAAGCAGTGTTTTTCAGCTAACTATAGTTACAGCTTAAAACCTTAAATTTGTAATCATGTCTGTACATGTTTTCCTTTCTTTTTGAGCATTATCCAAATTATATTAGTTGGGGTAAAATGTGTTAGAGGCAGTTTATGTGGCATACAGCAAGGGAAGAATCGTACAAGCACCAGTGCTCATCTATAGTTGGAGATCAAAGTTGTTTTATTCAGATTTCTTGGATATATCGACACCTTTTGGATGGGCTGTTTTTTGGAACCGTGTATCGCACTCACTCCTCTGACCAACAGTAATGTACTAATTTACAGGTTTCAGTAGAAAGTTTTCGCATACTTTATACAGTGTCCTGTATTAACATGTAAAGTTACTACCATATGGTCACTCTCTAAAGAGACTATTGGCCTGATTTAAAGTATTGCCTGATAAAGGCTTTCAAATAGCTATACAGATAGACATCTCTAGTTCCTTCCATCATGTATTAGAGATCTCTGTGTAGAATAAGTGAAGCAAGTTCCTTGCCATTCAGTTAAGTTTTCTTAATAGATATCTGTTGATTGATATTTCATGTAATTAAATTCAATAGCCTAATGTCTATGATCCATCTGTGTCTTGCTGTATGACCAGCACGAATCATATTTCTCATGATTCAAATCTGATGTAAATACTTTTAATGAAAAGAAAGGAGTTTCAAATATCTGCCTCGGGCATTATATTATCAGAGATACTTTGCAAAACAAACTGTACTGATTTCAACCTTCTTCATTTTAATAGACTTGAGGATAAAATGAACTCATTTATTTACCATTTACCTTTCTGTGCTGTGTTCACTGCTTATCAAGCCTGAAAAGTTTCTATCTCTGGAGACTAAATACATTTATCCTTACAGCAGCAATACTACAAAAACAAGTTGTTATGCAGATTGTCTAAGCTTTTCTGCACATTGCAAGTAAGAAACCTCGGGTAAAGCATGCCTGCCTCTGAATAGCAATCCATTTTGAAAATATTTACTTTAATATTCTCATGTAGATCACTAGCATTTTAATTTAGCACTTATGGTTTTAGAAGTAATGGGATTCTTTTTCAAAACGAATAAATTTTTAGAAAATGAAAAAAAGTAAAGAAAAAACTGTTATATATAATTTGTTAGGCTATTATGAATATTAAACAAAATTTTTAATGTTGAAACTTGTGCTAAATGTTAATTAAGCTTTGTTTTACAGGGTAGTCATTGTCTGTTTAAGTCTGATCATTTCAATAACACAGGCTTTTTTTTTCTTTTTCTTTTGCACTGCAGATATAGTGTTATTAATTCAGTATTTTTAATCCCCAGTTAGTTTAACTGGCCTCTTCCCTCCAGAAAAAATCTGTTCATATTTCTGCTGATCAATCATTCAAAGTATATTCTTTGTACCTTGTCAACTTTTTCTGAGAGAATGAAGTGAAGTTCAATACACTGGAGCACCGCCTTCCCTCCACACATGGCTCTGAATTCAGAGCACGTCTGTGTGATCACAGCTGGTTTGGAATAATCCTTGTTATGTACTCTGTGGAACTGCTGTATTCAGTTTTACACACTGTCCTTCAAGAAAGGTGTAGATCAATTGGAGTATGTCCAGAGGACAATGATGAGAATCCCCGGTCCAAAAAGAATGAAGAAGGAGTAAGAATGAACCACAGCAAGACAGTTATCTGTGCAGAAGGGGTGACTAGGTGTACTGTGTGCAGGAGTCAAGGTGCTGGGGAGGGCAGGGAGGTGCTGCAGAGCTGACCTCTGGGAGGACATCCTTGGGCTGCTGGACACAGTCGGTTCCAAAGGACCCACCACAGGACACGACTGAGCCCATCAGTCAAGACGTGGCACCTCTAGGAAAGTGTATTTAGAATAGAATCATAGAATCATAGAATCATTTAGGTTGGAAAGGACCTACAAGATCATCAAGTCCAACCATCATCCCTGCC
>JAVJGG010000017.1:6476469-6490609 GCA_035590195.1 Aviceda cuculoides | reverse complement strand
AAGTGATCTCTCCTGTGCTTATCTCGACCCACGAGCCCTTTGTTATATTTTCTCTCCCCTGCCCAGCCGAGGAGGGGGGAGTGATAGAATGGCTTTGGTGGGCACCTGGTGTCCAGCCAGGGTCAACCCATCACATATATAAGGCCCCTTCCAACCTAAACCATTCTATGAATCTGTGTAGAATGTAGAATGTAATTGGGTTAAGATTTAACTTCTTGACAACTATTTCAGGTCTCCTTTCTGATATCAAAACAACTATCTCTGTATTAAGTGTGCATACATTTAATTGTATAAAACCAAAATTCAGAACTATCAGTCTACGCACCCATCCATGCATGTGTACATCTGTATGTACAGGCAGACCTTATTCTAGTTCCCTATAAATACTTCAAACATGGATTAACTTCAAATAACTTCATGATTTCTGCGGATCAATAAGAATTTACTGTGTCATTTGAAAACAAACAAAACCCAGGTCTGTTTAGTTCATGCTAGAAGTAAATACTTCTGTTAGCATTTACTCTTCACCTCTAGCAACAACCTTCCAAGAAACTACTGAAAAGTTCAAGACTGAGTAGCTCTTATGTACATGTTATTTTAAAGAATATAAGATGTACAACGGCCAGGTCACACCCAGGTGGGCCTGTCAGTTTTGTCAGGTCTGATGCAATGTTCAGTGTACTAAAGCATCTCAAAATCTATGCTTACCTGTCACACTCCACCACTTTTATTCTTAGTGTTGTACCTCAGTCCTCTACTCTCTTCTTTCCTCCACTGCTGCTGAATCTTGTACTGCTACACTGTGAGGTTATTCTCACTAATGCTGTAGCTACTAATCATAAAAGCAGTTTTGGCATTCCAGCACTGTTACTGCTACAGTCTGTTTATTTGTTGTTTGCTTCTCCCCCAGAGACTCTGATTGGAAAGAAATATTCCTGCTGCTAATAATTTCTTGAGGCTGCTAATGGCTTTTAGAACAGTAGCAGACAAACAAAACATATTAGCACAGCCAGTTTCACTAAATAGCAAGTACTTTGATGTTTGAAGTAAAGTTAGCTGAAGTAAACTGACTGAAATAGCATATCATCTTTGGACAGTGGAAACAATGTCACTATTGTCCCACATCCAAATATTTTGAAGCTCCCAGCCTCCCACATGGTTGTAAAATGATAAAGAAAGGTGTCAGGAAATCTTCTGACTTGAGGAATGGTCAACATGCTTCTTAGGTCAATGATTAGATGAGACTGCCAGGTTCCAGCTGGGAGATGTGCATTCAGAGGATAAAAAATACATAACTCAACCTTAATTGTCTCTATTATTATCCACTGCAGAAAAATATACTTCTCCCAAAGAACAGGTAATCAACGCAAGTAGAAAAGCCTTTTACTACCTAGAAACTGAGATGCAGTTTTAGTTGCTCTTTAGTGTTCCACATGTGTTAATGGAATCTATTTCTTATCAAAACCAGTAAAGTTTATGGCAATACTTTAAAATATCTATACACCTATATACCTTTAAGATACTTATGTATTATTCATATTTAAAGCATGTAAATTCACTGCACACAGAAAAGAAGCTGGAGACTGCACTACAGTCAGACATTGAGTTTATTTCCATACACTGGAAAATCCCTACATTTGATGCACAAGCATCTACCATTTAGTGACCTCTTTCTGGCATTGAACGTAGTGCTGAGATAAGCATTTAAATACCCTAAAATTAAAGGTAGCAATAGAGAAGTCCCTAAAAGTGGGATTCAAAACGAAAAACATGCTGAGCAGCTTATACCTATGATATCCAACTGGAAACACTGGGGAGAGCCCTGTGACAGAAATCCTTACTCTCAGATTTGGATACACAGAGAAATAACAAACAAACCAAAAACAGGGCTGTGTGGTCTAGGGCTGTGGGTGTAAAAAACGGTTATGGATGGTCATCTAGTCTACTTTCCTATCACAAGCCAAAATTATATTTGACTAATGATCATCTAATTTGTTTTTGAAAGACCTCCAGCAATGAAAATTCCACATTCTCCACAAGCAACCTATTCCAGTGTTTCACTAGCCCCTCTGAGAAAAGAAGAAAAAAATACAGAAAAGTCTAACTTAAGATCCTTTTGAAGGAAATTTGTCTGTAATTCCTCTATCTGGAAGGGACATAGATGATTATTTCATTCCTCTTTGGAGCTACTTCTAGCATATTAGAAGACTGTTATCAGGTTTCTGCTCAAACTTCTGTTTTTTGGGTTTTTTTTTAATCTAAAGTACTATACTTCTCTTACTGTTTTGTATTTTGAAACACGATCATAGGTTTAGAATATGTTCTAAGAGGAAATTGGGATTTGGAACTCCTAAACTCTGCTACTTATCTCACATTTTTATTTTAAGGCTGGGTGCTAAGAGGAACATTTTTTTCATAATAACATTTATCAAAAAGATGAAAGGCTCAAGTTTAATTCCATGCTCAAACACAAAGAACAACTAATTTTACGAAGAAGCAGTTTGGTGGTCCCAGACTCATGGTTCTTGCACGAACTGCAAATGGATATTTCACTAAAAAAATTTAATCTGTCTTCAACCCCCAGGCAGAGATGGAACCGAGTTATGGTCTTCAAATAAGCTTTGCTCAACACAGCAAAAACTACAAGGATCTCTAGCTTTGCAGTGTGGTTCTATCCACTTCAGTAAGCACAGAGGTACCAAAACCAACAGTACTTGGAATCAGGATGTCAAGCAGGAAATGTTGGCATCAGCTGTATTTTTATCATGACTCTGCCACAGGTTTTGAGCCTTTCCAAGTACCTACAATCCAGACAAAAGAACTTCTTCCTTACTGTCAGTAACTCCAGTTTTCTTTTGTAAACCTACTAGGGAGTAACTCAAATGGTGAAGAGCAGCCAAGTGCTCTTCAAGACTTTTTAAAATTATTTTTAACTCTTTTACAAATGAATGGGAGAAAATTGGGAAGAACAAAGTCAAAGTCTGAGTTCTGTATATAAAGAACAGGTGGGATAAAGAGACGTATTTGCTCAAGCCTCTCAGAGGAACACAGCCACTCTTACACCCTCGCTGCCACCATGTCTCGTTCTCCAGATATCTGCAACCCAGCACTCCTGATCCATATTGACTCTGACAATTGAGTCTTGTTTTCAGTTTTTTATTCTAACTGCTCTTCTTGCCAAGCTTTTTTCTTTTTTTTTCCTCTTATCATCTATTCACCCCTGAGCCTCAGCCTTCTATTCCTACTCTCCCCAGCATGGGAAGCTGGACATGAGCTAAAAGCAGTGGCTAAGATGAGATATGTAGTTACCAGGATCATTACTGGGGCTGATACTATTTCCTCTCAGCAGCTATTTACTGCTATTGTGTAAGAATTGCTGGTTTTTTTCCTGCTTATAAATATTTTGAATGTAGCACGACTCATGTTTCTGTTTTTCCTTCACAAATGTAATAAAAGCAGTAACAAAAAGTACTCATTTCCTAGATAGGAGTTAAGTCCTTTATGCATTGCCCAGGACATTATTACATGCATCTGCACTTGATAAGATTGGAATTGGAAAATATCTTTTGACCCTACCAGACTAACCCATATGAGAGATGTGTTCATATTAAAACTGATATTGTTATATTAAATATGCAAAACCCCCTCCCCTTTTTTGATAATACAATCAATAATGATTTCAAACATTAATTCTGACACAGTCAAGTTATTAAGTACAACTGTAACTCTGCAGGACTGGTTTTACAGAAATTTCAGACTTAATCAAAGGCATTTTTATTTGGAAACATCCAATAATGAAATCCATGAGCTGGACTAAATGTGTAATTTTAATTAATTTTCAAAGAGAATGCATGTATTTTGATAACAGATACTTAATAAATTTAGAAATATTCAATTTCAGAGTTTATTGAAAAATATATGCTTCATCTAGACATACAGGTTGGAATAATTATGTCAGAGTTGTAAAAGAAACATATTAGAATTGAGGAATCCTACATCAATAAGAAATTTCTAGTAAAGATTAAACTCACTCCCTATCTTCCCAATCTTTTTTTTCCTACTGCTAACAGAAATCTACATACCCACAGCCCCATATATTGCTGAAGTTAAAAATATGGCTTAAAATTAAAGAAAAAAATGTATTTGTGAACATGCTACATTGCTAAAATTTCAGTTATTTCTTGCATTTGGTGATAAAATAACAAGGATAGACACAGTATCTGAAGTCTACTTAATTTTTGTTCAGAATTTATTACTTTCTGGGACTCTTTGTCCCCTGGTTATCCACGATCAAGTCCTGGGTTCCTCATGTCAAGTCCTG
This sequence comes from Aviceda cuculoides, assembly GCA_035590195.1. Taxonomy (NCBI): domain Eukaryota; kingdom Metazoa; phylum Chordata; class Aves; order Accipitriformes; family Accipitridae; genus Aviceda; species Aviceda cuculoides. Next base: position 6,486,288 of record JAVJGG010000017.1, on the reverse strand, counting down.
CACATATCTGCACATTTTTCCTCTCACCTTCTGTGAATTATTCCATTCTGCCCTTAAAACTGGGGACTTTTTTCTTAAATCATTCAAAGAACTGTTCTCTCTATTATTTGGAACTCTTCACACACCTCATTATGTCCAGATATAGTTTTCAAAGTTAGAATGGCAAATTGGCAAGCCTTTCTCTGCCATTGGTATTAAAATGTGAACATAAAATATAAAAACTAGAAATGTAAAAGAAAACCACTTAAAATTAGACTATTCTAAAAAAAAGGGAGAAGGTAAGAAAAAAAGCATCACTATTTTTTTAAGAGTTCTGAAGTGCTGGAACATCATATTTTCATTATACAGACCTCTGCTATTTGGTCAGACAAAGTGGTAGTAGTAGGAGCAGGTTACTATCATCTGGATGGATAAGCAGTAGAAAGAAAACGGGTAAATTTGCATGTAATTCCTGACAGCTGAGGAATCATGAGATCTTAAATTCTGAAGAAAAGTATGGTATAGGGGCTCCTAAAATTTATGGCCCCAACTCCTCCAGCTGAACAAGCACACATGGAATATCGTCTCTATCCTCACACACTCAAAGCACCTGAACTCCAGAGGAATATGCCAAAATTTCAGTGCCTTTTAAAAAAAAAGACATCTACTGGCTAGTCAGCAGAAGAGCTCCCAAAGTTTCACTGACAGTATTGACTAGATTCTCTACAACAGAGTTTAGGCAGATGGGGCTTGACATGTTTCCATCTCCCATTGTCTAGAGGTACTCAAGACATTCTTAGGCCTCCAAGACATCCTGCAAGTCTAGTGGATATAACATAGGAGCTTGTGCCTTTCTGAACTGGTAGACTGAGGGCAGATAAATACGTCAGGGCACTGCCAGTGACACTAGGTTTCTATGTTTAAGCAAATTAATCAAAACTTTAGCTCACATACAGATGCTTAAATTTAGTCTTAATCTTGAACAGAATTGCATTCTCCACTTCCCCGATCTTCTGGCCAAGCTGCAGGCCTAGTCATCATTCCAGGTTGTTTAGTGCAAAGTGTCTCCGTGCTTTCAGTGCCTATGCCAGCACCAGAAACTGCAGCTAAAATGCATTTCAAGTAAGTCCAAAAGCAGCACTTGTCCCTAAACTTACCTCATGCCCAGCTCACACACAGACTCTCCCATGATTTGGTGACCTTCAGGAAGGTCAAACAGGAGCATATGCCATAACACATTATGGCATATGGGATCAGAAGATACCCTGGAGCCTGGAAGCACAGATACACAGATCCTGCATGTGGCACACTGGCAGCCTGAGCTTCTCCCTGGACTGGTAGGGGTGTAGCCACATGGCCCATCTAGGCATGAAAATGCTTATCCTTAAGAAATACTTAGCTTCCAAATCACTGTATAAAAGACGTGAGCTGTACTCCTTGAAGTTATTCAACTGTAGCCAAATTTCTGCAGCTTTTTCCTTTTCTTGCAAATAACACACCCTCAACAGAAGAGTAAGCATCTGACACACCCTCAACAGAAGAGTAAGCATCATGCCAAATCTCAGTTGGCCTTTTTCTTTTTTTTTTTAAGGCACAAAATAGAACTTCTGTCTTATGTTGTTTTTAGAAATTCCTGATTCATCCTTGATGGAACCTCAGGCAAAATACTTTTATTGAAGAAGACATGAAGCACTGCTGTTAATGCCTTACAAAGTTAGGAACAGTTAAGCACAGGCTTTAATCAAAGAAGTTCCAGTAAGTCTTAAATACAAATGCTACTACATTTCTTCCTACAAACAGAGCAGACTAGAAGCAGACACAAATGAAAACATGTAGAATAGACCATATATGATATGGATAGAATTTACAGTCTTTCTCCTCTCCCCCAAATTCCTGATCTTATCTGACATACAACTCCTTAGTTCCCACTGTTTACTGTGTTACTGTTTAATGTGTGAAAAAGCATATGTCTTTAAAGCACTGCTTATTAAGTGATTTTCTAAAATAATCAAATTAATGCCTGAAAACTACTGAATTTTTATAAAATGTTCCGTAATACAAAAACAATGTGAGCTGTGAACTGTTTAGAGGTATGTATATCACTAATTAAAAAAGAACTGAAAAAATATTTTTCATCTAGTCTGTATTTGTCTGCATTAATCTACTTCTTAATATTTCAGCTCTGTACACATTAAGTACACAAGTCATTTGTGTATTTGGATAAACTCATGGTGTCAATGTGTCTCTCAGCATACAGCAGTATTAACAATGCTGTATTTTTGTTCCATAAAAATATTCTTTGCAATGAAATTCTAGAAGCATATTCAACAAGAAAACACTCTCTTACCATGGCAGATTGGCACAGGAGAATCCCACTGGTACATGCCATTTTGGTGACGCCTGCATGTCGCATTATTGTGACCAATCATTCTATACCCAGGTTTGCAGTAATAGCGAACTTTACTTCCAGCAGGACCACTTGTTTTATTTACAATTCCACCGTTTCTCAAGATAGGGTTTAAGCTGCAATAGGGAGCTAAATGCCAAAAAAGGGACATTATTAAAAACATATAAAACACACTTAATTTATAAAGCTCACATTATTTATGACATGTACAAACTTCAAATACCATTAAAATCAGTACAGAATCCTTTACATTACTTTTGGAATCCTCAGTGAAGATTCAGACTTCTGCAGAAATGTCATGAAGTTCAATAACATAGTTTATAATCACAAACCAGTTTATGAAATTCTACATGAGGAAGCTGCAATCAGGAAACATAGATTGTTCAGTAAGTTCACTCACACTTAGTAAACAGTCTACTTCAAATTTGATAAATTTTTAAATATAAAACTGCTTTTTGAGATATACAATATACAAAACTAATTAGGAACAGTTTTATTAAAAAAATCCAGTGCACATAGGCATCTAAGTAAAAAATTAAACATTTTTCCAAATATGTTAAAAATTTGCGTGACAAAGTACTATAGACTGATTCATCAGATGCACTTTTTTCAGATTAAAATTCATGTAATTTTTTTACATACATGTTCCCACAAACATAGTACTTAAAAATTGTATTAATTTTTTAGCAAAAGAATGTAATTTAAGTGAGTGCAGCTTCTTAAATGTTGAATTTACACTACATCTGAAGTAAGATGGAATGCACTTGTTTAAATCTAGTTTTGGTATGAAAGTAAACCTTGCTAAACCTTAATCACTGCTACTACAAGTACTGCCCACAGAGAGGTTTTTCTGACCAGTATGGTCCTCAAGAACTTGTGATATATAGATGAAATGTTTAGACATGCTGAGGAAGTTAAAAAAGTACAGAATTTATAATTGTGTCAAAAAATGAGTAATAAAGACCAGGGTTTTTTAAAACAAGGTTGCAATACCTGTACATAAGGATGGAATATGATTACCCAAACTGGATCCAGGTCAAGCAAAAGTACAGGGTAGTTTGACATACATGTGGAGTTTAACACAAATCTGTTTGTTGCATGCAAATATTTATCACTGGATAAAAGCAATATGAAAAAATTACCTTGACTCCATATTGATGTACAAGTCACTGCATATTTGCAGCAGTGCACCATGTCAAGCTTACAGAGATTACAGAAGAATCATGGTAGGACCATGGCTTGTAGAAAATAAACCTGGCTGAACATCCACCACTGAAATAATTCTTCACAGGGAAGACAGTGTTGAACTCTACTGATAACTAAATGTCAGTACCAAGGACACTGAGACTGTAACTGCTGCTACAATAGTAACTCTCTACACCATACTGAAATGTGTCTTAGGCATACTATGATGTTCGTATCATTTTCTATAGACAATTATCCAGTAGAAGTTGTGGTTTTATTTCACAAGTGCATAAATACAGAATTTGGTTTATATCTATAAATATTTTCCATATTATTTGTTTCTTGCACACATCCTTGATTTCTTTCTTTCAGCTTTCAAAATCTAGCTCTCTATTTTTACTTTATATATATATTTCAATACCCTAAGATGCACCTATGATATCAGTTACAACCTAAAGATGGATGTTTCTGTTCACTGACTATGGAGAGACCATGGAGTTGATTAGACTCCTAGCTGAGATGCTTCCTTTAATTTTCTAGATTTAGATGCAGTGTATCAAAGTCAATATTTCTAAGAAATGCCACCCAACAAAAGGAGTAAAACTAGGTCCTACATTAAAGATGCTGAAAAATGTTGTCATCTGTCGAGATTCTACTACGAATTATAGTTCTCAATTAAGCAACATCATTTCTACTTGAAATGTCATTTTTATATATTCTTTCATTTGGGGATTATTTGAAAAAACTAAATCAAAAAGAAAAAAAAAAACAAAAACCAGGATGAAAATCAATAAACTGGGATGGTCCAGTAAAACAGTTGTCTGGAGTCATGTTCTGTACCCCTTATAAGCAGAGTGACGTTCAGTTACACACCTAAGTAAATGAAATAAATTACTAAAATACTCTTTAAATTTAAAAGGGAATTTGACATCTAAAGAAGCACAATAAACATGGCTTTAATTTTCTTTTCAACCTATTGAAGAAAAAATTATATTTTTATTGCAAGACAAGCTGGTTAAGACCAAAAGTCCAGTGGTTAAGACCACTGAAGTCATCTTCAGTAGCCTCTTAAGCACTATTTAATTTTAAATATCCTAGGAGACCTTAAGAATAGCAGGTGATTCCTAAACATAATATGCCATTCAGACAAAACTCCAGATTGATCTCCTCAGTACTGTAATTCTAAACAGAAAATATTTGCCATATGATGCGTAACCCTGTAGCCCAGTATTGCCTTTGCCAGTAACAATTCAAAGACTGTACTGAGTTTGCAAGTCCTCAAGACCGAGGTTTTCCAGGTTTGTGTTTTCTCAACCTTTTCCGACCTGCCTGCAGCTTTGTTTTCACTTTGTTTAGCATTAACAGATTTTTTTCTTCTGGGTGGGTGGGTATGCCTAATTTGTTTTACTTCTGAATTATGTTTGTAATTTTCTATTATCTTTTTATGGTACAATCATAGCTCTATATAGGTACTTGTAACAAGTAATTATTCTGTGTAGAATAAGATATTTAGGACTCCACCATGGTGATGTGTAGACAAACACAGGCCTGGTGTAACAGCAGAGGCCTTGAGACATAGGGTCACAGGATACAGTATAGAGGAGTACAGGCATGGTATGATAAGAGGGTGACAAGCTGTGCGCCATCTAAAGCTACACACAACTCACCAGTGGTCAGTTAAAAAAATTATAACTCAGAGCTGGGCAAAGATGGTTTTCAGGCTTAGGTCAAAGAGCAAAGAAACAGTAACTACATGTAAAATGGACTATATATAGTAAAATCATGTGTAACTTGAACTTGACCAACAGCAGAGTGTAAAAATGTGTTAGCAAACAAAAATGATCCTAAGTGGATCCTAGAGTGAGGAAGAAATCATCAACATTAAACTTTTCCCATTGAAGGATGCTAGCTGCTGATGAGCTACAGTATCTCCCCCAACATAAAACCACCAAACTGAAGCCATCGATCTTGGGTTTCCAAGGAGCAACAGAAGCATGACGAAAGCACCAGGGAAAAGGTTAGATAATGGGAAGTGTGTGTATAACAATTCTAACCATAATGTTTTTCTGTATAGTAGCTTTCATTTATTCCTTCTTCTTCTTTCTTTCCTATAACCATTTAATCTAGACTAGTAATTCTTTTATTAACTGCTAACGTTTCAGTTATACTAACACTAAATTCTTGGCTAGACATATAAAGCGTAGGTTTTTTACCCATAACAAGATTTTGAGCGTAACAGGTTGTACTTTGTGTTCTGATTACCAGGGAACTTCCTGCCATTTTTTTAGCTGTGGTTAATTTCAACAGTATATATGAACCTCCAAAGAGATCAGCTTTAAAATGGCATGAAATGTGGGACAATATGGATGCCAAATTACACAGAATGACGTCAAAATACTGAAAATTTCATGGGGTGCCACAGGGGAAATCTATCAGTCATAATTGTTGCTTATGTTGTAACAATTAACAATGCTCAGAACCCAAAGGCATAGCTTAAGCTCTCCAATGACCTAAGTGGTGTACAGAAAAAAAAATCAAGTAAAAAAAATCCTTTGAACTAGGAAGAAGAAATTGATATAAGAAAACAAAAGGAACACAGAACAGCAATAATTCTCAGAATTTACTTCAACATCACTTTGGCAAATACACTTAATTCCTAATGGCTATTATTGCAAATTTCCTATAGAAATCCATAGCCTCCTTCCCCAGCTACCTTTATGACTCCTGTATATCTGCTGCTTTCAACCATCATTTCAACCTACTGTCACTACTGCTTACTTTTCCTGCCACCCCAACTGTCTCACTGAGAGAGTGGCAGCAGCTCCATGGGGCTGGAGGAAATAGGGAAGAGGAGATCTGGGAACTGAGATGTCTTGGTAAAGCTCTGTGGTCATCTGACATTGTGAAAGATAAAGGCAGAGGTTCAAGTGTGAAAATAAAGCTATGAGCTGTGTTATAACTAGAGAAAAGAGAGAAAGAATATTTGACACCAAGGTACTGGGTTTAAGAGCCATGGGGAAGAACAGTCATGACAGATTATGCACTGAGACAAGAAATAGGGAGGGAGGGACTGGGGGGCTAAGAGCCAGTGATGGAAACAAGAGAAAGAGAAGGACCTGGTTAGCTATTAGAAGTGTCATCAAAAGGATGGATGTATCAGAGACTGAGATTATGTTCAGAATAAAATGTGGTGCAAGGAAAACATATGTGTGATTCAGTGAAAGAAACTGGAAAGGAAAATACATAAAACCAGTTGGAATTGCATAGTGGGAGACAGAGAAGAAGATCATGGACTGCAGCAAGAAAGAAGGACAATAATGAATTAGGGGAGACACTGAAAAGAGGGAGCAAGGGAAATTCAGATGGGAAGCTAGAAGGGAGAGAAAGATGGACAAGAGCTGGATAAAGAACTATCTTGTATTTTCTACCAGAGAACCACTAAAAGTAGACTGTGATTTGTAGGGAGGGGTGAAACGAGGATGGAGATCAAACAGAAAGGTTGGGGAGCACAGCTAGACTGGCTTCGCAGACGTATTTTGACCAGAATGTGTCAGGTTTGGGACAAACTAGGTATGGTGAATGGGACTGCATGAAGCGAGGTGAATTCCTTGAAGTACAACGCCTAGTTCAGCAGAGGGCAGTACAGAAAGGATCCCACATACCAGAGAGGGGCTGTACACACAGATTAGCAAACTTTACAATTCCATGACTGTTAACAGTATCTCTAAAACCCATTATAATGTGCATTTTGTGATATGAATCATATATGTTTGGATAACTTGTTTAAAACATAGATCAGATGTACAGCCTACTCCTACAGAAATGTTGATTAATGACATTTTAAAGTAGTGGCAGCAAGCAGTTAATATGTCAGAAGCCAGCAAGGACGCAGGCAAGCAATGCCTGTAGTCCTCATCCACATAAAGCCCTGCCAAAACTCCCAGTATTTTGTGCTGCAAAGACAGTGAAGTATGAATAGTCTGATACTCAGACAATTTATTATGTCTAACCTATATATAGCATGAAAAGAAGGAAAGCATTTGAAGCATATTATCTAGAATTCTGAAGATGGATTTTTATCTTACAACTCTGAAAAATCTTGTTGAAGACATTAACACTTGTCAAGACAGTGAAGGAATATTGGTAATACTCCATAAATTCCCTTCTTAATCTACAGTTTGGTAATTTTTAATCTGTTCTTTAAATGGAACTCCCTTCAGAGTCCAGGATGAAGAAAACACAACATCTTCTAGGATCAGGAACTGACACTTTGACTGAAGAACCACACACAAGGCAATAAATAAAAAATGTCTGAAGATCTGGAGAATAACCAAATGCTTAAAGAATGTCAGACTGAAAACTATAGCCACTGTCAGCAGACCAATAATTCTAGGCTTAAGCAGGAATCCCTACCAAGTGTTCATAAAATATTGCAGCCTTGTACCAAGGACAACTGGAATAAAATGCCGTTTTTCTCCCAGACAGTTTCTGAGAGGGGATCTGTCCTGGAACTTCATGAGGCTTAGAAGTTATAGGTGCAATGACACAGGAGTGCTCTCATCTAGGAATGACAATGTTTTACCACAAAATGTGATAAACTTCTATGAACCTGTTCCAGTGACCTGAAGTAGCTTTACATTTACAGATTTAATTTACTTTTCCAAATGACAAAGCATCCACATTCTTTCAAGGCCTCTTAAACAGAAGTGTATTTTGCAAGGCAACATGCTGAACATTTTCAGCTCACTTACAATCACAACATCCACTTGTCACTTGCAACCGAAGACCAACAGGGTAACAACTGACTTGCTAAATCACATATCACTAGTCAACTGATGTGTGGACAGCAGCACAGATAAACAATGATTTTGCATTTGCATGACCATACTTTTCCTTTCACAACACACACTCTTAAGAGCTGGAACATTTAAATATTTGTGCTGAGATTTTTTTTTGCTGTTTGAGGCACTCTGTCTAAGTGAAGTTCAGTTAAGCAACTCCCAATTCCAAATTAATGTTCTTTGAAACTGGATGTCCAACCCTCCACCTGATGATTTGTAAATCTCAGTCTCACAGTGAATAATAGGACATTTTCTCTAAGAATTTATTTTAGCAAAGGACTTAATTTCCCAGCAGTATCTTGGATCAATATTCCAAAAACTTATATGAAGAAGTTACTTATAACTATTTACTGGAACAGTCCTAAGTTTAAAATTATAAATAAACAAAAAACCTTCCTTCAAATCCCATGTTGCCTTCATTTCAATCATATGCTAGATTTTTTGTTGACAGATAAAAAGTCACAGCTTAGTCCACTGCTTCCTTCTAACTTTCCCTTTTGGATACCTGTCTTCATCATCATATTACCAGGGGATCTTATGTCCTTTGTGCTGCTATTCTTTAAATAAATATAGGTATCGTCACACAAGAAAACTAACCATATCTCTTCTGATTACTAAAACATTTACTTAATTAATGGGCCATCCGTTCCATGTGTTATTTTTCATTTTATAATGTATGGAATCAAAAAGAAGAACAATACTCAACCAAGCAATGAAAAAGGGTCCGGCTATCATTCTTTTTCTTTTGCAGTCTATCTTTAAATCTAACAAGTACACAGTATGAAAACAGCAAGGAAAATTTGCAAAGGCATATTCCCTCTTTAGTCATATAACAGTGAATATCTGCATCTTCAAAAATGAAGTATCTGACTAAATAACCTGCTATTTATAGTACAGATGTTCGTACTGATGGTTCAACATTTATAAATTATTCTGTTTCTATTTCTCTCGATTCAAAGTACAGTATAACTCTCTGTTCTGTGACTTTCCTGCTGTATTTACAACAGCAAATCACCACCTAAAAGTTTAGGAACCACAGAAGAAACAATTATAAAGAGTCTGATGAACTTCTTCATACAATTCCCTTATCACTTCTAACCAGCTACTGGAAAATGTAAAGACAAAACCAAACCAATCAATAGCCTTTTCTTTTGAATGGAAATAGAAAAGAAATAGCAACAGTTGTTTCACAGGTACAAAAGCTTAGAAATAAGATGAAATGAATGGTGAAGAATTAAGCTTCTTGCAATAACAGATGAGGTTAAAAGAGCTGAATAAAGGTGTGGTGGGTTGACCGTGGCTGGATGCCAGGTGCCCAGCAAGTTGCTCTATGACTCCTCTCCTCAGCCAGAGAGAAAATATAATGAAAGGCCCATGGGTTGAGATATAGACAGGGAGAGATCACTC
>JAVJGG010000017.1:6443670-6458698 GCA_035590195.1 Aviceda cuculoides | reverse complement strand
TCTCATTACCCTACTCTGATTTGATTGGTAATAAATTAAATTAATTTTCCCCAAGTTCAGTCTGTTTTGCCCATGACAGTAATTGGTGAGTGATCTCTCCCTGTCCATATCTCGACCCACAGGCCTTTCATTACATTTTCTCTCCCCTGTCCAGCTGAGGAGGGGGAGCGATACAGCAGCTTTGGTGGGCACCTGGCCTCCAGCCAGGGTCAACACACCACAATCTACAAATTCTCAAAGGACTGCAAAAAAACAAGTGTTGCTACCGTCAGAGAAAGCCAATAGTTTCTGCAGCATCTGCAAGAACTGTTGGAAATAAACTACTCCCCTGTGCTTAACAGATGGCTAATCATTATCAGAAGCTCCTAATATCTCTGTAGTTTTTACAATAATTGTTTACTTCAGGCTTTCATTTTTTATTTACACTCTAATCAACACAGTCAAGAGTTAAGTTACTGCTGTTACTGTTAACTTAAAATTGAAAGCTGGATTTGCAGTACTATCATTAACATCACAGTGGGCACAGAGAAATACATTGACTGGAAAAAAATCAAACAAAAAATCAAATGTCAATAAGTATTGAGTTATCTGATCAAGAAATATACAGAAATACACAATTTTCTCACTACTTTTGCATATTGTATGGTGAGGGTCCTGAAACGAATACTGAATCTTTTCCACCCAACTCCAAGAGTCCCTGTCTCTCAATCTATGAAAGATCCCAGATTATTCTATGCACATGTTAAGAAAGGGGAGGGGTAAAAACTTTACTCAGGTATCAGTGGTTGTATGGACAAATTACTTGCAGATGCATCAAATACATTATGGCATCGAGAAACTAATGCAGTTTGTACTATGAATCCTTTACTAATTTTCAGATCATGAAAATAGAGAACCAGGATAACATGAAGCAAGGTACAGATACAGCTGTTAATAAAGTGTCACAGTAATTGCTGTGCCTTCCAGTGTTACCAATTGTGCATATGGATGTTGTTACCTCATCATACTGAAGATGCTCCATCCATAATTACATATTATAGACCAAAGCTAATCCCGGTTAATATGTTATGAATATGAGAACTTCTCATCACTTTTTGACTTCCTTAAAATTTCAGTGATGGTGTCTCATCACTAACTTGTTTCCCTCCAAAAAAATTTGAGTTACTTCAGGACAAAATTCTACAGATGCTTTCTCAATCACTTTTTCAACATTTCAAAATCTTTTCGATACCCACTATTTAACAAACTAAACCAAACTAAAGAAAAAATAACCAACAGTATCTGTTGAAAAACATAATTTAGAGGACTGAGTACAATTTTCCAAGATATACTTGTTTTCTATGAAGATGAGCAAATTGTGTATGAATGCACACCTAAAAATTGTTCACATTAAATTTTTAAATTCTTTCTTTGAAATACTGTAATTGTAAACACAGTATGAATAGCTGAAAGACTTTTAGTGCTTCCATGAATTAAAATTTGCGATGTATTATTTTAGAACACATTTTTCATGTGACTTTGTCATACTATGTCACCATATTTGTGAATGCAGAGAGAATAATTTCTTATTTTATTTTGAAAGCGTAATTTAAATACACATTTTTAAAATGCTTCAGGGGTGAAAAGAATGCTTTGGTTTGATATGAAACAATGTTAAATAACTTAAATGAATTTTAGAAATCAGTGTTTCATTAATGGTGTAGTTAAATAATTAAAGCCACTTGTCTTTTGATTCTAAAGAGTTGAAAGTCTGTACAAAAAATTTAGGGACCAATTTGAAAATGCGTGCACTTCTTAGATATTGAAGAAATAAACGGAATATTTTCTTTTAAACATTAGTGAAAATACAGTGCCCAAAATTTGATGCTTAATGTATAGGAAAATAAAAAAGGATGCATACTAATGATATGCACACCACGCAAGCATATATTTACCTTCACAAAATGGAGAGGATCCTTCAAACTGCAACTGTGCATTCAGTTTGCAGGTTAATATATCTTGTCCAATAAGGGTGAAACCAGGATGGCACTTGTACTTCACAAAATCTCCTGAAAAAGTTATTGACAAAAAAGTTAAACCTAATAAACCCTTCAAACAGAAGTATACCAAAATCTCAGGTGAAAGATGAAATATATTAATAGTTTAGTTTAATTAGAATTCAAGTGAAAACATAAAAAAGAAAAGGAGATACTACTTTTTCACCTATTTCAAAGTCATCATCTTCTGTAAACAAATCTGCATGTGGAACTGTGGGTGGAGGCTGGCACTTCTTCAGCTGATAAGCTGCAAATTTAAATTAAAAAAAGATTAATTACTGGTGGTTTAAGAATTATTTTACAGAAAATTCATTTCCTGTTCACACTTCCCAAATTACCAAAGCTGCACTGAATCTCATGGTCTCTCAGTTACAACATTTTCCAAGTTAAATGTCATGACATTACATATTATATTAAAAAAAATAAAAAAAATAAAAATAAAATTATTTTTAATTAAATTAATTTTAAATTTAAATTGAAATTAAAATAAATTTATCTATATGCCTAGATAGTTATAGATCCATTGTAGGATTTGATGCATTTGTGATGTTTATGAGGAGATTTTTGCAGTTACAATGCTGATGTTTCTTGTGGCTGCCTTTCCATCATGTGATAGGGCCAATGGTTATAAATCACAGGTTACCTAGATTTCCTTGAAAATCTGTAATTACCTGTCACGTACCTGGCATGTCATATTCAGACTTAATTTAAGCATACTTGGAGTTGATCTTTCTCAGGATAGAGGTATATATATACATTTACTTTAAGAAGAAACACCAGTAACAGTAATTTTATAAGTTACACCAAAAAAAAGTCAAAATACAATGCCTTTAAAACAAAATCTCTTCTCTACTCTTCAAATCTGTTTCAATAAATTGTGAGCAATCTCATAAGGAAGGTGACCACTACAATAACTTGACATGTTTCTAAAACGGAGCAGAATGCCTACAACAGCTGAAGAAGCCATTTCTGGATAAAAATTCCAAAACAGAGATTTAAGATTGTGATCAGAGTGCACATACTATAGAAAAACTCTCCGCTTCATGGAACTAAATCACAGTCAAGAACACAAATTGTCCTAGTAACTTGATAGTCCTATGCACTTGCTGGTTTCGAGAAGTTAAGAAACACAAAATATTGTGACTCTGTCCTTATCTTCCACATAAGCTTCTACTGCCCATCACTGTAAAGCAATTGTACAAGGAGAAAGAAAAAAAAAAAAAAACACCAAACACATGGAGAGTTTTTCATCCACGGAGAGTTTCCAAGGACAAGGAGGAGAAAGCGTATATGTTTTCCTGTGTACTTAACGTATTTGTATGGTCTTCCTGACATATACACACACACAAACATACATGTAATTATTATTATATACATGTAATAGCACCAGTTTTTCTGGAGAACACCTGAGAAAAAATGCTTTGCAACCTGCTTAGACACTTGTAATAGCAAATACAAAGAAACAGACAGTAAGCAGGTTTCCAGCATTAACATTTTCCTTTTTTTAGGAGAAAAACACAGACAAGAAAAACATCTCAGACTCTGAGTACTAGTTTCGTAAAGATTTCCCCATGTAGATATCTACCTTCAGGTACTCTCTTTCTGTGGCATTTCCTACTGTTGTTGTGAATTAATCACCCTATCTTTTTGAATTACAGTCCAGAAGGCTAACAATCTTTCATTTAATGTACATAATTTGTGTGAATTAGTCAGAATTAGATCTAGAATTCAGCATTTCACTTCTGAGTTAGATCCCCAATCTGCATGCCCTGTAGTCCTGACTGTAACTTCAAAGTATTTTGCTGGATACCAGTCTTAAAGCTGTTGTTCAACTCTCCCACAGCATCTCATCAACCTTTCTGACCATGAGCCCCAGCATGGTCAGCTGGTGAAGAATTTTACTACAGAAGGTTAAAAGTAAGTTAACTAATAAATGGGCCAAAATAATTCCAAAAGTAAAAACTTAATATTAGATAGCGATGATTAACATTAAAGACAGAATGTAGTTTATGCAAAGACACAAATTAATGTTCTTAAGATTTTTTTAATGAGTTATTTTAAAAACTAATTTGTACTGTTATTTAAAAAAAAGTAGCAAATCCATGAATGATGGTAAATTTATTTAAGATCATTCAGTACATCACAAAGTTAAGAAATATTTTTAAAATTCACTAGTTGATTGTAGTAATTAGATGCTAATGATATAAAGCAAACTGACCATGAAAATTGAGGACAAAGAATCCTCCTGTTGAAAAATCACTGTGAAACTTGAGGAGGACTTGATTGGTGGAACTGTAAGCTGTTTCCAGAGCTGTGTTCCCACTGAAAACTCCCAGCTGAGGCGAATTATGGTCAGGACCATCCCTAGGAAAAGAAACATAAAAAAATCAGCTGAAGAAATACTGTATTTGACATTTAAATTAACAGTCTTTTTTCTTTGGGGAGCAGGTTAAATTTTTGACAAAAATGTTTGTCCTGTTGATTCAAAAGGAGTTTGTTTTCTTTTTATTTCTAGCAACACAGAATACTCTTTCTAACTTCAAAGCCTAATAATTTTGAGAGACCAGGAGTATTTTACAATAGCTTTTATATTTCCACAGGAAAGAAATTTATTGGCTAACTGAAATTTTCTGTCTGTTCCTACCAAAGATTGTTATGTACACAGCAGCTGAAAAAAAGAATCTAGGAAACTCTTCTAATCTTATCATATTTCGAACATTTTTGACTCAGATCCTACAAGCCCTTACTCATGACTAGAATATACAAAGTTGTGGAAGTTGCAAGTTACTCTTGCCATTTAAATTCATTCTAAAGACTCAAAGGTATCTCCTAAGGCGGAGGGGAGAAAAAAAAAAAAAAAAAAAGAGGAAAAAAAATGTTTTCTGTTTCTGAAGAGTAGGATAGACACCCAAACAGAAATATACTCCAGTAACATCAGGCTGCATTAATTTTCAGTATCATCATATAGAACATTCAGGCCTAACCAGGCAGAATAAATAAATAAACAAACCCCACTGCTTTTATCACTGAAAAATGTTTTGAGCTCTGCAATCCTTCTTTCTGGTCTTTTTGTATTTTACATATAATGAATCTAAACTGAATAAAAAAGCTTTTGTGATATGTATTTTAGAAGGCTGGAGATTACCTAGAAGCTTGCTGAAAGCTGTTAGGTCTTGACTTTCACTGTCTTTAAATCAGAGGGATATTTGTTCACCTCAACTGTATTGTTAAAAAGCCAAGCATTAACTAATTTTTGTCTGTCTCAAACCTATCAAAATAATCTGTTCATAAAAAGAAAAATCCACCATATGGACTATGGTTCAAGTTTTAAAAGAATGTGTGCCATGTAGATAAATTGTACATACAACCTGTATTTTTAAAAATGTAATTTAATTTAATTATTCTTCTCTTGTACAGTTTTTTCAGGATTATTCAGGTGTCCAATTTCTACTCTTGTATTAGTGACAACAAGAATAAATAAACTATGGGTGACTTGGCATGAAAATGTATTTTGTTCTTCCTGCTGCCTTGAAAACAAGAGTGAAGGTTATGAATATTGAATAGGAATTTGATAATTTACTTAAGTTTTCATTTTAAATGTCTGATTCCCAGAGTAAAAAAAAAAAAAAAAAAGGCAAAACAAAAAGCTTTGCTATTAAGATTTGACTTTTTATACAGAAGTGAATGGCATATACATGACTGACTTAAACAAAATTACACTGAACAGCCTCCTCCCAGCAAATGCAGGAGCTATCCATTGCTGATATCTCAAAGAATAACTCTAAAGAAAGCATGCTTGTAATTCACAGACAATTGGTAACTGAGAGAAATAAGCTGTAAAACAGTTGTTTTAAAATCTTTATTAAAAGAATATAACAATTCAGGAATTCAGCACATACTTCAACCAAACAAGTTTAAAAAGCTGACACAATTTTAGGACTTAATTGCTTAGGCAAAAAGGGAAGTCATTGATACAGTTAGATCTTTACCAGTGGAGGCTTTTGTTTTTATTTAACATGCCAGACAGGACAACCTATGATGCATTTTAGACTTGGGTTTATAGGTAATGCAAATACCAGAGGCAGCCAAACAGCAGTTAAACAGTTATGCATCTCTATAAACTCACTGGATTTTCCCTGTATTACATGGATGTTAGTATTGCTGTCTGGGAAAAAACTCACCCCAGACAGCAATAGGTACAGGAATAGTGGACTAGGTGGAGATGGGAGCAGCTGACTCACACAGGAGTAAATTACATCCTGTATTCTGTGCAAACTGTCCTTTTGCCAAACTGTCTGTAGCATATATGAGAGCTAAGTCACTTCGCACATTATATGGGGTAAGGACCAGGGTTAGCCATAGATGAGAAAGTACGTAACAACTTCAGCATCATCTATGCCTGCTCTTTAGTGCAGTAAATTCTTATGCAAGAATTTAGAAAGCCCTGAGACCTCTTCCTCCAGCTGAGGACACGAAGTTGAGATGGGTTTGGGTGGTAAGAAATACAAGTTCAGAGAAGGGGAACATATGATATGAAGCTTAAAGACATAGAGGTACAAGGGCTGAAATCCTGGCTTCAGAAATACAGAGAGCATGTCTATCAGACATATTAAGATATTAAGAAAATTTAATAAAATCTTAATTAATGCCTAAATTAGTTAAAGCCTAAAGATGTCAAAAAGTTTTACTACAACTAACATATTGCCTCATGTTTGTGGAACATGTAATTAAACGTAATGCAGATTGTTACATCACTTTGACCTCACATGGCCTCACTTAGCAAGCAGAGAGCTCAAAGAAGACCTGATTGATAGCTGAGGTAGAGTTTCAAAGTAATAATGGAACAATATTCTTAAAGAGGTCAGACAGTGATAGATAATATTTTTTTCATAGAATCATAGAACTTGTTTTATGCTGTTCTTCAGCACATATGACAACCTAAAGAGCAATACTAAGCAAAAGCTGTAGCTTGGGACAGTAAGATCTGATAAATCAACCAGAAAAAAAATCACTTTTGTTTTGAAAAAATTGCATACCAAACTGCAATGTAGTCATTCACAGGTTCAGTCTGGAGTAAGGTAAAGTTGATATAAATCCCATGGCCCGGAGGTACAATAATTAACCAAGTACAGTCCTTGGAATTTGGGTATTCATCTGGAAATCCTGGGGAATAAACTGTACCATTCTGAGCAGTCACATTATAGCCACAAGGAGCTGAAAAGAAAACAAATGAAAAATTAGTAGGAGAAACATGCTTTTTCATGTTACAAATGGAATATCAAAATGCTCCCAAATTCTAAAAGCTCCACAGGACAAGACCCTCTAGGTCTTAAAGACAGCACTTTTCCTTGGTTGCTTGCTTCTCACAGACAGAAAGTAATGACATTTCCAAGAAATACTTCATCCTGATGTCTTTCAGATTTCATTTCTTTAAATCCATCCAAATCTGCTCAGAATATTGCTTTTATACAGAATTCTTGAAACCAAGTTAGCACACATTTCAAAAGGGGCACCTTTTGCTTGCATTCAACATTAAGAAACAAATAAAAAAGCAAACAAAGCTTGCATGTTTCCTTACAGCTGAACCCCTAACTGAACTGGAACACAATTCTGGGGTGGGGGGAAAGCTGATTGTTCTTTCACTACCCAAAACCCAACCACTGTACTTTTTTTCTGACAGTTATTAGCCATGTTTAATGATACTTCAGTTGCAGTTTGTATGCTGATTATTCTTATGACAAATAAAATGGAGATAGGGACACAAATTAACATACACTTGCTGAAATCTGTGGGCAAATCAATGCCATGAAAAGATGGTTGAGTAACTCAAGGGTAGCAAATATGTAATAATGTGCTCTCTTTTGAGTCTCAGTTTGTGGGAATTGACTGATCACAGATGCAAGCATGGATCTGAGTAGATATATGGCCATTAGTGTAAACTAATGAGTCTCACTCATTAGAGTGAGACCTTAACCTCATCTGTGGGCACTCAGTTTAGCTCTGGAACTTTTCTCATTAGCTCTTACCATTAAGCTTATGTTATTATTGCCAGGGTTCCTGTGACTCCTTCAGACCCTCTTCATTTCTTTTTCACCTTTCAACAAGTGATGGAAAAGGAAAAGGGAGAAAGGAAAAAGGAAAAGGAAAAAAAGGAAAAGGGAAGAGGGAAGAAAGACTGAGAAATGCAGAAGGATGTAACATTTCCCATGTGGAAAATGTGCTGCTCTATCATTCGGGTAGAAAGATCATCTGGCTAGCCCTTTTTGGATGAATTGTTTTAGTAATCACTGGATTTATAGGAAAGGTTAAGTAGGCTTTAACCACTTCATTTTCTTCATGCGTATCAGTACTAGCCGGTATGATGTATTTAGCACATCTTCCCATCTTAGAACAGAATGGCATCTGCTCCTGAACTACAACCCTTTAGTGCCCAACAAAAAGGAAACAAGCTAAGGAAAATGAACGGTTGGTTTTATCTGTCTGACTCCTGGTTGCACGTACAGGCCAAGGGCAGCTGGTAATGCCTGTCAGCTCTGATGGTTCTATCATGAAAATGTGACTTGAGCCCATTTTTTCCTGTCCCCTAATACCCTACATTTATGCCATGGTCAGATTGTCTGGTTTCAGAAATCTGTCCTATTCTCTCAACAGTACTCCATGTTTACAGCTAAAAGACTGCTTTGACAAGTATGCTTACTACATTGAAATACACTTCCCAAGACTAATATAGTAACAAGTGGAAAATCCTTTAAGTTCTAGTTAAGATCTAGGATTTTTCTGATAGAAGTTTTATACTTAAATATATTTTGAGTTTATTATATTTTCTACAAATTTATTAATGTTGTCAATGTTTGCATATATATATTTTTTATTTTGTCTCCATTATTCTCTAATACTCTACAAAGAATGCAGATTGATTGTATCTCAGTAAAGATAGTCTAATTCCTCTTATATCGTTGTTAGCCATGACAGATCAATAAATTGTTTCAGGAAAAAAAAAAAATGTCACAGATAACAAAACTCTAATAGAATAAGCAATACACACAGCTGATACTAGGCTTTCTCCAAAGATCCTTAAAAATCATGGGAGACAGAAAATTAAACAGAAATAACAGGCTATATTTCACACAAGACAAAAATAGCTTTAGTGTGAATAAACAAATCACTCTAAATGAAGATATTGTATTGCAGAGAAGCTTGTATTGTATAGTTCATACTATAAACCTGAATCGCATCTACCTCAAGGACAATGTCAGTTATGAACTTGGGGATGCCCATCTTCAGCCCCATGATACAAGAAGTTTAACCATGTAATCCTTTCATCACAGAGCATAAAGCCAACGAATCTATGTTCTGAATGGGAACAGACCTGTGTGGACCAGAGGCTTAGTTTACTAGCTTAAGACAGACAACTGAATGACCTAACGGGTGCTAGACAGCCATACACCACAGAACTCAGATGACTTAGGGGAAGAATCCAGAAGAAAAATCCTGAAGTTCTAGCCATAGTGCTCTAGGTGGCAACCACCAGCCTTATAATTATAAAAAAAATTGCCCATGAAATATCAGAAGGTTTCAAATTTTTAACAATTCAGTATTAAAAAAAGAATATATTTGCAAAATGCTGTTTTGCTGGGGCAGGGCAGGGATGTTTGAAATCATTCTGCTGTTGGCAAGTACTTGCAGTTTAGCTAAACATTATAGGCACATTCATACTCTCTCGTATGATCAGATAACCCCTGAGATTTGTTTTCACAACACTAACACAGATCTTCAGTGAGATTCCTTAGAAGGGCAAGCTTCCAGCCTCAACACTACCATTTACCAGCTTTTTTTTATTATTATTTTCCCTGTCTACTGATTACCCTGATATTACTCATGATGAAAAACTCCAAACCAACCCAAACCAAACAATAAACCCACAACATTTCTTTAGCATAAAGGGAGGGAACTCCGCAACTAGACTGGAAAAATTCTATCAGTTTAGGTCTTCTAGCAATTTGACATCTCCTACTGTCCTCCTAGGTTCAAATGTTTATAAAAACCAGCACTATCAGGAGCCACCTAGTCTAACTGTTCTTACCTTCCCCCAGGTCCCAGGATTTTTTCCTATTAATTAATTGGAAGTAGTATAACTTTTGTTTCCCTAGGAAAAACTAATAAATGAAAATTTGAAAACAGTAGATCAAGTGGCTAAAAATATCAAACTATGATTATACAGAACATAGAAGTGGGGCAATTTTAATGCCAGCAGACAAACAAAATACGTTGCCTCATGTTTTTGAGAGAGACCTGCATTATGGTAATTCCCTTAGTCCATATGAGAAGCTCTAAAGGCTACTGATAATTGTTCTAGTACTACTATGAAACCAAAGAAATCATGGAATACAGAAAAAAAATAGAAAGGATAAAAAGCCCTTAACAAGTAAAACCTTAGCCATGTAGCCCAGTAAATATAGTTATGCACTGCTAATAACAGGCCATAGACTTTGTGTCAAGCTTACAAAACAGGCCACAGGCTCTGTCAGGCTTTTTATAGACTTGTTTTGGCAGTCTGGAGAATTGTTTTAACCTGTAATTATCTAATGATTGTCAAGTAACTACTTACTACTTCATTTTAGCTTTGTACAACTGTGTGATGTAACATGATATCATATATATATATATATATAAGTTCTGAATAAAAGAGAGTGATAACAAATAGGTTTTCTCTACAGAATGAACTTCTTGTAGCCCTTCTCCCAGACTGAGACCATTGACCTTAAGACATATAGGTACTGGAAGAGTGAATGTACACCAGAGAAAGGGGTAGATATTAGATGTTTGCCTGTATATCATTCTAGCATTACCTAATTTAAAATATTAACACTGTAACTGGACTAATAATAATCATTTGATTAGACTGTTAAGATTTTCTTTGGAATAACATTAAAGCCTTGGCTTTGCATCTATGGCGTGTTCCTTTTGCCCATACCTATATCATGAGTGTAACAGACAGACTGGTGAGGATTCAAGCAAACTATTTCATAACTTGGATGCAACAAATTCTTACCAATATATTTTGGCAACAGTGGAAAAGCAAGAACATCTCAAGATAATAATAGCAGAGACACTGTCATGATGATTTTCTTACTTGAAGGGAACAAACAGAGAAATACCAGGTGTTTTCAATATTCTTGAATCACAGACCTATTTTCCACATCTTACACACAAATATTCATAAACCTTTTTTTTATGAATCATTTATGGGTGACAT
Organism: Aviceda cuculoides; assembly: GCA_035590195.1. NCBI lineage: Eukaryota > Metazoa > Chordata > Aves > Accipitriformes > Accipitridae > Aviceda > Aviceda cuculoides. The sequence continues at coordinate 6,447,406 of JAVJGG010000017.1, read as the reverse complement.
ATTCATTGTCAGATTTCAATGGGACAACTGCACAGACAACCCAATATATTCCTCTGAAGCAGTGTCAACATTCTTTTGTGAGACACTACCAGATCTCTTATTTCTCTCAGCCTTCTGAAGTATGTGCAATCTTCTGTAGAAATGGTTTGATCTGAACTTCTAAGAATACTGGCCATAGCTAGAAAAGTGATTGAATTCTTCCATTCATTTCGCTCTCAGACCAAGTGCCAAATTCCAACTATCAGAAACCTTATGGCCATTTGTTTTCCTTATTGCAAAAAGATTTGTATGTCATAATAATTCTTTCAGCAGTGCTAGACTGAGCTTTAATGTACAGAAATGAATTTTTGACAAAGCAAGTAGTGTGCTACCTGACAGACTGAGAAAACTCTGCAAGCTCAGTCAAACCACTAAGAAACCTGCTCTTCAGTCAGAAATCATAGCTATAAATGTACACAACTGCACACACAATGGAGATGCATGTGCTCAGGCCTCGGCTGTTTGGAGCTGTGCAATGTAGATGCCTCTGGGCAGGCTTGGAAGGTAGGATTCACATCCAAAGGAACGAGGACAAATGTACATTCTCAATTACAGCCATGCTAGTAACAGAGAACAGAGGAATGAATTCCTTGAGTTAGGAATGAAAATACTACTGAATTAAAACTAACTGGATGGGGGGACAGAGAGAAGAAAGAATGACTTCATGTCATTATAAACTAGGTATTATTTTCTCTTCCTGCATGTTGATTCAAACAGAACAAATTGTTTATGCGCACTTCACCTGAGAAAACATAGAAAATGATTATTTGTATTACAAAAATCTAACCTACTCATAACATAAACATTATGTATCTTCAATATTCTTTTAGGAAACCTGTTTCTCTAGGGACTAAAAAGGAATAAGAGATAAAAGATACAAGGCTGCTATGCCCTTTGGTGCTGCATCTATATCACTACTCAGGGATATTATACATTATTTTGAAGTCCTTTTACAACTCCAAACATGTCTTCATTTTAGTGTTAGACCAGAAAAAAAACAAATATCTGTTTTTAATCACCATCAAACTAGAGGAAACCCAGTGATGTTCTCTCATGTAAGGCGAAAGCATTTAATCAGACATTTAATCTCTTTTAGGGTTAAAAAATACATCTGGATATAAAGCAAATTTATTTTTTCTCTATGATTTACTTGTCATGGAAGGTAATCCAACAAATTTGTATGGTATTCTTAAAAAGTCCTAGATATAGAATACTTATTTGTGTTTTCCTTTAAGACCTCTGATTGCTAACTGAAACTAGTATTACAGTGTACCAGTTTATCACTTGAATCCATCTATCTTTAATCACATTTTCATCAGTAGAGATATATTCAAATCTTGCCCACAGTTTAACTGAATATTGTTTGTAATCAGAAACAATATATCATTGAAACTTAGAGAGGTATTGAATAATTTTTTTCTGAAATTTTCATAAAAGTGTGCAAAATAGCCTCATTCCTAAAAAATTAAAAAGGCTGATAAACTGATCTAGTTTTATAAACATGTATCAATAATGTGTCATATAGTAAAAACATCTGATAAACTTAAAATTCCTTTTTGCAACTTTTACTCAGCCTCATGTTCCTATTTATCCTATCTATATAGATGTCACTCTTAGCTCGAAGTGCCATTTTGTGTTTGTCATGCCTTTAAGATGTATCATATACAGACTGCTGCTGAACTAATTGAATGTTAACTTTTTTCAGTTGAAACCTCTTAGTTGTGTAATATATAGGTCTACATTATATCACAACACTGTTATTCCTTTGTAACTAATATTTTAAAATTATTAAAATAAATTATTAAACCATTAATGAGGATTTTTGAAGACATTCTTTCTTTAGCTGACAACTTTCATTCAAAGCTTAATTAGAAAACAGGGCCATAAGTCACTGCAGATACATCACCACAAAAAATTGCTTTGGAAGAAATCAAAATCAGGCTAAGGCATCTGACACAAACAGCTTAACCTAGGATTAGGAAGAAAGAAAGAGGTGTATGATCGATATAAAACCAAAAATTGTTGAACTTTGAAATTGGGCGCCTAGTTAGTGTTAAAGATTCTGCTTGATGGACCCTGAACATAAAATTTCCCAGGCTTTGGAAGGGTCCTACTGAAGTGTTAATGCTGAAGTGCTGTAATGCTAGCTAGCAAAGACACTCGGTAGCTGCTTCTGATGCTTTTATTCAGGAAAAGAAATTAACATCTCTGGATGTTCCAAAACCAGAGAAATCCCACACAGCATTATTTTATTAGGAAAAGGTGAAGCAGCTTATTAAACATGAAGAAAAGCCTTTAATTTCATGACATAAAAAACCCAAAGAGCTTTATTACAGGCCAGGATAATGGAACAGAATGACCTGTGATACTTATTCCACTTCTTATCAAGTGAGGAGCCTAGAAGATTATTTCTCAAAGGTCAATGACATAATGGTTACCTTTCTTATTCATCCTCTCTGTTTAATTTATACACTTTATTCTTCTCATTTCTGATTTACCACTACAAAAAGGATCCCAAAAATACATGCTGTAAAAGACCAACATTTTAAGATAAATGCTCCATGTTTATCTTGTTAAGATATCAGTAGGATTACCCTAAATGCCAACAGTTTAATAATAAAAAATAGTGATAAAAGAACAAAATATAGCTAGAAAAATCTCTAATATTAACACTACAACATTGAATAAACCAAAATACAGCAAGTGTGGAAACAATTTTCAGAGAGAACAGAGATTATAACTTTTCTAGAAATCTAAGAATCTAGATTTCTAAGAACATATGCAAAACAATGTGTTTTCCCACTGATAAACATTTCAAATTGCATCTCGGAAATTAATATCTGCTAAAATTCATTTTAGTTAGTAAACTAAAATGATATAGGGGGAATATAGATTTGGTATCTTAAATGTCTTTATTCTAGCAGTACAGAGTGTAGGTCAACCTCAATGGGAAGAGAGAAAAAACACATATTCTCTTATCTTTTTACATCCTTTAAAGTATTTTCTTTCTCTATTCTTATGCAAGATAACAAAGCACATTGTAGCTGACCAGCAGAAGATTCATAATGAGTTTTAAAAAACTGTATCGTCAGGCAGCAAGATTTAGAACTAAATACAGTAATATTATCATTTAGTAGAGTAAGTCATATTGATATCTGTTATATAAGACTGCACAGAAGTTATTTTATCAAGCAATTATTCCATATCTTCAATATGTTCTGCAGTTTCATATTTTTTTCACACACGTTTTTTGAAAGTGGCATCATTATTTCTGCACAAGATAGTCCCTATGCTTACTTGATATTCTGCTTGTAACTCTTAATGGTTCTTTTCACCCTAGCATTGTATTATATATGGAACATATGTTAATAGTATTCTATCATCATCCTTTACACTTTTATATCACTCTTTAAAGAGTATTGTAAAATTTTACCATATGCTTAACATGAGGAAAAATATTTCATATCTGTTTATAGTTTATAGTGCAGTTTTATCATGAATAACCTTGTATTTTCTTTGAAAACATTGATAAAGTCAAATACATAATCCAATTGCCTTTGAATTACTCTTCAATGGGTGAAAAACTGGCTGGATGGACGAGCCCAGAGGGTTGTGGTGGCTGGGGTGAAATCCAGTTGGCGGCAGGTCACAAGTGGTGTTCCCCAGGGCTCGGTGCTGGGCCCTGTTCTGTTTAATA
>JAVJGG010000017.1:6381017-6443570 GCA_035590195.1 Aviceda cuculoides | reverse complement strand
CAGGGAAGATGGTTGGACTCGATGATCTTGTAGGTCCTTTCCAACCTAAATGATTCTATGATTCTATGATTCTATGAATAAAAATACCTTTTTCAAATAGTCCTTCCTCACCTTTGACATTTTTTTAGAACTCAAAATTGATTATTCATTCAAGTAATACAAGGAAAAATATTTTTTAGAGTGCTATAATTTTTAATTAAAAAGTCACATAGAGCTACGGATCATAGTCAATGTAAGGTCTTATGTAGCTAGAATAGGACTTGTAATGCATTTAAGTGCAAAATTGAAATCTCCAATCCTCTCATTCATTTAGTGTCTAATTCAGGAGGTGCTTAAAGACAGCACTCTTAGGAATAAAAAGCATATAACTGGAGTACTTTAGCCCATGTTTTAGGCTGAATGAATTCTCTAAAATAAGTACAGAAGTTGGCTATTATAGTCAACAGAAAGAGATAGGTGGCCTTAACAGAATCTTTCAGAGCAAGATTAGACACACGACTTAAAAGGAATGTTACAGACTCTTTCAGTTAAAAGATATGGGAGATGATGGTTCACATCTTTAATCTAAATATGCCAGTGGTATAAAAGTTGGAAAAAATAAATCAAAAAAGGAAAAAAAAGTCATTATGCATTATAACCAATCACTTTGACAAAGATGTGATGCATTATCACGTTGTATGTGTCTAAGGAAAGCATTAGCCCTGCTCTCACAAAGAACTATATTTTCTTATGCCTCTCCACTCTTTTTCCTTTGGGAGGTATGGTTTTATGATAGATGCCTATATTGCCTATTGCAGTGTGGACCAATGGAGTTGCATAAGGCTCAGAATGCGTTTCACAACACAATTTCAACTATAGTTTGCTAAAATAATATAATTATTTAATAATTATATTAATTGGTTATGCTGCTATTTTTTTTTACATATTCCCCCTAAAAGAGAAATTAATAGTCCACAATTTTTAAAATATTTGCATGCATTCCTTCTTACTTAAATTGAAATATGATTTTGCAAAATATGTAAACTGCCTTCCATCTGTACTGATGCACAGATTAAAACAAAAAAAAATGTAAGTCATGGTAACATCAGCTACATCTTGATAGCCATTTAATAGTAAATGTACCCACTGACCATACAGAAGTTACACATTCTTTCATATGCTAGAAATTTTCTTATGCCATTTAATACTGGAAACATCGTTTTAGTACTTTTATTTCTATAGTGTCATAAATGCAAACCAGCGTATGTGCCTGGCAATAAAACTCTGTTCTTTAATTTGAAAATAAAACTCAACCCTCTCATTTGTTCACATATGTACTACTTCTTAACCGAACTGCTGAAGTCAGGGGGCATGGCCTTTCTCATTCCCAATGCCAAATGTTCTGTCCAGACATTGTCTTTTTACTTTGGCCAGTAAGGCAGATTTATGTCTTACTCTTGGCACTTTTGGGACTTCTAGAACGTATATGCAAAAGTATGATAAAATACAGTTTAAATTAAAATTTTAAAAAAAGAGTTAATTCTTCGTTTAATAATTCCTATTATTATTATACCAAGAATTGGGGTTTTGTAATCGTTTTTGTGCTTTAACAAGTCTCAAATGCACAAAGATTTGTATCTGTGAAAACCTTCATCCAGAAAACTCATTTTAAACATTATTTCTCCCTTGCAAGCCTTTTGTATTCCCAGAAATATGCAATACTTTCAACCTCCTCTATATATTTACTTTACTAGATTTCTGAGGAATTTATGGTAATTTGCATGAACTATTGTGGAGCTAGAGTTTAAATTTTATGGATTCTTGTAATATTGGATTTAAATGACAACATGAGGAAATAATACAAGCGTCCCTTCCCAAGTACATGTACAAAATACATGTTCATGCTGCACAGCAATATAGTCAAGCTGTTAGAATATCTGTCTCAGAAATAATAAGAAAATAATTTGAACTTACTATTCACAGTACTAAAATCCTCATTTTGGAAGCAAGGTATTGCAGTGCTGAAGCAAACCTTTAGTCCATCTAGTGTAGTTTTTGCTTCTGACAATGTTCAACCCTTGATGTATAATAAGGAAGCACAGAAGAATCCAAAGGAGAAAACACTATGTTAATCTGTCCCACTGGAAAAGTACTTTCTAGCCTCTAGCAGTCTGTCCTGAAGCAGAGTGACTGACCAACTCTTCTTTCACATTTTTTTCATGGCTTGTAACTGTAGTTCTGTTACATCTTTCTTAAATGCCTCGCAGCCTTTTCTGGTTTGACTAACCTAAAACCTAGAAGTCTTGTGTAGAGCAGCATCAATTCCATCTTTCAAGATCAGTGTCAAATATATTGAAGATACATTCTGTAGTGAAAACCTGTAGCACCGTTAGCCTTGTGTTATGATGGAAATAGATTATTTCAATCTATTTTGTATCTTAGCTGTTGATTATTTGTGATACCACTTCAGTTCTACACAATGACTACCTAGTTTTGTCACAGCATCCTATATGAGACTTTGTCAAAGCCTCTAAAGGTCTAAAGGAATGTCAGAAATTTTGTTTCTGTACTTGTATTTTTCAGATGAAAGTCTAAGTAAAAGCTTTACAATGGAAAATTTTATATGTTACATTGTACAATGCCCCCAAATCAGAAAAAAAAAAAAAATCACATGGAGTTTAAGATAATTTCTGGCAGCATCATGAGTTCTCATAATCAATACAACTGACATATATTAATAGGAACAATAAATCACTGCTGAGGGAGTCATAAAATATTTATGATTTATAAAAGCACATACTATTCTGACTTTAGCTGCTTACACTATATATTAGGATAAAGGTACAGTTCTTCAGCAAAAGCTGCATTACATACATGCACATAAACAAATAAACCAAAAATCAGAAAGTATTGTGAGTTCTGAAGCAAAGGTACTACCAGAAAGTTACCTTCGCATCTGGGGAAATGATAGTTCCAATTTCTGTTGATTCCATGCTGGCATGTGAGAACAGGCTGACCCCTCAAAACATACCCAGGATAGCATTCAAATGATACCGACTGACCCACACTGTAATCGGAGTTGACTATATATCCATTCATAAAAGGAGGAGGATCAGGGCAGTTCTGTAACTCGTAAGCTGGAAGAGAAGAGAGGTACTTTTTATTGCTTAGTCAACACAGGAAGTAAATATGAATATAAATTCTGTAGTACATTCCATAATAGGTAAACACTGGAATGCCAAACTCCAGTAGTTGAGTGATTAACACTCCATTCATCCATAGGAACCATCCAGATATTGACAAAGGAATCAAAAAATTAGTACTAGAGACAAAGCACAGGAAAGATCAAAATCTGGAATAGAATGAATTGCCATCTACAACAGAAATTTAGAAAGGAAAGTCAAAGAAACATTGGGTGCAGGGCATGAAGTTGGAATATTGTTTTAGTAGTTCATGTTGAAGCTTCAAGTTCAAATATTATATAAATTATGTGTTTATTTTTAGTTAAATTTCTAGGTTCAGACCTAGTGCCCAAGATCTGTGATATAACAGTTTTATAATAGGATAACATTTTTTAAGCAAGATACACTTAATTAATTTTTTTTAATAAGATGGATGTACTTAGTAAGTATGTCACTGACTGAATTTCATGACTACATCAAACATTTTCATAAAATTTATTTATACTCAGTTTTAATTTGTTAAATCTGAAATAAAACCAACCTTGCTCTGAACGCAGCAACACTGAATCCAAAAACTGCATGCAGTAATACTAATAATTTAATTGACCAAATTTAATAGGTGATCATTTTACTGCCAAGATTCTCAAGATTAAAAATTATCACAGAATTTTTCAAATATCTTTTTCAATATACACAAAACAATACAATTAATTCCAAGTAAGAAATAGTAAAATTATATAGGAAAATAAATTTCTCCATGATGCCTGAAATTAAACTATGTTTATTAAAAATGCATATATATTGAATGACTGTATTCACAGTGCAATTTCCAAAATTTGAAAATACTTTTTTTTTTAATTAATATGCAAGTATATTTATACAATTCATGGCAGCATAAGAACTTGAGACAACTTTTTTTCTGATAAAATTCATATACTGTTCTACATGTAAAGTACTAGGAATGTAACCTCAGCACAACAGAAAATGGCTTTTTGCAGCACTATGAGCACTATGTAGCAAAACAAAACATTTCAAATTGAGGATAAGTGTATGTCTTACTATGGTGGCTTATATTTATTTAACTGGCAATATTCCAGTTTGTTCATTACCTGCATCAGCTAAATTGTAGAATGACTTCAACAATAAATCAGCACACAACTAATCACAGCACTATAGTAAGTATTCTAGTAAGATATAACAAAGTCATTAATTCAGTAAAATTTTATGAAATACAAAATTTTCACAAGCCATTGGATTTTTTTTAATATATATTAAACTATGAAAAAAAAAAAAATCACCTGACCAAAAAAATTGAAAGAATTAATGAAAGATTATGAAGTCAAAGAGCACCAGAATGATCTGGAAAAGTGACAGAAATCTACCAAGGAAAAAGTTCCTTCTAGCTACATCTCCATATAAAAAATTGCATTAATGATTCATCATATATAATGTCGAGGTTTGTATTTTCAAAGATCTGAAAATACTATTCAATTAAAATTATTTAATTCATACAAAATAGTGTGATGAAAATCAGAGAGTTCTTTCATTAATAACAGTTACTAAGATATGAAGGTAATTCAAAACTACACGTTTCCATATTGAAGACATATTTCCTTAGAATATTTAAGTGATAAATTGTTCCACAGGAAGAAAAAAAGAAAGACAGTTTTATAAAAATGTTATGTAGAATCACCCACAAACAACTTCACATAGATAAGATAGCAAGTAACAGCCATTTAAGAAATAATTATTGAGAAGATGAATGCTCTGCTTTCTCTGAGCATTCCATTTACATTTATGAAATACTTCAGTCAGAAGATAAGAAAGTTCAAGTAAGAGCAGTAATATCAGTGTGCTTTATGTTAACATGTGCCATTAAGTCCAAGCTCTAAAAATACAGTAAGAGAGATGAAGAACATATTCTTGAACAAAATATTTTGTTATTTTTTCAAAGCTAATCATTACAATATGGATATGTTCATCCCAGAACTTATTATTATCAATTAGATTATTTAAACAAGCCATTTCAATAAGATTGAGGTAAATACCTAACTTAGGTGTGCTTAAGAGCTTACTTAAAGTGAAGTTTGTACTTAATTGCTTCACTGAAGTACAGCTACTGTCATGAGTTTTTTTAGTCATTGCTGATTACAGTCATGCTATGAAATAAATAGAAGATTTATTTTGAGAAAGCTGCCTTCTTTTCCCTAATTCATTCAGTGAATCCAGAATCCAGTGTTTGTAACATTACAAAGCTGGAAGAGGTGTGGAGGTACCAGAAATATTCCAAAATCCTCTAATAACTCAGACTCACCTTTCCCCAAATAAAAAAAAAAAAAAATAAGGAAATGAAAACTTAACAATCAGAATTAATTACTACTAGAAAGGAAATACAAAAAACTTTATTGTACCTTAAATATGGTTCATTAAAATTGTGTGCTAAATCTAGTCATAGCTTATTAATTTTTAATGCTATTATTATTCCTCCTATCATTATTTGTACAGTACTCTACAAATAATATCATTATTATCAACACTTTTATACAAAACAGAGTACTAGGAAGATTATTTAAGGGTACAGGACATATTAAGACTAATAAATTAAAAAACTACTTAGCAAATTATATTAGAACTACAATAGAATATTGTTCTGGAGGATCAGAGGATCTCACAGATGTATTTGACAAGGTGCAGCACTACATTGCCCAATAGTTACCATGACAGTGTTTTGGAACAATCACAATAAGTATGAGAACTTTTAAATTTTGATTTTAAAAAACCTTTTGAGGACATGAATACACATGAAAAATATCCTTCTTTATTGGTTAATTTGTTGCAGTATGGTATTCATAGATTACATTTTAAATGTTCTTAATATGATGTCGGGGTTTTTTAAGTTAGTCTTGAAAATTCATTTCAGAAGAAAGCTTCTCTCACTGATCTACATAAGAAAACACAGGAACAGCTCACGTGAAAGAGGAAATCCTGAAAGAACTTCACCATCTCTCCCTCTAATTTGCACAACTTCCTTTAAAGTCCCTTGGATTGTTAATGGGAAAAATAAAGCCTACCTTTTAAAATTCTAGTTAGTGTTTATTCAAAGATGCATACATTTTTTTCCTATTGTAAGGAAGGTAAACAAAACACACACAGAAACTTCTGGGGTTAGTTTTGGCATATTTTTTAGTAAGCATAGAACCTCTGCCTAAAGCAGATCACCATAATTTTGAAGGTCAGTCAGTCAGGGGTGAAAGCATTTGTACATGAGCAGAGCACAGTTGTTTTGGGGGTTTGGGTTTTGTTTTGTTTTGTTTTTTAAAAGGTGTAAAATGTGAAGATACTCTCTGCATGTGACTTCTGGTATAAATCCTATAGATGACTCATAAATTATTGGAGTAACTGTAAGTCAGGTGATCCATCTGACTATGATATCATGATTTACAGGCCATTCAGGGAATATGTTTTATGGTTTTAATATAAATATGAATTATATTCTTCTCTGCTCTCTTGATATATGCAACAACTATACCTGATTTAACAGAGCAATTCATTATTCAGTCATCACTATGAAATATTACCCAAAAATCCTGATGTCACATCTCACAAAAGAAAGCATTTTTATGAGTGTCATGCCCAAAGACTTGTTTGGTATTAAGCTTTAAAAAATGATATACCATTTCACAGCAGAAAAAACTCTAGTGAGAGCCTGAAATGAAGCCCAGAGTAAATGGTTTGTGAGAAAAAGATTTAATTCCAATGGTGGCAGCAGTTAAATACCTAAATTTTAAAATGATCTTGTATTGACATTTGGCATTTCTTTGTGCAGTGTATTTTCCACTGGTAAGAAAAGAGTGTAAATCACAAAAGAAATAAAATTGATCCTCTGCTATCTTGTTTTTATGATTCATGCGTATTTTCCTTCTTATATTAACACTAGGGTGACTTGTTGCCTTTGCAAGTGCCACATGCATCTATAACACTTCAATATGGAAATAATTACAGAAAAATTGTATTAGCAGGGAGTTGAGGATGCAAACACTCAAATGTTAGGAAAGTTCACAATTAAGCCTCTTAAAACTTCCATTTAGTCTTATTGTACATCCCTCCAGTATCATGCTGTGTATAACCACAGACTCAAGAACAAAATCCACTTCTTAGGCTAGACTAGACTAGACTAGCATGGGTTGGGTTGGAAGGGATCTTTAAAGACCATCTAGTTCCAACCCCAGTGCCATGGGCAGGGACACCTTCCATCAGATCAGTTTGCTCACAGCCCCATCCAACCTGGCCTTGGACACTTCCAGGGATGGGGCAGCCACAGCTTCTCTGGGCAACCTGTTCTAGTGTCTCACCACCCTCATCTTAAAGTATTTCTTCCTTATGTCCAATTTAAATCTACCTTCTTTTGGTTTAAAACTGTTGCCCATTGTTTTGTTATTAAAGGCCTTGGTAAAAAGTCTCTCTCCATCTTCCTTACAAGATCATTTTAAGTACTAAAAGGCTACAATAAGGACTCCCTGCAGCCTTCTCTTCTCCAGGCTGACCAACACCAACTCTCTCAGCCTGTCTTCATAGGAGAGGTGCTCCAGCCCTCTGATCATCTTTGTGTCCCTCCTCTGGACTCACTCCAACAGGTCCATGTCCTTCTTCTGTTGGGGGTCCCAGAGCTGAACGCAGTACTGCAGGTGGGGTCTCACGAGAGCAAAGTAGAGGGGGAGAATCACCTCCCTCAAACTGCTGGCCATGCTTCTTTTTATGGAAGCCCAGGATATGATTTGCTGCAGCCCAGGATAGGACTGGCAATCTGGAACATCAGTTTATTGCCTTAGGCACCAACGAACATAATTTTTCCAGATGACATGACTCAGGATTAGTCTCACAAAACATCACTTAATTTTGTCACGAGTTAGAAAATGATTTGCTATGAGCACCTGAAAAGATCTTATTTTAGTTCCATTATCATTCCCCTCCTTAGGACAACATCTGAAACCATTTTAGAAATACAGTAGGTTTTCAACAAATCCTTTTTTTTTTCCTATGATCCCTATGACTCAGAAACTCCATCATAGTTGATTTTTCGCTAGATGAAGGTCATCAGGTTTAACATGTTCAAATCATGCTGTGTATGTGCATGAGCATGCTTGTGGAAGAAAGGGAGTGCAATTAGAACTTTTTTCTGTGTTTTCCGGAACATGTTGCTCTCCAAATACAACAGCATAAGATTCTGACCTCATATTCAGCTTTATGCTACACTGAAATTCAGAACAGACTGAAAATTCTCTTAGAGTTCCAGTAATAGGAATTAGGATACCCCCAGTAAAAATAACACAAATAAAACATTTTATCTTCTTCCCTTAAAGAAGCCCTAGCCCTAAAGGCAAATCTATGTGAAAAAAAGATGTTCCAGAAATACTAAAAGGCTGAGGTAACAGTCATAATATAGCCAGGGATCAAAAACCAGAAATATGTCTTAACAACCATTAGATTAACCGTATTCTCTTGTGTACTAAATTCTGCCACGAAATCTCTCAGAGGCCATAAAAGCTATTTATTTCTTCTGACCTAGCATATATCTTGAGTCATTCCAGCTATATGCAGAGTATCCCAAGCCTGTAATTAGCTAACTTGGCTTGTCAATCAAACTTGTGTGATTGTTCTTCCCCTCAGACCTAGTGTGCACAGGCTGTTTACATCTCAGATACTGAGATTTGACAGATGTGAGGGTCTCAGAAATTCAAGATTGCCAGTCAAATGCAATTTAGAAATGTTCTTCTAACTATTTCTGATTGCTTCCTGTCTGGGCTGCTTCTCATAAGTGGCAAAACCACAGCGGTGATAACAAAGAGACATCCTTTCTTAATGCTTCTGGTTTTTTTAATTGAACAGTACCATATTTATTTCAACAACAGAAGAAACATAATTAAACTTAAACGTTGCTATTTTAAAAAATCAGGCACTTTTAAAGTCCTGCCATTATCTTATAAATAAATAAAAATAATATCTAATAAAATTTACCTTAACCGCGCCAGATAGTTCAACAGGTAATCGATATGAATTTCCTTCTTGCCACAAGTGAAACAAAAGGTTTCACAACACACACAAATTCAGTAACATAATGGGATACCCACCACTCCTTACATAGTGCAATTGGAAGGCTGAACTGATAACAAAACATGACAACATCAGAGCATAAAACAACAAGGAGCTGACTGGTAATGGTAATCAGAGCTGTAACTTCCCTAGGGTTCTGCTAAGAAGACAAAGCTTTTTACTGCATTCAGAAATACAGAATACCTAAGTGATTTACGTTATATATTCAAATCCTGTGCTGTGAGAATTCACAGGCTAGTGGTTAAGAAACAGCACTAGCTCCTTGCAAGCATGGGAAGCAAATATTTTACTGTTCTCAGTGTGCAAACACTTTTCTTCTTCCCTAAAATAATGTGCTCAGAGTACTATCCCAGGGTATATTAAGCTTTAATCTCATATTTTTCTGTCTTCAGAAAGTCAGTAGAAAAATTGAGAAATAGCATTATTAATTCTATCACTCACTATACAATATTCATATTCTTTGCTTTCCCCCAAGATGAGAGGGTTATCAAAAAGTCTTATCCTTCATAAAATGTTAAGGTCTCTAGAAAACTTCATTTTTATCACATGAAAGTTTGCTTGAATAAGCATACCCATTAACAATCTCCCTTTATTTTTGGACTGGTATCTTTATAAAAAGGCATCTACCTTGCAAAAAACCATCTGCTACCTTAATGCCACTACTTGTTTTCTAGTTAGTAAAAATGGCACTTTTTTTCACTGATGAAAAAGCAGTCCTTGAATTGAACCACATTTAGCACCATTCAGTAAAAGGACAAATTTAATCTTAAATCCATTTTAATGTAAACTTAAGTATATTTGAAAAAATCAGACTAGTATTAAGTTATGCAGTCTTGTGGGCACTTCTTAATATGCAACAGACTCATTAAGACAGTAGAATGGGTTTGCTGAATGTGACTACAAATATTGACTCTTTTTGCCTACTCATATTTTTAAGGATATATAAAATTAATTTCATTATTAGAAAAGCAATGCTCCCCCCCCCCCCCCATTATAGTATATTAGGACATCCTAAAATGGGATCAATTAGAAGTAGTCTGAAAAAATGTACCTTAATGTATAAAGATGTCAGGTCCTCAGATCTATCTACTTTGCTTTACAAATTCATTTCTATAGAAATGGAAAAAGTGGACAAAAGCAAAAGTACTGACAAAACTTAATTTTTAAAATATTCAGTATAAATTTGTTCACTCCAATTCTTTGCAGAATTTAGTTTGTGTGTGCTACATCTGCTTGCACTGACATAAACCCTCCAGTTTTACATACAGCCTTTACTTATTCCTGACAAATATTTCTTCCCTTTTATTTAAGATGCCTGTTTTAGATGCCCTGAGAGATTAAATACTATTGAAATATGCTTCCTGGAAATCATGTAAATTATTACTGATAGGCTTCAAAAGGTATAGCAATCGTTAGGTTTACCTGGTCAGGAGGATAGATGGATTCAGTACATTGCTTTGTCAGCAGGTGAACAAAAAAAGCCTGGGGTTTTTTATATGTATATTACTATGTATCTACATAATATCTATACGGTTTCTGTTTACCTGCATCTGGGAACTACATTCTTACAAGCAAACACCACAATGATAAGCCTTTTCTAGATTACCTTACCTGATTTGCAGCATCTCCAAGCCCTTGAAAAAAAATAAGTAAGTTTTCTGTCAGAGTAAAATGCTGTAGGCTTTATGCCATTTATGCACCTGACAGTGCAAGATCTCAGAGATCTGAGATATGTCTGGATTTGCCTTGGCCTGAGCTGATTTTAGCTCATTTTAACAACTGCTAGCAGCCAAGTGATTATTACCTAACATGTTTTAGGTTATGCCCTGCAAATACCATGTATGCTAAAGGCCTGGCAAGCCCTGGCAGTCACTGCTTAACAAACAATAGTCCTTTATAGTAATTGAAGCTGCAGAAAGCAACTTGCAACGTTTGGCAGAGAACCAGTAGGAAAGAAGCAGGCTATGGTAAGAAAAACATGTAAAAAGTAATCCGAGTGGAAACCAAGACTGAAGAGCAAGAAATCGCTAAATCTTGAACATCAGATGTTTCCCAGTAAAGAGCCTAGGATGCTGATGACTGCCTCTCCAGTTCTACACAAAAAAGACAGAAGCTGTCAATGTTAGGCTCTGTAAGAGCACTGGAGGGTGAACAGCCTACAAAAGAAATGGGGTGGATAGGAGGAAGTTTTTGCATAACAATTTTAACTGCATTGCTTATGGTTTTGTTCTGTGTTAATTGACTTGGAAAACTTAACTGTAAGCATTAATTGGACTAAAACCAAATTCTTAGCTTTCTATAGATGATAAGCTTTCCTTAGCCCATAGAAGATTTTGAATGTGACACCCATGCTAACCTCTCATATTAATCTTCATCCCACATCTATATCCCATGAATAGCAGTTAGACAAGACACAGTGTGTATTAAAATGAGTTGTGACGGAATATTTCAACTGGGTAACCAGCAAGCCAAAGTGAATTGATATCTATGGAGTAATGCTGCATCCTTCCTGACAATAAGGGCACTGTTTCAGCACTCTTCCATCCACATTACTGATATTGCTTTTCAAACATTTCTAGGAACTGTGAAATATGACTGAAATTGGCCAATGGTTTCAAAATTGCATAACAGAAGGATATCAAGAAGAATGACAGTCAGACATGACAACAGTATAAGTCCTGTCATTCAAGCAAATCAGTCTAAGACTTATCTGACGTTTGACTTACTGAAAGGAAAACAAAATTTCTAACAGGGAAGAAAGGAGAAGGAAAGAGAAGCATTTTGGAGTAGTGAAGAATTACTTCTTAAGTCCAGTTTCAGGAATCGCAGACCAACTAAGAGGAAGAGAGAGAAATCCATAAGTATAATATCAAAAGAAGTAGGAAAATCCAGAGATGATCTGGGAGATAAGATAACTAAGTATCAAGGGCAACAGGTGTGGGACTGGAAAAGAAAAGTCAGCTATCAAAAGCAACATATACTTTGTTTGAAGAAAAATAAAGCAGTCATTAAAATTGCTCAATTATAAACCACTGGCATTTTTCATCAGGGCATGTCACAGAAATGGTGAATACACTGAAACACAGTACTTCCAGCAGCTCTTCTTAGCTTATGAACATCTTGAAATGAGAGTACAATTTCCTACATGTTCTAAATGGTGCTGAGCAAGTTACTTGTGCTCAATAATATGAAAATATAAAATACGATAATCTTAGACAAATTACCAAAGGAGAAATGTTAGCAATAGAAATGGCTAGTGCAATCTGAAATCTCAGAGGCAACAGAGAGAATTTGTGCTGTCTGAAGAAAAACAAACTATTCAAGATATTTCATTTTTAAAGAACAAAAGTCCAAAATCTGTTTGTAGGATGCAGAAAAGGAGGTAGATGGAAGAGGGAACATAAGTCAATTACAAGTTCACTAGAGTGAGCTTAGCTGGTAGATCCTAATCACTTAAAAATCAAACATGACAGTGCTAGCAACTTTCCACATTCCAAAAAAACCATCAATAAATAGTAAGCACCTTGTAAAATAATTCATTTTTTTTCCCCAGCATCTTTTTATTTGAGTGGATTATGTTGTGGGATTTTAAAGTTTTTAAACCATATATTTTTTAATATATAGACTAAAATACTGTGCTTCCTCAATACAGTATTCAAGAATGAGTCACCCAAGACTCTCTTTGTAAGTAAGGAGTTACTACATAAAAATGAACTGCGTGAGCTGCCTTTCCTGCAGAAATTGTTTTGCTTCTCAGTCATGGGGAAGATCAAACTGGATGAATGTATATGCATTTCATAATTAAAATACACCTATAACTACACATTTTGAGAAACAAAGTCATAAATAATAGTTGTATTTTTGGTTTAAAATTAGAATTACTCAAATATCAGTTAATTTAACTGTATCTCTTTCTTGGTTCTGATTTTTCTATCTACTATTATAACTATTAGACTAATAGCTAAAGTAAGAAAATTGTTATCAAATTATTACTATTTTTGAGAACAACTTTTTCTGGATTCTTTATATAAATATTTGCAAAATACTACAAGTTTCTAAATTTCTAGGAACGATACTTCTTTTTGTAAGTTTTATTCTGAGAATGCTCCTACACAATCTTTGTCACTTAAAAGATATTTTATTATAAGGCCCATCTAATGAAAATTTTTAATATTTCATAATGCATTGTTCTGGTTTTAGGTGCATTGCTTTTCCTCTATTTAGATAATAGAATAAAATTTCACATAGTCAGCGAGTTAATCATGATAACACTTTTGTTGTGAACTGACAAGTTGCAATTGGGAGAAGCAAAAAGGAAGCATCTTATCTAAGAAGCAAGTGATTTTAACAAGAGAGGGTTAGAGTGAACCAAAAGATATCAGTTTCTTTTGTATGGTGTCCTTTTCATCATATTCCCATTTACTTCTGACCAGACAAAATAATCATACTGGACACAGTGGGAAAGGGAAGAATAGAAGAAAATAAGAATTATGAGCTTAATTCATCAACCTTTTCAAAATACAGAATAAACTTCATGCATTAATATAATGGATTTCTGAACTATTAAAGCTACCATCTTAACGCCAGTCCCAGACTGGACATAGCTTATAAAAGTTTCTTTCAGCAATTTACCATGGATGAAAAAATGGTGGCTGTAACAGGCAAAAAGATAAAAACTGAATTTGTGGTTTGACTGAAATAATTGACACAACTGTTAGTTTCAGCAAGTCCAAGATTTCATCTGATCTTTAGACCTTGGGTTACGGCCATCAGCTTAACTTCTGAACATACATGTAATCTTCTTAGCTACACTTGAGTACCATGTGAATGATTCCACAGGCTCAGTTTAGTATTTCTCAGCATACTAAATTGCTCTAATGGGAAATAACCAATATTGGCTAAATGAATAAAATAAATAAAATGATAGATGACTTATAGCAATATATTTTCCTGCAGTTGTAGTTCTAAGAACTGTAGCACAGATTACAGAGTCTTTCTCTCTGCAGTGATAAGCAGATATAGCTTAAATATATGCAATAAATTAAAGGTAAATAAATTTGCCTGAGACAGGCTAAGTATAGAAGATGTTAATATCATTGAATCATAGAATGGTTTGGGTTGAAAGGGACTTTAAAGGCCATCTAGTCCACCCCCCCTGCAATGAGCAGGGACATCTTCTAGATCGGGTTGCTTAGAGCCCCATCCAGCCTGACCTTGAATGTTTCCAGGGATGGGGCATCTACTACCTCTCTGGGCAACCTGTGCCAGGGTTTCACCACCCTCATTGCAAAAAATTTCTTCCTCATATCTAGTCCAAATCTACCCTCTTTTAGTTTAAAATCATTACCCTTTATCCTACTGCAACAGGCCCTACTGAAAAGTCTGTCCCCACCTTTCTTATAAGCCCCCGTTAGGTACTGAAAGGCTGCAGTAAGGTCTCCCTGGAGCCTTCTCTTCTCCAGGCTGAACAACCCCAACTCTCTCAGTCTGTCTTCACAGGAGAGGTGCTCCAGCCCTCTGATCATTTTTGTGGCTCTTCTCTGGACCCACTCCAACCATGTCTTTCCTGTACTGAGGACTCTAGAGCTGGATGCAGTACTGCAGGTGGGGTCTCACCAGAGCGGAGTAGAGGGGTGGAATCTGCTCCCTCAACCTGCTGGTCACGCTGCTTTGGGTGCAGCCTGGGATACAATTGGCTTTCTGGGCTGTGAGTGCACATCGTTGATACTGATAGGTACTGGTACTGGGCTTTAAGTGAAAACAGACACAAGCACTGACCAATGACTGGAGGAGTTTGGAGTATATCTATGTCAACTGCATTATGTTGTGAACCAATCAATATTTTTTTTTTTTCCTAGATCTATGCCATCTTTTACTTTGATCTGGACTACCACTTCCTTAAACAACAACAAAGATCACTGTCCTTGCCAAAACTAGAGAATACTATGTACAATAAATGTATTTTGATCCAGATAAACAAGAAGAAATAAAGACACAAAAAGCTAAGTATTATGATGATTAAAAAGCAAACTGAACCTGTCTTCTTGTCCCCCTACTGAAACTGTCACATACCTTTAAAATATGAATGTATGCTTTCCTTTAAAGGGAACACAAAACTTTACTGAGCAAGCTGGAACATCGCCTCTAGAATGTATTTATACAGTCTACAAAACCCATAAGATTTAACTATTAATTTCATGACAGAAAATGCTTAGTCAGGAGTTAATCACATAGTTGAGCCTATAAAGACTCAATACCATTAAGGAAGGGCTTGTTATAGTAAGGAAAAACACACTAATTGGAACCGGAACAAAGAGCACTGGAGAATATACAGAAAACATACCACACGGCTTTTTATTTTACTTATTTGGCAATTCTGCAATTTGACACTGTTCTGTCTTTCCAGAAAATTCTAAAAAGAGTCATCTGTCCAATCACAATCACCCTTGACTGCTCAGAAAAAAAATCACACTAAGTGGGTGTAATGTTGTGAGAGTATTCCCTACTTCTAAGACTACGTGATGTACCAAAACTCCACAGGCAATAGAGAGATATGACCTCTTTGTATGCATCCTTTATGAGCATTAGCCTAATTCAAGCACTCAGAATCTTCCTCTCTACCCACTGACTCTGTAGGTACAATCTAACTATAACTGTATATATGTGTGTATGCAAATAAATACTGTACTGGGCCTGGCTACAATGGAGTTCCTTTTCTTCACAGTCAGCTCATATGGTGCTGTGTTTTAGATTTGTGACCAAAACAATACTGATAACACATTAATTTTCTGGCTTATGCTGAACAGTGCTTGCACAGCATCAAGGCCACCTCTGTTTCTCACTCTGCCCTGACAGTGAATAGATTGGGAGTGTGCAATAGGTTGGGATGGGACACAACCAGGCAGATGACCTGAACTAACCAAAAAGATATTCCATTCCACATAAAACCATTCTCAGCATTAAAAGGGAAAAGAGGGGGTTTAGGGACGTTAGCCATCATTTGCTTGGGAACTGGCTGGACATCAGTCTGTCTGTGGGAGGTGTGGAATAACTACTGGAGATGACTTAGAAATTAAACCTGTATTAAAGGTACGGCATTGTTTACCCATTAAGGAAAGATATAACATCAAAGAAGCTTTCAGGGTGGAATGCAACTGGTATGCAAGGGATCTATTCCATATGGTTCTCTAGACAACATTACCTGCAAACTGGCACGGAGGGTGGAATGGCGTGAAGACTCTGTGGCCAGGCTCTGTGAATCACTGCAGAAATGGGAACTTCATGGTACTATGGTACTGATAACCTGTATATTTGACCCCCTGGGCCAACAGTCTGTCATATTTTGACAGAAAGCTGTCTTTTGTGTGAACTTTGCTCATTATAATGTCATTATAATACCAAAACACACCTCCATCCCACAGACTACCCACCTCCAAGGTGTAACCACCCCCTCACTGAGCCTGCAATCTGAATTTTTGTTAAGCTATAGGTTTAAAAGCGAAGCGAGAAAATTTTATACCAATCACAATAAAGGTATGTATGAGTAGAGTCACTCAAGCTTCACCTTGAAGTAAAAATTATATAAAAATGGCCTAAGGAAGGGGGAATGTTAGGGAAAGCAACATCAAAGACAAGTCAGGGAAGATACCATCACAGACTACCTCTGACTCCTGGGATCAGTCAATGGGCTGATCCTCCCTTCCTCCCCACATGGATGCCTTTGGGTAAGATACGGATTACTCAGTAAGCTCTCTCTATATAGAATCACTTTCCCTTTTGATTTTGCATGCTGTATTTAAGTTATCACATGCTTTTGCAGACAGTGTATTTATCACCAGCAATCTATAAGAACCTATAAATCTGTTGTTTAATAAACTGCACTGTTCATTAAGCTAGCCATAACAGTTTCCCACTGGGTGCTGCCAACTCTCTAAGTCTGGCCGTGTGAGTCCATGGAGTGTGACTAAGCTGAAAGTGCAGTGCGCTATTAGTGAATCCGTAATCGTGAGAGTTCAATAATTTGAACATGACTGGACTAATAGTACCAAGTTGGATATCACTCAGAATCTACACCTAGCTGCCCCCAGCCCCTCTGATATCTGAGGATAAGCTGGAACACAAGGGGGTTTATTTTCTGACAAATTACTATACCTTTTCACATGACAGGAGGTGGTGAGTGATTGTCCTGGCATCAATTTTTTTGTTTTATTTTCTTTCCTCTTCCCCTTATCCTTTACTTATTAAACAATGTTTTTTATCTTGGCTCCCAAGCTTTATTGCTTTTACTATTCCCTTTGTCTTCCCCCCATCCCACTAGGGGTGGGAGGGAAGTGAGCAAGCACCTGCATGGTGCTTAACTGCCCACCAGGATTAACCCACAACACATACATGTTTATGCAAACATATAGGCTTATATACATATATATGAAAACCCAACCAAGTTAGCTAAATTAAGAGCCTAGAATAAGGTGGCACAAATCTCTCTCACTGCAGTTAGATGAGAATTCAACCAGCTATTCTATTGTGTTAAACTATTCAGATACTGCAATGGGGCTCAACAGTTTTGAGTAAGATTAACATTTCAGAAATATGCATGAATTAATATTTTATTGTTACTAATGGGGAAAAAACAAACAAAAATGAAGATAAAGAAAAAAGCCAACAGCAGAAGACCAGAAAAAGTTCACACTTTCAAATACTGAAAATGTGTTTGAAAATACAGATAAAAGAATGTGTGTTATCTGGTGTCTTTTCATTTCCTATTAATTTTCACATCAGTCTAGACTGCAAAAATGTAACATAAGAATTATAAAAATTTTCACCTGAATATTTGAAATAATGCACATTATATTTTGAAACCCTCATTCATTATGCTAAATATAACAAGATTTTATAAATTGTAAACCAAGACAGTGAATATTGGCAGTAATGTTCAGTAACAGTATACCTTAATGGGATGGAAAGGGATATCAGCTATCACCTTTGGCAAATGACATCACCTTGGCTTCAGGTTTTTAAATCAGTAAAATAAAGATTCCAATTCAACACAATTTCAGTTGTAAAAAAGTTCAACCTATGGATTAAGCAATCCACAGATTTAAAAATGCTATACAGCATATGCCTAACATTCTTTTAATTAAAAAAAAAAAAAAAAAATCCTTTTTAACCATAAAGTTCATTGTGCTAGTTCATACTTACCTTGGTATGTCAACTTAAATCCTTGCCTGTTTTCTGAGTGATCACTGTAAAAATGGACCAGTGTTTCATGAGTGGTACTTAGTAAGGGTGATGGGAGTTCTGTTCCACTAAACTGGCCAATCATAGAGCTGGTGTGGTAAGGCCCATTCTGAATTTCAAGGAAATCATGATTTGCTTCAGTAGAAAAATTCAGAAACTGAATGTGTGCACCTGCAGCATTAAGAAAGAAAGAAAGAAAAATTAAAACCAGAGTTTTTATAACTCATGTTGCTTAATGCTACAGCATGCAAATACAAAAAAAAAAAAAGTCATAATAACTGTTATAGGCACTATATTTATATTTCAGCCACCGTTCAAGGTGGGATGCTTAAATTAAGGAAATAGCTGCCAAGTATTGCAAGAGTTGGAGCTTCTAATTTATTTGTTCCCAATAAATATCATAACCACACATGAAGAGACGAATGAAAGGAAATCACAAAGTCAACAACCAGATATTTGTCAGGTTCCTAAACCAGCCAACAGAAACACTCAAGCAAGGGGCACATCACAAATCCTGCTGTGTCACGGCATGGTGAGGACTCTGCTATAAGAGCATTACTGTAGCTGGGCCAGACCTCTCATAGGGGCTCAGGATCAGCTCAGCACTCAGGAAGGTTACTACGAGTGATCTTTCAGAGGCAGAAGTTTAGCTACCTAGCTCCAACTATCTACTCTACTTTGTTTTTCCTGACCCAAGTCACCTATATTTGCCTCCTCTTCCCTCCAGCTTGGGCCAGTGTGCCTTTAGAGCCATTCTGCTCTGCGTGAAGCACTGTAAGATGCATGGAACTCCAGACTGGTGACAGGTACTTACTCAGAATCATTTACCACAATCCCTCTCCAGAAGTCAGGTGGTTGAACCAGGCCTTTCTGGAAATGAATGGAAGGGAGAGACACAACTCCCAAAATGCTGAACAGTCAGATGAATAAGCATAATCTCATGCGAAGAGCTGTTTTTAAGTTCTGGCACTACTTCATGTGGACTAAGGACTTGGAATTCAGGCTTCTCAAATTATGCATATATATAATATCAAAAGAGGGATGGAGGATGAACCCCTGGTTTGAAAGCCAAGTAGTACCAAGTAACTTGCAACTGCACCGCTTGGGCCTAACCTTGCTCTGGTAGACTACGAAGAACAGAATTACTGAAGAATCCAACAAAGCAGTGTGAAATATTCAATGCCTTAATGCTCTGCTTGACATTCTTATTCAGCAGTAGAGTCATCTTCATTCCAGGAGAGTACCTTACAGATTACCAGCGTAATCATTCAGGTCGTTCATTCAGTCTTGCTCTATAGCTCATCTCTTTGCCTGTGTGGTTTGACTTGTATAAAAGGGATATTTTTTCCTACATAAGAAACTAAATAAGCTACCAAATAAACTGGTTGTTATAAAACACTCGTAAAAATATGGGATATTTAGCTCTAGTACCTTCTCTGACCTATGCAGAGTGGGAGACATGAAAACAAGTATTTCAGCTGCTGAAGAAGAAAACTTATTCCAATGTTATCAATAGAGAGATATTTACAGAACATATCGAAGTCTCAATATCAGCATTCATACAAGATGTCTGATACGGTTAGTCTGACTTGAGTGAAACCATTAATTTTATAATGTTCTCAGGATTTAAGATAAGGTAGGACACCAAGCAGCTTGGAAACATCTTGACTTCAGCATCAGCATTTAGTGATTCCCACCAGAGACTGGACATCAGCAGCATAGGAATTCTAAAGAATTGAGCAGCCACTTAATATTATAGTTAAGTTGCTAAAGTAACAAGTAGATAATTGAATATGACATATGTATATAGACCCAAAATCAGTGTTTAGGTATTTAAATAAAAGTGGCCTACTGCTCTGAAATAGTCTCTGATGAGCCATGGAGTTAATTTAAAATTGAATCATTATTATTTAATTACTGAGGAGGAATGTATACAACTAGTTGTAAATATTTAGTACAGAAAAACTTTAAATCTTAAAAGTAAAAAGTAGATTTACCAGTAACTTTAAAAAATTTAAACTGCCTAGAATAGCCACATTTTAAACACAAACATAATTTTTTTTTTTTCTTAAAGGTTTTTCAAAGACAATAATTTCAATCAGAAGGGACACTGCATGTGTCACTCAAGCCTTAACTCTAAGTTCATACAACTTCCAATTGTCAATCTGATATGTCATAGTTTCCTACACTAAATCATTTCTTACATAAAATTATACAGAATAAAACTGAAAGCTACAGAAAATAAATCATTATCCAGTCAAACTCTAATTATACTACTTCCTGCTCCAGTCTCAACAGGATTTTCCCTCTCACTTGAACAGACTCTAAATAATGAGAATTCCAAGCTGAGCTAATCTTTTTTACAAATGTTAATCAATTAACAGCTACCTGAAATCATTGCAAAATCACTGCAAGTCACTTGAAAAGATGTACTTCCCATCTATTTAAAATGTTTGAATTTTAGTAGTGTCTTCTTTTACATGATCAGTATATTTTCATATAATGAAGAGAGCACTATACTTCGGGACACATTTAGCTCCCACAATTTTATTGTTGGACTTTGTTTAAGCACTCCTGTGTGCTTGCACTCAGTCAATAATATCATGGGCTTCATTCAGTTACAAAGTATGAATAAAGGGATGGAATAAAGGAATACTTACTGAGGGATGAAGTCACTGTGAGGTTAATTATTTCAGTGGAATTTGAATCAATATTACATGTTCATGAGTGTTCTCTTGATCAGTTTTTGTGCACAGTGTTAATCTCTAACTCATTCAGTATCACTTTAAAATCCTTCCCCCAAAAATCCTGGAGCATTATTAAATTTTGGAAATATTTTTGATATTTCAATGATTTCATGTATTTACTTTGATACAATAGAATGAATGTAGACAAATAGGTCTTAAGTAGACAAGCTTATACTTGTAATTAAAACAGTATTCAAGATCTTGCAGTGGAAGTTCTCTGTGAAACATCACATCAATAGCAATTTTTAAACCTGCTATAAAGACATTCTCTGTGGATTATTTGAAAAAGACTTTGGGAAAAAGATCTCTGTAGCAACTTTATGGTAAAAAATGTCCTCTACTAGTATTTTTGAAAGCAATGATAGATCTATGGTACGAACACCTTGTACCTGTTAAATCCCTTGCCAAACAAAACTGTAATCTTTTCTATTTATAGGATTTCCACTACCAGACAGTTTCTGAGAAGCGAGAGAGATAATAATAGGATACAAGACACTCTTGTGTAAATTCATGAAACACTGTCTACGTGGAAAAGCTTAAAGAAAAAGACCAACTCTGGGAAATATGAAGGACTGTTTTTAAACGGCAGTATTGTAGTAATCCGGTTAGGATGACATCACTCCAGAACAGTTGCTTATCATTTATATTTTCTGCAAATGTAGCAGTAGAGTGCCAAACTTAGCCAAGGATGTCCTGTGGTTGTCCTAAGGCTATAAGGATATCTAAGGCTACTAACGCTATCCATAACTACGATGGATCAGTTTTACCAGGTACGCACTGATAAAGGGCACTATTCTCAATAAAAGCACAGGATTTATCAAAATTAACCTGTAAAATACACACTATGTAATTAGTACATCTTACTGCAAAAATCTCTCTTATAAATTCAAATGGAAAGCATGGAAAACAAATTAATTTCCAGAGATGGTTATAGGGAATTTAATAATAAGCTTTTAAAACTAATTTTCTTATTTGAGCGCTAGTATTGAATTCACAGTATGGGGCATAATGTTTCACAGCAAGAAAACTTATTCCTCTTTTATTTCTGATAATGATAGAAGATTGTGTTTTATACATGCACTTACAGATCCCTTATTACTCATTATTACCTTCTCAACCTAATTATTATTAATTTGTGGAGATACGTGCTGTATGACAATAGTTTTAGTGCAAACCTAGAAAGTTTCTAAGTTGGCAACTCTCACCTGGGATTTGCAATATAGTTTTAAAACGTTTCTGACCAAATTCATAGTGCTAGAAATGAGGTTCTGTCTAGTTTCATAGAACATAAGAAATGTTATTAAAAAGTTACTTGGGGGACAATGAAAGGACATTAAACAGAAGACCACTAATTAATTTAGAAGTTATGCTCTATTTCATCTGATCTTCATGCAGCAGATTTCATTTGCTCTGAAATCAGTTTCCAAGACAGGCTGAGCTTTACAAATAACAAGCTGCTTTGAAAAAGATATATTTTTAAATTGCCAACCATTTTAAAATCAAAAGATAGTGCATAATTATTTAAGGGGTTCACCATACATTCGCTGGATAAAACCTACTTCATACTGGAAATTAGAATATTCTCACATATATTTAATTCTGATGGTTACAAATAATTGCTCTTCAAATGTAAGTTTACTTACCATATCCAATAGGCAATAAAATTTTCCATGTACAGTCTAAGTTGCTAGGGTAATTTCCAGGAAAACCCGGGCTCAGGATCACACCACCCATGTTTGTCAGTGTTCCACCACATTTAGCTATTAAAAATAAAAAGAAAGTCACTGTATCTTTTAATTATATTATTTCTTAATCTTTGGCATGAAATTAATTCAAAAAACAGATTTTCTATTTTATCCCAATGACTTCCAAGCAGTGAAATTTATTAAATTTATCACAATCAAAACATTCCTTATGAAGGAGGGGAAAAAAAAAAAAAAATTCACATTACAGCAAAATGCTTACTTAATGCAACATGTTCACTGTGATTTTACTGCAAACATGTAGTTTCACATATAGACTGGGTAACCCATTATCTCAGTTTGCCAATTAGAGTTAAAAATGTCTGGTGCTATGTTGAAATAGACTTCATAATCAGAGGAACAAATCTGGAATTAAACTGAATTATGATACTGATCCATGATGCAGCTACAGATCTACTAGTTCATATAGCTAAACCCATACTTGAGTTTAAAAACAAACAAACACCACCACAGTTCTTTCTTTAATTCAGAAAGAGGACAGACTAGCTGCATAACAGAATTATTCTTTGCTTATTATCTGTATGCTTTTCTTCAGCAAATTCATGTGTTCGGAGATTGAAAACCTATATGCATCATTTAGGATGATATAAAGCTAAACTATAAATATGTGAAGCTACTTGTAAGGAAGTGGCTGAGTTTACAACTTTGCTAGGACAATAATATGAAGGAAGAGTAACTTCAAGAAATCAATTTTAAATTTTGTAATTTATATTTATTATTT
This sequence comes from Aviceda cuculoides, assembly GCA_035590195.1. Classification (NCBI taxonomy): domain Eukaryota; kingdom Metazoa; phylum Chordata; class Aves; order Accipitriformes; family Accipitridae; genus Aviceda; species Aviceda cuculoides. Next base: position 6,419,830 of record JAVJGG010000017.1, on the reverse strand, counting down.
GAGGAATCATCATTTAAACCTATGAAGCTTCATGTCAGGTATTACAGTGATGTATGATCTGGTAACAGAATTGTGATGCTGTGATACTGTGAGTTCTGATAATTGTACTGAAAAAATCAAAATAATCTACTGGTTAGACCACACAAGAAATTGAATCAAAACAGGAAGAACTCCACTAAAAAGTTGAGAAATCAGTCCCAAACTTCTCAAATATCTCTACCTCCCTGCAATGTTAAATATATTATTTACTGAAAAGAACAGATTCTGGTTTGCATTTCTAGGAAAATCAACATTTTAAAGGTTGGAGGTGGGGGAGGGTCATGTTTTAAGGATTTGTTTGTTTTCTTGGGGGTATTTTAGCTTCCAGGACAGCAAAATTTCATGAAATAATGGGGGGGGGGGGGGGAGGGAGGGAGGGATTAATGAACACACTGTTTGCAAATAGGAAACATACTTCATATACAAGGTAAAACATAATATTAGCAAAAACACACCACCTCCCCAAACCGCAAAATACACCTTCCTGAATAAATATTCCATTTCTAAAATTGAGCTGAAAGAACTGCACTGCTTTCACGTTAATCACAAATGATTGCTTCTCTAGAAGTTGACAATACAACATAATATATAGGCCTAACAAGGAATCTTTAGAAAAAGTTTCACATTAATATTGCTTGATATTATTCATATCTTTTAAATTCCTCTAGGATATGAAGCTAAAAGGAACAGCTTTTGCTGACTGAATATTAAAGTTAAAAGCATCCACTGAAGAATGTATTTCAAAGCTGAAGTGACAGAACACTTCATGGATGGAGCTGTGCTTCCCTCCTTGAAATAAGCATGCCAAAATTTTGACTGCCTTAAAGTTTAATCAAGAAACAATACAGCAGAACAAGATTGTTATCTACACAGGGAAAACTGATATCCGTTGGGTAAGGTCTTGGTGTGCTTAAAAGGGAATTTTTTTATTTTTTTTAGCTTTGCTTTTTAACTTGGCATTATTTAACAGCTTTCTCAGACGAAAAGAGCCAGCTTTTTCTGGATCCCTAAAACTCTTTTTCATTCCACCACCCCAGAAGGCTTGGCTTCAGAGCTGCTCTCCACTGTAGACAGACTGCTTGCTTCTTTGAGAAGTCTCCTAGGCTCCCTACATGACCTGCCTTTTCTTGAGAAGGTTCTTTAAGCTGAGCATGCTGCAAAAGGAATGTGTTAACTTCCTCTCCCTTCTGAAGAAGATTCAGCCTGATTCAAAGCAGAGTAGTCAGGACAAACTAAACAATGGTAAACATCCGGGTTTCCTCCTTTGCCCACTCTCACAATTTTTTTTTAAGTAGCATATAACCTATATATAAAGAAAAAAAATATTGTAGTGTTTCTGTATTTCATAGATACAAATGGAAACTCAAAAAAGTTTGGAATGAAACAGAATTAAGTGAAGGAACAACAGGCATGACAAAGCCAGGAGTTTCTTCTGACTGATGCTCAGAACATGCCGAAAACAAGTAAATATCCATACCAATGCAGAGAGGAGACGGATAGTTCCAGCGTCGAACTGTTCCTGGCATGCAAGAAATATGAGAACGGCCCTGTTTGGAAAGGGCAGAATATTAGATTACAGATACTCATTATGAGATTTTCCAGGAAGGCAGAGCTACAGAGGACCTCCTAGATTCTTATCTGTGTCTTCTCTGATATTAACCAACTGCATTATAATTACTTTTATGAATTTGTTAAACTCTCTTTTCAAATACTTCGGGTTTAATGTTCTATTTTTCTACTGGATAAATGTCCTAAAACCACTCTTCCTTTGATAACTTGAAAACCTCTTCATGTTTTTGACTAAATATAAGGCTGGTAACAAGACAGAAGCACCTGACTACATGCATTATATGGTCAAATTGGTTCACTCCTTATTTCAATTCCAGGGTTCTCATCCACAGTGTAAGCATACTAGTTCCTTTTCAGGCTGTAATCTGGAGTGAATCAACCATTGCTATGAATGAACAGTACAGACACAGAGAGGAATTTGTTCCACATCTGCTTGCTACAGATGGTATGGATGTGGACCATGCCAAGACAGTCGCCCACAGCTACCAGCAGGCCTTGAACTCTCACATGGCCTCACAACATGACCCACCGCATACATGCAACACCTTGGCAGACAGCTATAAAAGTACAAGTGCCTCTTTATTTAGCTGTCATGTTTAATTTACTCTGCCTATTTTTAAGAAACGTCACAAGAACTAAGCAGAATCATGTGGAGGTAGCTGGAAGTGAAAAATGACATGGCTCTAACCTGCAAAGCCTATTCCGACACACTTCAGGGTGGCTGCCCTGGACCAACTGCAAGCTTTGCTTGCACTGGGAACAGTTTAAGCTGAAAACTTAACAGTAGCACGAACAGAAGTTTTTATTTGTCAATTCTGTCCTCTGAGGAACTCAGGTTATGCATTCTGCTGTTGGTATGTGAAAGCTGAATAAACTGGCAGGAGTGAAAGAGTCTGATAAAAAGATTGAGACGTGGGACTGGGAGCAAGGTTTAGTTCCTATTTTAATCGTCTGGATATACAAACTTGGGCAAATCACTTAACATTTCTTGTTCATTTTTACCAAGTATATTAAGAGTCTAATATTTAGTAAGTTAGTACATTTTATCAATATAATATGAAGGCTTACTTAAATATTAATTGTACATAGCAATCCTCATAAAAACAAGACAGTATAAGTAAACTACAGTAAAGGCAAATCCATTTGATGAAATTGCTTCTGCATCATTTGGTATGTTTACAAAAAAGAAACTACACACACTACCTTGAATAAATCTCATATAGAATTGTATAGAATTGTACGGAATAAAACTAGTTTAATTAATCATTCAGTTAAATACACTTAGACAGTCAGCTTCTGAAAGACAAACTGAAACACTTCCAAAAAATGGCTTGAAGGAAAAAAAAATCAGTTTTCAATAAAATTAGGAAAACTTAAATTAGTCTTTTTCTTATAAAAATACTACAAATAGATAACAATTCAACATTTTTTTTTAGAAAACAACCTTTTTTTTATTTTAAAGGAAAAATGTGCATGCACTTGAGTCATCTTAGTTACTTGCAAAATGGATGAGGTTTTGAATAATTTACTTAATGCAATACTCCCTGTTTGATTTTACTCTCTCCTCCTAGTCTTCTATGATTGCATGCCTCTGATGTGAGTCGGGGGGGAAGCCATAATTTAACTACCACAGTCAGGAAAAAAAAAAAATAAAATGGCCTATAAAAGATCTTTTGAAAAATAAAATTAAATGAATCTTCTGGCTTCAAGCCTCTTCCCAACAAGAGCACACTCTGATTTCAGTCTTTTAAAGTCCCCTCCTGGGGCGAGACACTTAATCCTACAGCTAGCAATTACCTTTCTTATGCATCTCCAGGTAGTAGTTTGAGCTCTATGACTTTTCTGGTAAGTCTCAATTATAAACTAATCCGCACCTGATTGTTATTGCTAGCTGTGAATATGGTCTCTAAAGACTGAGGTAAATTCACAGCTAGAGTGAAAAAATAAAAAAAAAAAAAAAAAAAGGATCTGCAAAGTTATGCTGATCTATACTTGTTGAATAGCAAACATACTGTGCCTTGTAGAACCTTATTTTCATTATTATTTCTTTCTAATTTGGAGCCATTTTTACTTGTCCTGTCTGAGGAACATACTACACATACATGTGTATGCACTTTTTTACACCAGAGTCCATACAGCATAGAAATCCTCATAAATATTTTTAAATGGTTCAAACTCTTTTCTATTGAATTTGGATATTGAAGGTCTTTTGTTTTACCCTCTAGACAAGATCATGAAACTAGTTTTTATATAAGTCATATTCCACAGTTAGGATTAAGTTTGTATATTTATGGAAACAGAAGTAAGAAGTACAGTTAAGGAACAATATGCTAAGAAATTTTAAGAAAGTATTTCATTACAGAATCCCTGTAAGTATAAAACTAAAACTGCAGTTAGTCATATTCAAGGACTACAGAAAAGACCTGCATTTAGACAAAAGATGTCATGTGGTTTTGCAATAGTGATATACACAGTGTATTAAAGTTTAGCATTAACACAGGTCGGTTTCTTATGTGCAGATCTCTTTCTCAAAAATACATGACTATGTTGTACTAATACTGTATTTATGAACTCACATTTCTGATTTTTTTCTAAGTAAAAATAGATCCAAAATATCAAGTCAGGGCTAACAATGTGTATCTTCAAAAGGTTTCCTGTACTCATTCCAACTAGTTCTGAAGTATTCATATTCTACCGTTATCACTCCACCTCAGTATTTCAGCAATACTATTTTAAGTACGGACCGAAAGTTCAATGATGCTGTATCTTGAGGGCTTATCTATTTCTAATCCATGTCAGAAAAATGGAATCATCCCCTTTTTCCATATGCAAAATTCAGATGTTTCATAGTTGAAAAAGAGAGAAGAGTGTGAAATATGATGGGCAATACAAGTAGGAGTCACCTCACCAAACCTAAGCAGTTTAAAGCTAGATACCCATGTTAACCATTTGATATCCTAATCAGTGAAGAAAGGCAATACTTTCAGAGTAAGGTACCTGTCCCAACAGAAAATGTTAGTATGAATCAGCCCTTGGAGGTCTGTGGCTATTTATCTGCAATGTCACAATGAGACACTAAACAGCTGATTCAGATTAGATAGCTAGCTTTTAGATGGAATAAATTGGATTAGATGCTATTCCATCTCCAGAGGAAACAGATGAAGTATCCTGGATCACAGCAATGAGGTGCTAAGCACCTCTTGGCAATTATATGAACAGCACTTCTATGACAGCCCTACCAGCATCAACATCAGATCCTGATCCTTTCACCATAGGGTAGAACTGAATAAAAATAACTGAATAAAAAAATTCCACACAGCTTTTCTACAAATATTCAAAATAGGAATCTTTCTCAAATTAGCAAAAAAGAGATTACTTTTGATTGAATCCAACAATTCTTAAAATACATTTATATTTATTATTGTTTAACCAAGTTTATTATAGGCTGACTTTCAGATAGATTCTGCATTGAAACAGAATGTCCTGAGTCTAGGGATTAATAATAACAAATTTAGCTCAATGCATACAAAAAAGGACTATAAGAACATATAAACTACAACTGTACTAGTGGAAGTGCTTGGGCTTGTTTTCTAGCCTTGAGGTCAAATGCATATTCTTTTGCATATCTACCTCCTCAAATTTTTTTCTTCTGAATTCACCTCCAAAACAAAGTGTCACGATGCAAACTGCCTATCAGGAACAGTTTCTGGGTTGTGATAATTACTGAACTGTGATACTTCACCTAGGCCAAAAGCATGCCAACACCTCATTATAACAAATTAATATCTCTGAAGATCAAATTTCAGTTCCCATACCTTTGCCTTGGCTATAGCAACATAGATGTATCTGTAGAATATGGGTCTTCATCACGTACTTAGTTTAATGCTACTTTGAAATAGAAAAAGGTTAATGGTTCATTAGCAATCTTTAAATGGAAGTCAGAATCCATTTGGGACTCAAGCTGTAATGACAGACAGTCCTTTTGAAGGGACCATATAGTAAAAATATGATATAAAATCTCTCATTTTCTTACCGACATTACTGCTACCTACAAAGGATACTGTAAGGGAAAGATGAAATATGGAAAATAAAGGTTTTAAACGAGTAGGTACTTTTAAAATAATATTAAATTTTCCTTTGCTGGAAAGAAAAAAAAAAAAACTTAAGTAGTTTATATTCGAATGATCAGCAATCCTTGAACCATTAAATGAGCAGCAAGTGCTCAGGATGGGTAGAGTAGGCCTTACTGGGCCCAAGTCTTGAATCTTTTCTACTTAGTAGGATACTTGTATGACAGAATCTTTTTTGGTATGGATATGGGATGCTTCTGAAACAAGCTGTTTCAAGTCATGCTATAAATGTAAAGAGCATGGATTATGTTAAAGACTTGACCCTGTATCTGTAACACATGGCTGAGAAGGTGAACATATTGCTGATTACCTAGAAAGACTTTTCAAGTGCAGGTGTTCCCACAGCCAGCCTAAAGCTAAGATGTTCAGTCTGAATCCTGTCTGAATTTTAGGGGAATGGTAAGGAATACTGAGACCAAAGAATAAGCCCATGTGTGCTGAAGGAGTAATGAATTGGCAAACATCAGATAGGGAGCCAGAACTTTATCCTTCTCTGGAGAAGTTGTGACACTGCTTTCTCTGATACAATCATATGCTTTTACATTGTCTTGAGTGGGACCTATTACCACCCAAAAGATTCTGAACTCAGATGTTTTTAATGTATTGCACCAGCGGTGGAATATATGTAAATGAATTAGAGGAACTAAAGAGGGAAGAAAAAAGCCTTCAGTCTTAGATTTACATAGTGCTGTGACATTTATAAACAGCAGTTCAACAACATGTCTACCATGGGAAACTAAAGCAGTGTGTGATCAGTGAACACCCCTAATCTGTGAGCTAATTTGTAATATTTCTTTCCTTGAAAGATTTTGAAGAGTAGATTTAGCATGAATCAAATTTGCTTTAGAAACTAAATTCTACAATTTCTGAGCAGAATATGAAACCCCATGATGTATTTCTACCACTGTGGTTAAAATTTCACCTAGAGTAACCACTTCCAAAAATGGGAAAACACAGTACAGTTTCAATAAGCATAGTACTAAAATAATTTTCTAGAGAAAACATTTTAACCATGTTATTTCCTTGTCCATTTTGATGTTTTTTACTGCTTGACGGTATGTTAATCTAAGACAAGATTTGCCAGCCCCAATTTACTGAGGGCCAGACATACTGCACATTCATAGCTTTATAATGTGGGAGTACTCACATAGGCTCTACTTAAATCACGTCTATGGATATGCTACAGACTCTTCATTAAAATAGGTTTTGGGTGGGTCTATTGCCATTTTGTTGTTATTATTCCACAGTGTATAATTTGAAGAAAAAAGAAAGAAAGAAATACCTGTAATGTATATCCTGGCTCACACTGAAATGACAAAACATCATTCACCATATATCTATCTCCTGATTTGATCCCATTGCTAGGAATTACTGGTTCTGGACAGGCAGCAAGGCCTACAGCTGAGGAAAGTAAACACAAAGATTGAAAAAACATAGATAAGTGGACAACAGCTCTTCATTGATATTCTCTGTTCCAATGAATTCTTTGCACAGCATTGTTTTTTTTAAGAGAACATTAATTAAAAATTTACTTCAACATTAAACTGAAATTTTGCTTAAAACACCGAAGGTTTCAGAACTGCCCTGCAGAATACGAATGATATGACTGAAACACAAAGATTATATACTGTGACTGTACCAATTACCATGTCATATTGCTGTCACATACTATGCCATTTTATTGTCTTCAATCAGTATGGTAATTCTAGTATATTAAACAGTTGGTTTTTTTTTTCTCCCCCCCCCCCCTTTTTCTTTTCTTCCTTATCCTCGTGAAGGAAATGGAGAGAGAAAGAGGGAATACATTTTACGCATATTCTCTCTTTTCAACAATAGATGAGCAGAACTACTGAGGTTAGGTGGTAGAGCCTTTTGGAACAGCAGCTAAAGGCCAAGGGTGTTTCTTTTGTTTAGACAACTCCATTGATGATAAAGAAGTTCAGACATCTGAAGTTTAGTACATTTAACCCAAAACTAAATCTGCATAGGTGTGACAGAACAGCCTGTTCTTAACTATTTTTAAGCCACGTGTTAGCAAACAGAAGATTAGTTTTACAAAGAGACTGCATGATTAGTAATTTCTCAAGTGTGTTCACCTAAATTTGGCAACCCAAAGTACTAGCTTCTGCTTTTTGCCAAGTGCATATCGCTTTTGTTTTTTTTTTTTCTTGGGTGCTTACCTAAGGAGTTTGTTAGTCAGTACAACTGAAAATTACATATGATCTCTGCTATCTACGCTAAAATGCTCCAAATGAACAAGACAGCTGAGAAACTCCTGATTAGATTCAATAATTCCGTGCTTTTAACATTTTCTTCACAAACAGAAGGACCATCAGAATTAGTTTGCTGGTTTATGGTCTGACAACAGAATCTCATTCCCCTTATAATATTAAAAACCTTATTTGAAATAAAAAAAAATCAATTTAAAATGTATAATCTTAATCATAAAACAATTTATTAATCAGAGAAAGCTACTACTGAAACATAAATTTTTAACTGCTATATTTATTAAAATATGATGTGTAGAAGCCAGAACAGAATGGAAATGATTTTCACAATGTATGAGAAGAGATCTTTAGAATTTATTAACACAAAATTCTGTAAAAATCAGACAAAAATGATACTTTCCTGATTGTGATACTATGTGTCCTTCAGTTCACTTGTATGAAAAAATAACTGACTAAATGCTACAACTCTCACTGTCTTCTTATGAAACCTAACCCCTTTGGTGACAGTAGGTGAAACTTTACAGAGTGTTTAGTACAGAAATTACATGATATCTGGCTTTACTCTGATATCTGACATTTTGGAGTCTGTTGGTCCAGATGGTTCATCATGAAACAATATCTGATATTATTCACTGAAACCCTAGTCTTTCTACAGAAATACAACTTTCTTTCAGATAATGCTGCTTATACATTTTGATACAGACACGGTTTTAACTTTATGCCCTAAACCTTAATGTACCTACTTTTCATCACTCAAATATATATGCCTTACTAATCTTAAACACGTACATAAGAATTTTGTGTTTCCTACTGTGGCCACTTCCAGTCAGTTTTTTGCAGCTCAAGGTTTAGTTGAAGTAAATATATTTTCCCTAATGAAGCACACGGAAGTTTGAAATAGCTTTTATCCTTTAACCTGAAATTATGATTCCCGAGCCATTTTTTCCTCTTTCCTGGAAATATGTTCCATAATCCTGTACGTTCTTTCTATGCCCTGTGCCCTTGAGTCTTACTACATTTCACTTTTTTCAGGAATGAACAGAGATAATGGCAAGCCATTCTAAAGATAAGTGACAGCTATCAAGGTATGAAGTGCAGTCTTCATAACAACTGATGCAAGAATTATTAAACTAAATATTTTCTAATTAGCACATAAATAATTATTTAATAGTTGCAAGCTACGGGATCTCCCTGAAGTAGTTCCTTCGTGTACTGGAATGTATAATTTAGGAAAATGTCTAAACGTACTTTAGAGATTTTCAGCAATTTCTACCACAGAAGTAACAATTTTTGATGTTCTACCAATATCATCAACTTTCAAATGATGTTATGGTGATTTCAAGTGGCACTAGGGACTTCATGTTTGGTCATTACCTGGAACAGTAATGTTCCAAAGAGGCATCAGGACATCATCAACTTCAATGGTTTTGTTGCAGTTTCCTAGTATCATTTTTTTGGTCAACCACTCTGTATTCTGCAATACCATAAATGTACCCATGTCTGGAAAATTTCTTTGAGTATAGGTACTAAATAGCTGTGATCTGCAACCACACAAACTGTCTATTTGCTCCAGCATGAAGTGAAGGGTAACATATTTCAATAATTCAAACTACAGTATATAGACTGTTGTTTACTCATTTGAGAATCCAGTGTTCAGTCACCACTTAAGTGAATCAAGCCTTTTTTCTGCATTTCCTTACCCTTCTCACCCTTGAATAGACAATAAAATTTATCTGCTCCAAACTCATAATTATTAAATAAATAAGCACCTAACAAAAACATTGTGACTAAATTGCTTACAGATAGCAAGGTATTTGCTGAGTTCTGTGAATGTAAAATTGAGGTTCACTTCCTGTCTTCAAGAAATTTGTATTCTGGTTGAACTCAGCATTCCTGTGTGTTGAGAGTTACAGCCATGCACTCTCAGTTCTGTATGAATAAAGTTACTTTTGCAGTTTTACTGAGTCACAGAAACAGTTTTATAACAGTGACCACATAGCAATACTAATAATGTTCTTGTGATGTAGCTCTTTCCATCATTAGTTAAATAGCATACAGAATTTAAATGGACTACGATCAAAAGAAAATCTTCAAAATAATTTTCTGTGCAACTGTTAGATACGGTATTACAATACGTATTTTTTCTTTTACAGATTCTAATAACTTGGTAAAAACTTTCTGCTAGCTGCTTATACTTTGCATAATACTTTGTATATACTACTATTTTGGTCTGATGATACAACTTACGGTATAGAATATTCCATCAGAATATCACAAAACACCATGTAAAACCCACTCATAATTTACTTTATTTGATATACCTGTCATTAAGAAGCAATATTACCTCCCCAAAAGCAAAGAACAAGTTGGAAACAGAGTCAAATACTATTCTGAAACCTCAACCCCATCATTTGAATCATTGCATAATGATAGCTTAGTTTAGTTAGATAACTAGTTTAGTTAGATAACTAGTTTAGTTAGAACTTGTCCAGAAATCTAAAGAATGCTTGAGAGAAAGCAAACAAATTGTGGTATCTGGGGACAAACTAGAGAACTTAAATATTCAGAGACTCTGAAATACATTAAATCAGATTGTATATGAACAGTCAGTAATAAAGGGAAAACATGTTAAATGTCAAGTCCAAGCAATCAAAAAAGGACAAGGATTGCTTAGTGCATGCTCTTCAGAGCTCAGCGTCTGCTATGCAGTATAAGAGAGAACACATCAATGTCAAGAATGATAACCCTCTCCCTGACCTTCTTCCACTTACTGCCTGCTAAATACTCTCTTGGCTCCACTGTGGCATAAGACAAATATACCTCACTTACATAATTATATACATGCCTACAATTACCTCAGATTCTGTACAAACATCACTGCCATTGCTTGGCAGAAAGAAAATCCTTGCTGGCATATCTGACAATGTGAATGCCCATTAGTGTCCATTTCAGAAAGCTACAAACTGAATAACACAAGAATTTCTTGACAGCTTGACCAAAAGTCATCAGGCTTTCTTTTTTGAATTCCTCCCACCCACCCCTGTGTGGCTAACTGAAACATATTGTTCTTTATTATATTACAAACTTCAAGCTGGAATGATTTTTCTTTCCATTTTGATGATGGTGTATATCAAAAAACAAGCTGTTCCTTCCAAAACTGCATGCTTCAGACACCAGCCTAGAAAATGCATTTACCTCAAAGAATTACTGCAAGAGGGATCAGATTCATGTCAACAGCTAGTAAGTTGTATAGATATACTGATAGGATCAGGACCTGCTAAATTAAAAATGGCATATTTATGATTCACACCTGCTTTAATAGAGGGAAAAAGATTACTTCACTGAAGAGCTGCATTAAAGATCAAATTGCACGAAAGATCTTAATCTGAACCTACAAAAACCAGTATGCTACTTAGAAGAATACATTTTCTTCTCTGCTAGTCAGATTTTTGTCTTTGAATTTATAAGAGAAATTTATGATAGAGAAGTACTACAAAAGATAGTCATTGCTCTCTAGTCCCCTTACCAGCAAATTTATTTCAGCTCCTGAGAACATTTAGCACTTGAAAATATGCAACAGAGAAGCTTCAGAAAAGGAGACAATAATTAAAAGTAAGCTTATGTTCTCACATATATTACATCATCTTTGTATAGCAGTAAAACAAAAGCTTACAAAAAGAATGATGCTGAATTTTGCCATATATCCTAATTCAAGGTAACAAGGCTAGATGACACTATTAAAATATTGATTGCATAAAATAAGAGTTTTAATGAAATATTTTAATTCTAATCGCTACATCTGGATATATTCACACATATACTTATAGACATTTGTGGCCTAAACCTACATGTCTATATTCATCATATATTCAGTTCTTATTAAAGGAAACCTGACCAACTGAGAGGTTCAAGCAGCACGCTGTATGAGCAAACACTCATTATTTCCAAACTTTTTAAAAATTTGTTTATATTAAAGATTAATTGTTATATTAAAGAAAATATTGAAACTACTACTGAATTAATAAATGAGATTTTAAGACCAAGCCTGAAAGATCAGTGCCCACAAATGCAATTGAATTAAACAGGCACATTTCTAAACCATACTGTTTGGATAGTTGTTTCCTTTGTTCATGAAGATTAAAAGGAATTCAATCAAACAGCAGGAATATTTATTCTTCCTACTGTTGTACATATTAGAAATGCAACAAAGCACATTTTGATTGAACTTGCTGGAGGTTGTGAAAATAATTATGTTATTTATTCTACCACAGTTTGAGGGGGAAAAAACATACAAATGAAGGATTAGTTTAAATAATTAATTCCTGTCTTTTCCACAGTTATCTGTTGCATATTTTACTGCTTTTGTTTCTCATCATAGGTTACTGCAACCAGTTTAACACCTACAACCCTTCTGAAATAACAAGAAACAATGCCACACAGTGGCTCTCAATAATACTTACAATTATGTTATGACCAGAACGAAATTTTTCTAAGGCACTAACTAATTATTTCTTTTAATTTGAGTGAGTTCATGTATCTGACATTAAAAACCAAACCAAACGAAAAAAAAAAACAAAACAAAGGAACAAAGATAAAAACCCCCAACATCTAAGTCATCAGTTTGACCGTAGCCTAACACAAAGGCATCCTAAAGTAAATGGCAAAATTGTATTTTGTACCAGAAGACTTGTGTGGTTTTGAAGGCTACAAAGGGAACATGTGCATGGCCTAGGTTAGACATGAACTGCTTGCAGGAGCAGACTGCTTAGAACCTTCCCTCAGAAAATAAAGACATACATAGAAAGACCCCACAAATGGAGAGGCAAGAGAAGGACATATTGCTAAAAGGAAGACAAAGTTTCAAGAAATAAAACAAAATTTACTCAGTTATTTAAATTATCTTGAAATATTTAGGATTAAAATAAGCTGTCATCAGTGGCTGAAACTTTTTTACAAATTCTTTATGGAGTTCTATAAAGTTACTTCAGAACAGCAATATACAGTGTGGAATATAAGATATGTGGTCAAATGATAGCAAACTAAACATATTTTAGTGAAATAAAGCTGTTTTCCCTAGCATACTAATCTCAAACCAGGCATATGTATAACATTTACACTGGTGAAAATATCTTTTTAAGTAGAAACTCTCATCCATTTATTCTAAAATACTAAGGTGATGTACAATTTCTATTCTAGAGAAACAATTTCTATTCTGGATAAATAATTTACTAGTGACTTAAGGACACTTCGCTGTTGTTCCTTACTCCTTTCAATTTCTTCTGGGGTGAAGGGAACGTTCCTAAGTTATCCTCATTTCCTAATATCATTATAAAGACTCTTTTCATATAATGACATCAGGGGTCTGCAGGATTCTGGAATGGTTACTTTAGAGCAGTTTTACCTACTACTCTAATTTGAAATGTATGCAAAAGATAAGGCTAGACAAAACACCATTAGGTCCACCTTGTCTCTTCTATCCCTGCTGTAGCCTGCTGATGCAAGATTTAAAGTTATTTGGACATGACGCGATCAGCAGCTTCTTATTGCAAATTGGCATTTTCCTTCTAATATCTATAGTTGGAAAGTCAACTGTCTTCACTGTAATTCCTAAAGGTCTTCTCACTAGAGAAGAATTTATATTAAACATAAAGCCATCCCTTCACTGTTCCAGGACTAACACCCTGATCTAGTGGGCATTTGCATAGGAAGGGTTTTAGTGGTTTTAGTTCTAATGATTTAATTCTAATGAATTAACTTTAATTGCACTTCCTGTTCATGTAATTTTCCATTCACCCTCAAAAGATTTAAAACAAAGCTCATTTACTTAAATAATTTTCTTGAAGTGTATTAAATGTTTTAGGACTAAGCACTAAGCCTGGTTCCGAAATTTAAAAAGCCAAGTGCAATACAATATGGAATGTGAAAAGAGGATTTGCAAAATTTTCATCTTATGAAAAGTATTTCAGCTTTCTCAATTTCAAATGCAGACAGCCTTTTCTCTTTCCAAAATACTTATATCTAAAACCATATTAAAGGATCCAGTGTCCTCTGATGCATACATATAATTTCAATTAATGCTAACTGGGAACTATATACCTGTAGCAGGAGAAAAGAACTCTAAGGCTGTACAACATGAGGTATGTTGGTAGCCACGAAGTTCAGTATTTTGGTTTATTGTTCGGGAAAATAAAATTAAGCCATGATCTCTGTGGATTTCCCTGAAATATGATGAAAAATCAAAACAACTGTGAATTTTTATTGTTAGTTTTGACTGACAGCAACTGATTGTTCAAGAAAACAACTTCATAAACAAAGACATTCCCCTTCCACAGAAGAGCAGGAATTATACAGAAGTAAATTTGGATTCATAAAAGTGTTACTCAAATACTAAAGTAAGCATAGCTATAAATGAAATACTTCCAATAAAACCATAATTAAATTTTAATCAGACCCACCAAATTTCTATAGCAAAATACTTTAAAGAAGAACAAAATGACCTAGTTGAAAATGAAATAAAAAGTGTGCCCACCAATTTTGGTTCTCTGAGGACTTTTTGGAGTCTTTCTTCTCTATGAAATTTCTGTCTATCCATAGGTAAAACATAAATAAATAATTAATCCTCTGCATCTAGATTGCTGAAGTGCTATACTGGAGATTTTTAAAATACATAAATACATATTAATTCTGTTCTGCTTGCACGATTACATTATTGTCATTTATTATTATTTCTTTTATTTTTCAAAACTAATGGACAGTTTTTCAGCTAATATAAACTGGCATAATTCTGTTGGTTTTTTAAATTAATCTATACTGATACTAGCTCTTACTTATTTACAGTATTTCCCAGCAATTTTGTGCTCTCGCTTCCTCTCTTTAATCTACTGTGTCCCCTCAGCTTGCTTTCTGATCAGGAAATGAAAGAGATGTTATACAACTCTTTCTGGAAATCTGTCATACACCTTTGAAATAATAATTTTTCCATGCATCATTGAAATCTCTTTTGTTGTGATTACATAAAGTCAGATATTACAGCACAAAGAGAAGTGCTACAATGAACAGCAGAACTGATGAATGGGGAAGGACTTTCTTACAGCAGCATTCAGAATCCATTGCTTTTCCTCCCTGCTCAATGCGGACAAACTAAAGGAGGCAATGGAGTGGATTCCTGAAAAGTAGCTACTAACAACTTACAAAAAGTAAGAGAGAAGGCCTTTGTTACCTGCAATGATTTGAACCCATGTTGCTGCTACTCAGAGGAATATCCTTTATCACGGAGGTATGTACAGAATTTCAGCAAAGGAAACAAACTCCTAAACTCTCTTTTGTAATTCCATTCTAGAAACTTTTATAACACTTATTTGAATAAGAACTGAAAACCAGGTACCCACTTAAGTATCATGAAAACCAGGTACCCACTTAAGTATCATGAACAATTGCCTATATCCTACATACATCCAAGTCCAGCTACCCTCTAAATGTGCACATCAAACATAAGTCTCTGGCTTCACAACAGTGGTGTATTCTTATTA
Source organism: Aviceda cuculoides (assembly GCA_035590195.1). NCBI lineage: Eukaryota > Metazoa > Chordata > Aves > Accipitriformes > Accipitridae > Aviceda > Aviceda cuculoides. Next base: position 6,404,335 of record JAVJGG010000017.1, on the reverse strand, counting down.
CCTCTAATCTTAGTGCTGTATTACTTTTTACAAAATGTTTAAATATAAGCTGAACCTGAATGATTGACCATGTTACCTGGTAACTGGAATGCTGAAACAAATTCTACTACAGCTGCCTAGTTTGCCTTATTAAGTAGAACAGCCTTAAAAGTAGATATTGAGGACCCCCACTATGACTACTTAGACAATCCAATTTCTGCAAGAAGATGAAAAAATTGAACTGAGGCCTCTTACAACATAGCTGAATGTTACAGCTGCAAAGCATTTTATTTAGAAAGACTATGCATCTAGCCCTCCTTTTCCTTGGCTTTTATCAGAAGTATCTGATATTCTAATAAAGCATTTCATACTGGATGTTTTTCCCAGACACCAGACATTTTTGTGTTTGCTTTAGTAAGACAACCCTTCAACAGAAGGACAATTTTAATCCAAATTTTAGATTGACTTCTGAATCAAAGGTATTTATTTTTCCGATGCTGCTTCAAACCGTAGGTGACCGAATGATCACAGGCTTCAGAACACATAATCAATCACTAGCAATATCTGCATCCTATTACACAGAAATATATTTCCTTCTCTGCTTCTTTCTTGATCTAAAAAGGTGATTGCTCAATATAAAACAGTAAATTCTTGCTGTGAAGATTTGCTCAGTCTCCATATTCTGAGACACACACAGATGTACTCTACTCCTGCTAGCCCTGCAGAGACCATATGGCCACATAAGAAAGGAAATTACTCCTTCCTGCCAGACTATCAACAGAATAGTTAGCTGAGCTCTGAATGCTGAATGTTGCTACCTTGACCTGTACTGAGTTGCACGTCTAAAAAACCCTGGCCTTGAAATATTGGCACCACTGAAGTCAATAGATGCTTTAAGAGAGCACAGTTGTGGGACTGGCAATTAGGAGACAAACAAAAGCATAAATACAAGTGACCTTGCATGCTCCCAAACACTTTTTACTTGTTAACAGAACACATTTTTTTCCAGGAGTCACAGGGATAATAAAATGGATACAGTAAAAGATAAAAATTGATCTTCAAAATGTTAATTGTACAACAACTTCCTAGAATTAATCTGTACTTTAGACTTCATATGGAATTATACTTTCAGTGCAGGTTAAGGGGAAAGGCTTGGGTAGAAAACAAAATAGGCTGACCAATCGGGAAGGAGGGCTCCCCCCAAAAAACCAAACCAAAACAAACAAACAAAAAAAGACAACTTTGTCAAAATACTAGATTCTAAAAAAATTCCTGCAGAAGTAATAGTCATATTTTCATTCTACATCACCATTAGAATGCTTGTACTCAAAAAAACTACAATATGCTTACATTTAAATGCTTCAAACAGACAGGAAACTAAATGAAAACATAAGACTATCTTGTGGATTATGTTTAGTTTAAAAGATTTGTTATGAGCTGGAAATCTAGTCTTTAAAAATTCTGTACATATTTATATTATACAATTTTTAATCTCAATCCTAAATGGAGTTTATCCAATGATCATCATGTGTTTATTTACTTATGTGTGCTTCTTAAAAAGATGAATAAGAATATTAACATTTTTAGAAATTAATATTGGAATGCATGTAATACAAAAATGAACTCCATTTTCAAAAAAAATCTTGAATGCCCTTTGTAAGAAAATAGACCATGTTCATATTCAAAATTAAAGAGAATTTAGTTTGTGACCTTCATCAAAGCATTCTTCAGACTGTTAAGAATCATCACATTACTTTTTTAAAGACTAGAATATTCTTAGCAATACCTATTCCCAGTTAAAAGCAATACTATGCAAGCACATGTGCTGAATTTACTGTTATTCTGTCGTATTTAAAGTTTTTGAGAGAGCTAATAATACAAACACGCATGTTTGAACTAAATGTGATTATGTGAGGTAATCCTTTGATATTCATAACACCAAACCTCTGTATTTTAGAACCAAGCTGCTCACAAAACATATGAAAAGTTGATATATAGCAGAATTTGCCATTAAACTTCTTAGATTATTCTGCTCATACCACCAGTGATTTACCAAGATAACTAGAGTATTTTCTTGTAGCTCTGGGATCATAATGGGGTTTTTTTGCAATTACAGCAACTTGTTGAGGGAATATAAAGTGAAAGAATGGAAAGAACAGCAAGAAATAAATATAGGCACGAAAAAAAAAATCTCATCTCTTCCGGTTTTACCTATTTCCAAGCAGTGAAATGAACTCTTACATTTTTGTTACCTAAATTTCAGAACTAAGCTGAAATAAGTTGAAAAAAAACCCCACACCACAATTAAACCTTATATTTTTACAATGTTGCTCTGAAATGCCAGATTGATTTGTTATATGCTGCTAATTTGTGAAAGCTGGTTTTCAGCAATTTCAAATGTCACTTCATTTAAAATTTCATTTTACTAGGTATCACTTATATCAGGTCCATGCTGAGCACACTTTGGTAGTCAGGGAAGAGAAAAAAGACAAGAACAATATAAATTCTCTTTTATCCATATGCATGCTTTTTCCTGAGAAAGTTTCAAAAAACAAGCAGTCTTACTTTTGTATTCCAGGTGAAAACCAGCTGCTGCCACACTAATGTCAGAGTGAAAATGCAGGTAAAGTTGATTGGAAGTGCTATTCAACAATGCTGGCACAGTTGTACCTGGAAAAATAAAAGTTATGGAATAAACTGTAGCATGTTGATATATCAGAGTTTTATATTGAAAAGACATAACCAGGACTGAATCAGACAGGTTCATTTTCTTCTCATTACGTGTGTGGAAATCTCAAATATTCTATGTTCTGCCTTGTTTTCTCCAGAAGTTGCAAGAAAATTTTTATTACAAGTCATGATACTAAGAGGCTATGTAAGTACAATCAAACAAGATCCCATCATGTTCAGATGAAACTTCGTTGACTTGGAGAGAAAGAGGCATAAACAGAAAAAAAAAAATCACATAAGTAAAGGATTTGATTATGAGAACAAACTCAACTGCCATGTGACTTTTTCCCACATATATAAAAAGCCTGCAGTACAGAACAGAGTAGTCCAGATTATTCCTCTGTGTCCACTTCACACGTTCTTCCCACAACTGTATTTCAACCACTCATCCTAACTCCAAGAGCATGACAGAAATTGAAGAAGCAGGTGCAACACATTAAAAAAAAAAAAAAAAAAAAGACATACTAGCTTTATCTAATTCAAATAACTATAATAAAATTGTGTGCTGCTGACTTCAGTGTGCACTACACAACAAGCTTATCACCAACCCTGGACACATTCTTTGCCACTAGCATTGCTAAGTCTGACACAACATTCTCTGTTACCACACGACTACTATGTAATGCATATTCTACAGTCTAAAGCTGGAACATCTACTGAGGCTAAAAACTACATATTTTTCTATGATTACCCTCAAAGACAGTATCAAGTAGCTAATGGACTTCAATGGTGGTTGCATAAGAAATACTCTCATCTCCTGAGGGGCATTTGCTGTTTCTATAGCATCTGTGAGCAGCCCAGGTATGAGCTTGAAATTCGGGCTTCAAAAGAAAGAATTATCTTCATAAGTCTACAGTCTAAACTAGGAAATGTCAAATACTTGTAAATCTAAACCTATATTAAGCAAAATCTTGTTATAAATAGTGAGGAGCTAAAGGATGACAAGTCAGCCTTTAAGGAAGGTTTTATTGTCTGACACGGAAGCTCAAAGTATGGAAATTCACAGACAGTACAGAGCATTCATATCACATAATACTTACCATGGCATACAGAAAATAGTGAAACATCTTCCTGGAGGGAGGACTTTTCACACTATCCATACGGAATTTGAAATATATTTAAGGATGTCTAAGGTGTCTATTCTGTATCAACGAGGATGTTTACTCAGAATGATTACACTCTTCATTGAACAAAATTGCTCTTCTGGCAGTTCTGTTCCTTTGTAGGATATGCTAACATTTAACGCCAGTCTTTTACTTCCTTCGAGGGTGATATTCAATAAGATGAGAAATTACACCCTATTGTACTGTGAGAAACAAATGAGGCTACAGTTTTTAATTCTCTTAACTGCCACATTCAATGGCATAGTTCAGGCTGTCAGCCTGGCATAAGTTGGGTCCCGCAGGGATCGATACCAGTCCCCACACTGTTTCAACATCTTCATAAATGGTCTGGATGATGGGATTGAAAGCACCTTCACCAAGTCTGCTGATGACACTAGACTGGGTGGTGAGGCTGACATGACACCCATCTTACAGAGAGACCCGGACAGGCTGAAACAGTGGATTAGCAAGAACAGTATGAAGTTTAATGAAGACAAGTGCAAAGTCCTGCACCTGGGTCAGAACAACCAAAGAGCCCAGTATGGGCCAGGAACTATGTGGCTGTGGAGCAGCCTTGCTGAAAGGGACCTGGGTATCCTGGTGGGCAACAAGCTGAACATCAGTCAGCACTGCACTGCTGCAGCAATGAAGGCAAATAGGTTCCTGGGCTGCATCCAGAGGGGCATTACTAGCAGAGACAGAGACGTGATCATCCCACTCTACTCAGCACTTGTCAGGCCACGCCTGGAGTACTGTGTCCAGTTCTGGTCCCCACAATTCAAGAAAGACACAGACAGACTAGAATTGGTCCAAAGGAGGGTCGTGAAGATAATCAAAGGGCTGGAGAACCTGCCTTATTTGGAAAAGGTGAAGGAGTTAAGTCTCTTCTCCCTTGAGAAAGCTCAGAGGGGGACATCATCATATATACCACACACAATACCTTTAAGTATTGCAGTACTTAAGGGGCAGCTACAAAGAGGACAGAGGCTCTCTCATCACAAGGAGCCACGTGGAGCAAACAAGGGGCAACAGGTCCAAGTTGCACTGGGAGAGGCTTCATCTTGACTTTGGAAAGAAATTTTTACAGTGAGAACAATCAGTCACTGGAGCAACCTCCCCAGTGACGTGGTAGAGTCCCCATCACAGGAAGTTTTAAAGGTGTGATTGGTCAGAGTGCTGGACAATCTCATCTAGGCTCCCTTTCTCACAAAAGGTTGGACTAGATGATCTTTTGAATTCCCTTCCAACCTGGGATGTTCTAGGATTCTACGATTCTATGATCTAAACGAAACTTTACTGATCACTTACCAACATCTGCTTCTTCTGGGACTGGGTATACAAAGCATGGAAGATACGTTTTAGTGTGGTGACCAGATGTACTGTCCACAGTGTCCTAGTTGTTTTGGACTTCATTTATCATCAATAGAGAGAAACAGTACTTAAAAGGCAGAAGCAGATTTCATAAATAAGAGCTTAGGTACAGGTATCTCCATGGTAGACATCTAACTCTCATATAGATGGATGCCATGTTAGGATGCTGGAGTCTGATTGACTTCTTAACCTCTTGATCTAGAATCTGTGATGTGGAAATTTCCTCTCCTAGGAGGCAGTTAAGTGCATGACTGCATCCCTAAAGGCTTACAAAGGAATGACAAGTTTTCTACTTGAATTAATGTTTAGTTATGGCATTAATGTAGAAAATGATGTCCACTATCCCTTTCAAGCATTAGTAATGACAACCAAAAGCAATGTATCTCATTCTAGAGGTGAACACTACACTGCATGTGTGAAAGGCTGTCTAGGCATCTAAGAAATTTCTAGACCAAGAATGGAGATTAATGGGCATTTTAGGCATTTCTTGGATTAGCACAAACATAGAGCATGGACCACATTCTTACCTAATTTCTTTCTAAATTTAACTACCATCATAAGAGTAGATTCTCCAGGTGTCAATCTGAATGACTACTGTATTTGCATATTCTCTCTGTATATGTCTATACAAATATATATGTGTATTTAAGTACATATACATATGTAAAAGAATGTCAGGTGTTATCTGTATTTCTAATTTTAGATGGAACTGTAGCTATACTTAGTCTCATTTTTTTTCAGTTTGAATATACCATAGTCAAGTGAAGCACCAGTCCCTAACTAGCAGTTCTAAAATACTGCTGCTTTTTTGGGTTGTTTCCACTTTTTTGTTCATTGCAGTGTATTAAGCAAAATGATCTCTCACTTAAGTTCAGACTTAATGCTCTCAGGAAAAAGCAACGTGTTTGTCAAGAATATCCTCTCACTCAGCTACTATGTCTATAACCTTCATTAAGGAGTCCAGGACAGACTTTATTTTGGCATATCGATGAAAGCCTTTCTGTCCTTTCATACAAGGGATTTCCACTCTCTCATAATTCCATTCTGTGACACAATTGGCAGCACAGCATATTTACAAACATTCGTGGGATGCCTAATGGTTATCCAAGTTTTACAAATCCTTTTGCATTTTCAGCTTAATGGACAGGCTTCATGTAGGAACTGCCATTACTGAGCTACAAGAACAGAGTATCTCTAAATTCAGCTGACAATTTTGTAGTCTTATAATAAATGCAGGCTTTATAAGGGTAAAATATTCTTGGAAGGCAGATGCCCATATTGGACTGAGGAACTGGAAAATATGAGACTACAGCTGTTAAGGACAATCATGGAAGATAACTTACCCGGTGAACTTAACATGCTTATAACCTGATCATCATTTAATGAAGCTCTTTTTTTCTTTAACATCATATTTTTAAACAAATTCACTTCCTTTTGGAAAGCAGGATGGCTATTGAAAAACAGGGAATTAAACCATTTTTCCAAATGAAAAATGAAGTATAGTTCCTCTGCAGGAGAAAAAACAATACCAGTTATGACTTCTCTCTCTCTCTCTCTCTTTCTCTCTTACTATAGCGAGTACAATTCTATCCTGTTTGTAAAAACTTTTACCTTCCCAACTGAGAGAATTAAGAATCAACCTGTGCAAACAGTCCCTTAATTTTATTAAAATATTCCAGGTATAACTTTATTATGTAAACTTGGAAACATGTCTACTCATCATAAAATTGATCAGTAATAATATGAAAAGAATTAACTCTGTCTCTCATTAATGATCCTGTTTCATTCAAGCATTTGGTAAGCCATCTAAACTTCATTAATTAATCAAAAATCCGCTATACCTACATATATTCTGTAAATGGTACAGCAATTGTTGTAAAAGACTGAGAAATTATTTTGATGGTTATCTTTTAAAGGCAATGCTATTTTTGTTTCCTCATTAGCCATGAGCATTACTTTGATGGACCAGTAATATTGAAAGCAAAAATAATTTGTAGTTTTCCAATTACTCTGAATGTCTCTCGACACTGTCTAGTGTCATCTGGAAAACCTGGCCTTACAAAGAATCTGTCTGCCCACCAAAAGGCATCACCTGTCAATATTAGGCACAGGAAACTAAGTGGTTCATGATTCTGTTGCATGTCACAGGAGCACACTTGGAGAGAGTCCCTCTTGGCATTCAACACATCAATCCTATGCACAGCAGCTTCTTTCCAAGATAGCGGTACAAAAATCCATGTATTCTGCCACTAGGAAGACAGCAGCACAAGGTACCTTTATGTCTCTTAACACTTGGTCTCAGAATTTCTGTTATAGCTTTGTTTATGAAGCCCCTATCACTTTCCCCTAAAATAGCATCCTCACAAGCATTACTGTAGCATAAAAAGAAGAAAAATGCCCTGATATTTCTGCCATTCTCTGATAAAAGATGACCCATGGGGTTAATCCAAAAAGAACAAGACACTATGTAAGCGCCCATATTGCTCTAGCAGACAGCCCTTATAGGCCCTGCCCATCCCCCTGGGGTCTGCCCACACCCTGCCCATGGCCCAGGACCCCATTTCAGCCCCAGAACCAGGACCCCATTCAGGCTGTCAGCTCCTGCCCCAGTGACACCACAGCAGGGCCGGTCTCCAGCTCCCCATGGCCCTGCCCTGCCTGGCCATGGGCCCTGCTGAGCTGGGCCTACCCCCATGCCTGTGTCCCAGCTGGGCCTCAGCCTGTTCTGGTCCCCAGGGAGATGCCCAATGCCTGGGACTGGGGCTGCCCCAGAGCCCCCCAGCTGCCCTGATCCTGCCTGGGGTGGTGGGATGGGCCATGACTACCAGGGCCTGCCCTGCCACCCCTCCATGGGGAGCCCCCATTGCTCCCAGCAACCCAAACCCAGGGAGCTGCTGGCCCCCGCTTTGCCCTGACAAAAAGAAATGGTATAGTTATCTAGCTTTGTAAAGTTTTCCTTAAGGAAAAGACTCCAGTGAGTTCACCTTTCCAACTCAATGCCATGACATAGTTTAGCAGCAAAGTTTAGTAAGTTCTTAGTAATTAGTTGCACATACATTCATCTTGAATGCATATTTACAAGACAGATGAATTCACAGAGAGTGAAGCAGAAGCCAATGGTATTGTACAAGATTTAGTAAGAGAGAAATGACACGTTCTGAATTTTACCACTTATGAACTTATCCCTGGAATTCAGTTTCAATGTCACATTACTGGTTCAGTTTTGAGAACAGCAGATTTCATGTCATGTTTAAATATTATTCATTAGGCCCTTCCCCTACACAAAACAATTCATTTTAAGTCCGACATTAATTATATAAAAGAGAGAAATCCACAATAAAGCTGTGCTACTTTATCTCCAATGAAATATTTCTAATAAAAAAACCTGTCTTTTTCAGTTTCTCTGGAAATTAGGAAGGCTTTTAAGCTAAAGCAAGATGACACACTTTTAGTATAGAATATGAAAGCGTTTTGAGTCTTGAGTATTGTTAAATGGAATATTGTTAAATAGATAATTTCCTCAGTTCTTTATCCAATGGGTCCAATATATTTGCCACATATTTCACTTGTGAAAAGCTAATTACATTTTGTAATTTCTTTCTTCCTCATTGCCAATTTAATATACAGCATAGTTAAGGGCATTTAATATAAAATGTTATAGCCTTTTGTACTAGGTCTGGCTGGGATAGAGTTCAATTTCTTCATAGTAGGTGGCATGGTGCCATGTGTTGGATTTGTGATCAAAATAGCATTGATAACACAAAGTTGTTTTCATTACTGCTGAGCAGTGCTTACAGAGAGTCAAGGCCTTCTCTGTTTCTCACACTGTCCCACCAGTGAGTAGGCTGGGGGTGAGCAAGAAGCTGGGAGGGGACCCAGCTGGGACAGGTGATCCCAACTGACCAAAGGGATATCCTACACCATGTGACGTCATACTCAGCGTATAAAGTTGGGGGACAAAAGAGGAAGGCGGGGGACATTGGCAGTTATGGTATTTCTCCTCCCAAGCAACCATTATACATGATGGAGCCCTGGTTTCCTGGAGATGGCTGAACACCTGCCTGCCCATGGGAAGTAGTGAATGATTTCCTTGTTTTGCTTTGCTTGCACGTGCAGCTTTTGCTTTACCTATTATATCTCAATTCACGAATTGTCTTACTTTTACCCTTCCAATTCTCTCCCCCATCCCACTGTGTGGGAGTGAGCAAGCGGCTGGGTGCGACTACTAGGGTTAACCCACAACACTGTTTAATATGTAAATTTTGAGGTGCAACTTCAAGTTATTTACTTCAATAACAAACAAATAATATGGGGTAAAGTTTTTCAGTTGATCATTCATTTCCTTGCATAATCCAATATACATCTATACTTTAAAAGTTCATTAAGTCCCCAGAGAGGCAAAATTCCACAAAATGCTTTAGCTACACCAGAATCAGATCAGGCTTGTGATAGAGTCCATGAGTCTGGGATATTATTCATGACTTAATCTTATATGAGAAATCTTTTTCTCTTGGTTTGGTTTATGGAACATGCTCTTTCTATAAAAATTGTGTTATAAAAAAAGGAGTAAAACTATATATGCCTGATGTACATGTGAAACAACAAATTACATGGCTTGTTATGTCCCAATTGTAGTAATTTGTTTTGTTCTTTGAGGCCTGGTGAGTTTGGATGAATACTGAACGCTTCATCTTTTTCCTGAGAAAGGAAGGCTAACAAACTAAATCAAAGCTATCAAAGGAATCTCCTTGAATGTCAACACCAATTTATATCACTGTATCTTCTCTATGGGAGAGGTAGGCAAGATGAAAGGAAGGAATTTTTTTGAAAGTGTTATCACCTAAATCCCACTAATCGAACCTACATATTTTCATTTTAGTATCATATTTTCTTCTTAAAATCTCCCTTTGAATATTGGCACATATACAGCACCTGAAATCTCCTCCCCAAAATGAGAAAGTTTCATAATCACAGACGATGCAATACGAATATACTCCTTGTCTATATGTGTAAGCAAACAAAGACATGTTCTCTCACACACCTATATATAGAACTGTATGTTTAAATAATGAAATAGCCTCACCTGAAAAGCTCCCAAGACGTGGTGCTGTCATATCTCCACCATCGTATATTTCAAGAGAGTCCCAATTATGTTCAGTGGCAAAGCTGATGACCTGGATCTGTAAAACATCACCACAGAACTTTTTTAGCCAACTAGCCATATGTATTTTTAAATGTCCTAGAAGCAAAAAAAATAAAAAGAGAACATGCTCCAAAGCAAATATAATTAAGCGGATCCAAACAGAAACAGCTGAGTGAAAAAATGTAAATAAAACATTAAACTTCACTTTTTAAGTTGTCTTAACTTTTAGAAAACGTGACACTAGATAAGTAAGAAGGATTTTGCACATATGTTGCATGATTATAAATAATCACTCAAAGTGTAAATGAGCAGATAATCAAGACAGTTGCAGACCTCTCAAGTGTCTCAGTGATATCCTATCAGACAGAAAGGGTTGGCATTTGCATACCAGATTGAAGGATCAGGACTTGCTTTCAATATTCTACACAGTTAAAAGAGAGAGCTGCTAGTTAACCATTTCTCATTCATACCTTCATGTAAAAATAAAGTAACATAGAATAAAGCTAACTAAAGAACAATACTGAGGAAAACAAAGCACAAATATTTCAAGTACCCCCAAAAATGATCTTACAGATTGCTATTTTCTGACACTTCTAGAGATATAAACAATTACTTTTTAAACTGAACCACACAGTAGTTAATATTCCATGCTTGACAGAACATAGACTTGCCTGAATACCTGATCCCTCAGTCACTATAATTTTCCACACACAATTCAAGCTGTTACCATAAGGTTCAGGGTAACCTGGTGAAAGAATAGTTCCTCTCCGCTCAGTAAAATTCCCACTGCATGGCACTGAAAGAAAGTATTATCACAAATTATTACAAAACCTAAACCACTTGTGAGAACAGAAAAGTAGTAATAATTTTACTAAGCTAATTCTAATAATTCTCCTTTGTAGCATAAACACATAGACACGAAGCAATGATATGAACTGAGAAAGCAATGTTATCTAAAACACATGAACAATATCAAGCTTAAGATACAACCCGCATGAATAAACAATTCAGAAGTGACCTTCATTTTGAGTGTGTGCAGCCTAGCAGCACAGACTAATCATGTCTTACCTGAGAGTAACAACAAACTGTAAAGACATAACATTAAACACAATCATGATTGACAGAAATCATGTGAACTTACCCACAGCCTAAGAGAGCTGCAATATTGGATCTAGCTGATAAAGCAGTGTAGTACATTAAATATTTTTACTGTATAAGCAATTGCTTCTTTATAGTTCAAGAAAACAGAACTAAACTAAACAAAAAACAGAATACACAGAAAATAGGACACCTCCCCAAGGAGGGAGAGAAGAAAACCTTTCAACATTTATAAGAAAAAATCCGAAGTGCTAAACATTATCCTACTGTAGGTCTATTGACAGACCGAAGAAAATTAGCTATACTTAACAATGCTATCTTTATTCAACATACACTATGCTTTTACTTGAAAAGAAGAAATCATCACCCTATGTGTGATAGAAATATACAACACGTACTAAGTAATAAAACTTCTGGAGAATTAAATTCTGTCCTGTATTTCAAACTGTAGATGAGTCATGAAAATAATGAATGTTCAAGAAAATGTGCATCACACTTGTTCATATAATCTAAGTCATTATATGAAACACTATACTGCCTACCAGCCAGCTGGTACTCAATTACTTTTTGATATGGAAAACTGCTCTTTTAAATTGGGCATGACTGATATTAATTGAAGGAGAGTGAATATATGTGTTAAATACTATTTTCTGAAACAGTTCCTGAATTCTGATTCAGAGACATGTGTGACAGAACAGATGACTTAAATGTAATTGCTTACCTACACAGCTTGGTACTGTGTCATTCCACTGAGCTAAGGCATTAGGTACAGACTGACATCGGATAGCTTTTGAGCCTTGTAGCAGATAGCCAGGACTACACTCAAATCGAACAACAGAGCCTGCGGAAAACTCAGAGCCGATTCTCCTTCCATACCTAGGCTCTGGAACTGAACTACACTGTGTATCGCTTGTGCGTGGAACAGCTGTATAAAGAGAGAAAGAAAAACCAAAAAGATGCCATGAATCCAAATGACAGTCATCATCTAAAAAAATATACAGACCACTAAAAATGCTCATTGTTTCTTGCAGGACAGAGCTTAATTGTATTTGTTCTTTTTATTTGCTCTGCTCATGTATTCTCAAAGCATGGCCTAATGCTTTCACAGCTGTTAGCTGGCTTGCGGTTTTGGTCTGTGACCACATACAGTCACGTGAGTGCCATGGCAGCTTGGAGAGCAATTGACTTTGGAAGTGCGTCCTTAGGCATGAGAGGATCAGTGGGTGTTTCAGCTGCCCTCTTTAATGACAGGATACTATACATACCATCTATTTTACTTACTAAATATGGAAATTTTGGCTTCTAATTAGAATCCAAGAAAAATATTATGCTGTGGATAAGCAGCTATAAAATCAATGTAATGTTACACAAATATATGATTTTTCATATTGGAGAATGCAAAGTAATAACAATGTACCCTCATGGCTATTTCAGCGTTTACCGTTGACAATTATTTTTACCAATAATTTCTGAGAATTCATAAACCTGATGTGATACAGGAACAGTTAAAAGACTGTAAGCAACATTTAAAGAGCAAAATAATTAAATTCATTAGAAGCCCATGGGTTTATTTTGCCTTTGGCTTTGTTATTTACAACCCCTTCTTTATAACAGGCATTTTTTTTTGTACTTACTGACTGTTGTGCATGTTGTTTGTGTATCAAACTTGTTCTTTCTACATTTCATTTTGCCAAATTTTTAAAAAATACATATATATTTATAGAAAAAATTATGGAAGTATAATTTGTGTGCAGTATCATCTATATTTTACACTATAATAAAATAAATGTACATAAAAAAAATCTCTTTAAATATAAGCAATTTTTCTGTGTGAGTGGCATATTCAAAAGCTTTGTTTGATCTGTTTGGTTTCTTCAAGAATTAGTTTCAGGGGATCACTGCATCTATATATGCATAAGTAACACCATGAAAATTGCCTGCCACTTGGTCCTTAATTAACAAAGACACAGAATGGCACCAGAAAAAAAAAAGCGAGGGCGGAGGGGGGGTGGGGGTGGCAGCCTTTATTCCTCGCAGATTTTCAAACACGATGTTTCTGGCTTACTAACCTATTTTAAGAGTAGTGTAAAAAGAATCACCATTATATTTAATTTTATTTTACATCCTTACATTTTATTTGCTGGCCTGTAATGGTGAAGAGCAGTATTTCCATCAGTTCACGTGCATACCTGTGCAGACACACACCCTATTTGTTCAGCTACCCTGGTCACTAAGTAAAATACAAGGTGTGTGGAGTCTCTATATAATTATTTTCATATTGATAGCTTTATACTTTTCTTATTTCTTATACTTCCATTTGCTCTATTCAGAATCATAATTATTTAAGTGCAGCAGTTTTAAAGTACTGGTAAGTGCTCTATAAGTTAACATTTATTGAGAAGTTGGATATACTAACTTAAATCAATCCTATCTTAAACCTAGCATGAAACACACAACACATTTTTGCAGAACATTGGAAGATCACATTTATGACTACATTAACATTATCTTCTACCCGTTTTCTGTATGGCTACTGAGAATAACAGTTAGTTTGTGCAAGTCTTGAATGTAGAGAAAAGCTTTGTCAAAAAAGATTTAGAAATAATTAGTACTAGCAATAACAGTACAATACATGCTCTTTTTATTAATATGCAGTGGGTCGATTTGTCAGACAAGGTTATACAGATACAGTAACACATATTTTCTTCTAAATCAGTAGATTGGAGGGTTGCAGGAGATTTTAGCCTTTAAAGCTTAAGAAAGTTATAAAATGTATCGAAGGTTGAAAGAAACGGTCACAGGTAAACTAACATACTCCTTTAATGACAACTACACGATACAGCAAAACAAAACCAAGCACATTTTTCAAGTTTTTAAAATGGTTAAATACTTTACATAGTATAAACAAGCCAATTCCCTTTCAATAAATTTAATATACCTGCCTTTGTTGAAATAAATGGGATTTTGTGATTAAGTCTTCAACAGGACCTCAGTATCACCCAGCTGCTATGTGAAACTTGTTCATGCATACAGTTCTAACCACAGTAGGAAATTGTCCTGCACTTGTGGAAGGATAATGAAGAAACCACAGTTCAAGGATTTCACACAGTTACAGTTCTTCCTAATCATAACCTGCAGGCCAGATACAGTCTGACAGGTTAATTCAACTGACCTAGCCTGCTCTTTCTTATTCTCTTTTGTTGGGACTAATAGTCTTTTCTCTAACAAACGGTCTACCATACAAGCACTATTTTATTCAATTTCTTTTTTTTTTTTTTTTAAAATTGTATAACCACATTACACATGACTAGGTGATGATGGTTGCTACATAGTGATGGCAGAACTACAGCTTCTGCCACATGATTAGGCATTAATCCATCCCTTGATCAGTACTACTCGCTTAAATGGGAGTTTTGGTCATGAGATAAATCATTCACAATCATGATACCAAAGGGTTCAACACATTGTTGTGGACAAACCAGTTTTGACTCAGGGAATTTATACTTATTTATGCTTAATTTAACTTATTACCAATTAACACAAACCTCTGATGACTTATTCAGAAGTTAAGAAGGAACAGGACATAACAACCAAACCACCACTTAAGTAAACAGCTTTCCTTACCTCTCCCCAGGCTCAAATTCAGTCAAACACCTATTCTCCCCCTTCCTTGTCTCAACTTCCTTGTGTCCATCTTAGTTCCAACAGTGAGGTGAGAGGCAGCACAGGAGGTTGGTGTTATGTGCTCTCTTTTTGATTCTTTGTTTTTCCTCTGCTGTACTTAACATTTTACTCATTTTCTCTCCAGCTTTTTGCTTCTTCAAGTTTTCATGTCACTGTTTCTTCGAGTTCCTGCTCCAGCATGGGTCACCCATGGGTGCCAGTCGCTCAGAGATGTCCCCCTACTGCAGAATAGGTCTTTCACAGGGTGCGAACCCCTCTGAGGTGTTCTCACTCCAGAGAAAGGCCACAGTCCCTCTAGAAGCACTACCCCTTTGGCATGGAGGGCCTCTTTCCAAGAGTGTGTCCCTAACAGTCTCTCCAGCAGCATCTCCAGCAGCACATCCCCAGAAGCATCTCTGGCCCAAAGCAGTTGTCACCTTCTCAAGCCTCTTTGAGAACAGGCACTACATGCTCTTCTGACTGGAGGAAGTTTTGGCATGTGAGAGGTTGTTCATACCAGCTTCAGAGGAAGCTGTTTGTGAGTGGCACATGGTAGCTCATGACCTCCTCCCACACAAGTCACCACTACAGCTCCCTGCTAGTTAAACTTTTAGCTTTACAGGTGTCTAAACGTTACCTATCTTCCTAAGAGGCTATATGACCTGACTGAAAATTTCAGCATCACTCCTGGAGTATTTTTCATTCACTGTGTGGAAGAAACTCTTCCACAGCCTTTTATGGGAATACTGCCTTTCTCTATTTATTTTTTCACCCACCTCCTCAAGAGGGAGGAAGTTTCAGAAGAAAATCCTTGCTCAGATTCTCTTAACTCTCACCTGGAGTCCACATCCGCAGAATCTCTGCAACAGCTGTGCAAAGGTAAAGGACCTTTTTTAAAAATCACATTAAAGAATAGCCTATAATTGTCAGTAATCACAGCTGGCAATTTGCATACATGCATTTGTAATCCAAACATTTTTTTGTGTAACTAGCGTTTTCAGCACCTCTCAACAAAAGATGTCAAATCATCTGGTTTCAATATAATATTGCCTTATGAAAGTTAGTTTCCTGTGAGCAAGCTATCTCTGCCATTATAGCAAATGTAGGGGCATTTTACTAACATTCTTAAATTAGTTCATGTAGCAGAAATACTGCTACATGCTTCCTTTCAGACTGAAAGCCACCATTTTAGTGAGAGCAGCTGGTACGTAAAACAGCCATGGCAGCCACAAACATCCATGGCTGGAGTTGTGTCAGGTTATTCTATTGTCAGCAGGAAACACACAATGACATGTTCAAATTGACATTTTGCTCAGTTTTTCACAGGTTAAATAAGCCATGCCATTCACTATAAGAGGCACCATTTTTTAATGGGTTTTTTTTTTCCCTGTTTTAAGAAGAACTTTAGAATAAATGCAATGCAAGCCAGACATCACAAAGTGAGGCACTTCCATACTGCTTAAAATGGAATTTAGATTTAAGTAATCCATGGCAAAATGCACTAAAGTTTCAAACATCTATTGAAAATTAGGAAAATAGGTGTGTTCCTCTAAAAGGTGACACGGCCAACAGCCCAGCTGAAGTGCCTCTACACCAATGGCCTATTTCTGTTGGAAGGGACCTGCAACGATCATCTGGTCCAACTGCCTGACCAATTCAAGACTGACCAAGTTAAAGCATGTTATTAAGGGCATTGTTCAAATGCTTCTTAAACACTGACAGGCTTGGGGCATTGACCACCTCTCTAGGAAAGCTGTTGCAAACCAGGACATAATGTGTCATGGTAACTCATATGGAAATAATACTAAGAGTCTTAGTTCTGCTCTCTAATTACACTTAGTAAGTGTGTGGCTAGTATCTTATTCTTGTCACAGATTAGATCAACTTAATAGTTAAAGTCACATTCCTCTTATATTGTTGTTTCCCTTTGTCTTTTTTTCACAGTCCTTCCTCATCCTAGTATGCTAACTTTCATAACAGTCCTCTTTAAAATCTCATTTGACCTCAAACTAATTCCTGTACTTGTATCGTAGAGCAAGTAAAGGAAGACAAGCATTAAAACCCCATAAATTTCTGGGTGGTAGAAAGGTCATTACTTGTTTTTTTAGGGAAAGAACTCTGTACTGCTGCAGCCTCAGCTATATAAAAAAATATGCTATTGTTTCTTAGGTGATGTCGTAGCAGGAAAAGAAGCATAAGATAAACCTGAAAAAAATATAATTCCCAATCTTAAATGTGACTGTTCCTAGCATATTTCAACATACCTGACCCTAATATTCTAGAAGACTGGATATTCATTCAGTCTGATATTACAGATACCCTTTACCTACTGTATGAAATACAAGGAAATGTGGTCATCTGAGAAAAAGAAATGAAGGCACAGATGACATATGCAGCTAAAAAGAAGGTTTTAAGAAAGTGGCATTGCAAAAGCCATTAAATCTGAATCAAAAGCTACAAACCTTATCTGTTGCTTGCTCAAACCAAAATGTAAAAGAATGTAATCAGTATCTTTTTTTCCCCTCTAGCCTTCCTTCTAGCTTTTGCCTATAGCATCAGCAACCTGGACTTCTCAAGCTGTATCACAGAGACATTCCATTTTCTGTAGTAATTATCCTCCACCTTTTAATAAATATTTCATACTGCTGTGAAACAAAATTGAAATTAGCCCAGTGGAAAAGTGAACAGGGAAGAAGGTCAACATGGAGTAGAGGGCAATAAATAAAATGATTGACTTTGCAGGCCAGATTACTGTGTTCAATGTAAGAGTGGATGTTATCCTCTGGAGTATTTAAAAGGCTAGCAAGCAGGCAGTTGTTGGAAATATGATCACATGCTTCAAAAGGAGAAAGAAAAATCTCAATATGATAGAGTTTATTAAATACCACTAACTCATTAACCAATGTATGTATACATGCATGTGTGTATTAAATAAAGCTCTTAAGATCTATTTTAAAATATATTAAAAACCCTGCATATTCAAGTAGCTTCCTGATTCTCCCGAGACAAATAAAGTGGCTTTGCCTGACTCATTTTCTGCTGCTGCAGAGAACACTTCTCATTTGTTAAAATCTATTTCTTACCGTTACTAAAAAACAAGTGTACTCCAAATAAATGACTGAAATGAGGCATACCATTGTGCTCTCCTGGAGACTTACTGTTCAACAGTGAAGTGTGTGCATATGTATATATACACATATAGCTAAGACAACTGAGGTTTTGTGTCACTATGAATTCTGTAAGAGCAGCAAAAATTAACTGAACGCTTTTGGCATATGAAAACCAAATAGAATAAGATAGAAAGGTGTCATTCATATGCAAATGGATGATAAGAACTCAGATGCTGAAAGCTGTTTTCTAATTCCAGAAGTTTATATTCTCCCTCTTTTCTGATTAATTGTGCATGATAAATTTAAATGCAAGTGATGCTTTTGATGTGTAAAAAAAGCAGGTACTGATATCTTGAGCCTTATCCAAAGTAGACTGTGCAGTCATGGTGATATATTTCTATAAACACAGAAGTTAAGAAAGCTTAAAAACACCACCCAGAAGGAGATTGAAGAGTCCCAACAAGCTCCTTACAACTATGGAAATATTCTTGAGGTAAGACAGTTCTTGCCATTAATTTGCTGTGTCAAACCATGACTGTGCTCCAATGTAAAAACAATTTTTTTTTTTTTAAATGAATCTTGCTAATATTATTTAAAGCTATCCAAAACTACTTTTACACTTCTATTTAGTAAAGCTTTAAAGCTAGTATACAATAAACCACAGTGTTCAATGACTGTCTCATTAAGCTTATTGGATGTGTATGCAATAGATCTAGTGCACTGCCCAGAAGCCTGTTTGGGACTGCATTTGTTGCCTGTACAGGCAATGAACCTGTAAGCACTGCTCCAGATGTCACCAGACTGCATTCTCTAAGACACATGGGTGAACTTAGTGTACTAAGCTGCCTAGCAGCATGCTAACAGGCTTGGGCATGCTGTCTCACTCTGGCATTTCAAATGCAGTGTGTAGGCATGCACATACTACCTCCTCAAATTCAGCTGTGTAAAGAAGAGACCTGCAAGTCTTACATCTGCCACCCACCCTTCAACACTGAAACTGACTCCTGGTCTCTGCCATACCAATTTTCCCTCCAAGCTCTCCAAGAAGACAGAATTTCTTAGCAGCCTGAATGAAAACTCTTGAAACACCAACTGGGAGTACTGAACAATACTAATACAATTAAGCAAACTCCCCAAAACCTTGAGCTAAGCTACAGATATTCATGAGGTAAGCTTGAAATTGTCTTTGGCACTTTTGCCCTCTCTTTATAGTATTACACTCAGGAATAGCGTGTGATGCAGGACCTAAGCTAACTTCAGTCAAACTAGCTCTGAAACTGTAGGTGGGAAAAACACATTGAAGCACAGCTATATGGTTTCAACAACATTATGCTGCCTATATGAAAATCTCAGTTCTGGATATATATAAGTACTTGAAAATATTTTATTTTTCTTTTCTTTATGTCTTGAGAAAATTGAAGTGAAGAGTATTTCTAGAGATAAAGACTTTAGGTGAATGCAACAAAGATTTTCATAACAAGCTCTTATGCTGTACTCACTTGTTAAGTCAATAACTGTCAGTAAAGAACAAATTCCAAAATACATTTTTCTATTGTTTTTGTTAGAAAATGATCACCATTTCATACTGCAACTGTAATTGGATGGGGCAAAAATTAAGTATAAAATAAATGTTAAGTATACAATTAGGTATAAAAGTACAAAATCTTTCACTTTATTTTTAATATCTGTTTCAGGTAACTGGATATTTCTTCACTAGTACCACAAGACCTATTTTCTGTGTCATTATAGCACCCAAATATAAATCAGAAATTGTTGGAATGCTGATATTGTGTAACAGATCTACTAGTTTTATTTTTACTGATTTAGTGAATTCCAAAATGCAGCTAGCAATTCTGGGTGGATTTCCAGTGCCCATTTCAAATGCTACCCAGTGGCATGTTTTCACTTTCATCTCGGGGAAATCTGGCTTTTAACAGAGATCAAATATGTGCCTCCTCTGGTCCATAGGAGTCTTGCAACTTTCATCCAACTCAATACAAAATAAAGATGTAGATCTCCTTTTGTTCAAAACTGAATATAGTAGTCAGTCACTGTGTTCAGAAAACAAGTCTTATGGTCTTGTCCCTACTCATTTTAGTCAAGCAAAATACTGGCTAGGTTGAATAGATATTTCTATCAGATAATTAAATTAAGTAGCTACAACCTGGCCAGCTGCTCACAAACATAGAAGAGCTGTTTGTGCATGTGGATATAGAAGCCAGCTTGAGCTGCAAGGACCACAAGATGATGAAGTTGAAGAACCAGCAGAAGGTTCGAATTAAGGTGACCAGACTTTGTCATATTCATGAAGTTTATACATAGACTCTCCTAAGAAACAGGCATGAAGGGGAAGGATACTGACGAATTTTTTTAGACAGATTTGAGAGCCTTGGAATAAATTATCCCATTGTGAGGGAAGACTGGCAATTTGGGCAGAAAGCCTGCAGGCCTAGACCAGGAGCTTTTCAAACAATTTAAACACAAAAAGGGGACATACCACAAGTGGAGGCAAGGACAGGCAATAAATCAGGAGTATGACAGAATTGCTCAGCTACTTAGAAACAAAAAGCAGGAAAGTTCAAGTCCAGCTGTAGCAAAAAACAGCAAGGGACATTAGGTAAAAAGAGTCTAGAGATTATGCTAATTACAAAGGGAGGTTCAAAATATATATTGATGCATGTTGATACATGCATGGATATGTTGATGCATTGCCGGTGGGGGAAGGTGTAGACAACCTAATGACAAATGATGCAGAAAATATTTAAGTATTAAATGCCTTTTTTGCCTTGCCTTCACAGTCCTCACTGTGTATTTCTACAGTCCGAGGAGGACATGAACACTCAGCAGTAAAGAAGCAACAGATTACAAACTACTGAGGGAGGCTGGACATATTCAAGTCCATGGGGGCAGATAGAATTCACCAGAGACAACTGCCATTATGAAGCCAGTCTACCATCAGAAGTAGTCCCTGATGGCTGGAAAAAGGTTAAGACTACACCCATATTTAAAGAAATACTTTAAGACCTAAGAAGAATTCAAAATAATACACTGTGTGAGACTGGCACTAGTGTCTTCCACCAAATAGCAGACATGTTTACCTTGGTAAACAAAGTGGAACCCCCTGGCTGATGCCCCACTCTTAGCACTGAATCGCAGAAGAATTTGATTAGATGTAGCCAAAGGCAATGTCTCTCCTACAAATGAAAACAGAAAATAAATTAAGTATGCAAAACAGAAACAACAGTTACAGCTCTTCAGTATGTGATCAAATACACTGTTAAAGTACATAGTTTTATGTTTTCCTCTATAGTTAAAGAAAACGTAAATAACTGTATAAAATTAAATTTACCATTGGAGGTTTGAAAAATTGTCAGAATAAAAAGACT
The DNA here is from genome assembly GCA_035590195.1 of Aviceda cuculoides. Lineage (NCBI taxonomy): Eukaryota > Metazoa > Chordata > Aves > Accipitriformes > Accipitridae > Aviceda > Aviceda cuculoides. The sequence continues at coordinate 6,382,752 of JAVJGG010000017.1, read as the reverse complement.
TCATGATTCAACAACATAAACTTTCTGACATTTACTGCAGCTGTTGGAACTAGAGCTCCAATAAACTACTTGTCTGGGGAACCCTACTGCCATCTGGGGCCAAAATCATTAGAAGCATTTTTGGTTAACTTTTGTCCGTGATTGAGAGCTTTACCTTGCCTTGCAAAACACATTAAATAATTAAAAGTGTTTGAAAAATGCCACAGGGGATCTTCACATGATGTTTACCATTTCAAAACTAAACTGGAATGAGAGAGAGCAGATCCATGACTCGTTTTATGTAGTTGCTTCAATAAAATATACAGTAACACATGAATTGTACTACATTATTAACTTTCTAATAGCATTTCAGATTTTATATATTGACTTGAGGATTACTAAAGATGTTTAATACACTTTATCTCCTTTCCTGAGATATCTATCTACAGTCATGATAAAAGTTCAGTAACAAATCATACAGACAAAATTACAGTACTTTTACACTGCCACTCCATATGACAACTGTTTTTATTCTCACTGGATTATATCAATCCATATTTTAGGAAATTCTACTGAAATGAATGATAATGCACTAATTTAAAATATCTTAGATAACTGGATAAATAGGATCTATAATTCTTTCACCTAGATCAGTTTTGTATTATTGTAACTAGCAATTCCACATAACAGAAACCTATCCTAAACCAATGTAAAGCAAATATATCACAAGTAACAAGTAAAAATCACAAGTTTAAATTCCCTGCAATTATTTTCAAATGTCTGCTGTGAAAACAGACATTAGTTTCAACTTCTTTATATGTTTGATGCAGTAAAATTGGGTGCTTAAATGAGTTGTCTCTTAAATTTAAACATTAAAAAGCAAACATTTTGTTTTATTGCTGAACTCTTGCCAGTAATTAAACAAATTTTAAAATAAATCTGTGAACTCTTATTATGACACAAATAGCTAGGATTTACCAGAGGGAAATGATGACCTGAATTTTTCAAATAATAAAATGTTTTCTATAAATCAAATAGATATGTTACATTCTTTTAATATCAAGTATTTCTGCAGTTATTCAAAGTGAAAACCAAGAAGTCATGAAAAATCCTGGGTTGCAAGGAATCTTAAACTCACATATAAACTCTCCTAAATACTAGGAGTGTATGAGAAAACACATTCCTAGCTGCAGAAATATATTTATATATTATCCACTTGAGATGAACATAGCCATTATATATACATACATTGGAAACTCTGGCCATGCTGAAATCCATTTAAGTTTAGTTATGATTTCATAGGGTCACCATTTTGCTTTAGTTACCTGAATGCAACAGCTGGCCTGCTTTAATCTAAGTGCTGTTTGCATACAGATAATTTCATCCTGTGAATACAAGTAACTTGTGTTTAAATTAGATATTCAGAAAATGTAGATGTGTAATTGACAGAGTTTAGGGGCAGAGAAGATAATTATACCATCCAATGTGCTCTCTTACATAAAGATCTGAGAATTTCATTCAATTATTTCTGCACTCATCCTAGTAATCAGTTCTTGCCTAAATCATATGTTCCAGAAGAATGTCTTGATTCAAAGATTTAGAAGGGTCTTCTATTTCCCTTGGCATCATGTTCCAATGACTTTATTACTATATTTCCAAATGAAATTTGTAACATTCTCCTGTGTTGGAGTTTCAGAAACTCTTCTGTTTTTTTTCTGTTAAAGGAATTTTTCCCCATACGGGTTGCTAGGGGGAC
>JAVJGG010000017.1:6362833-6380917 GCA_035590195.1 Aviceda cuculoides | reverse complement strand
ACACCACGGTGCGAACGCGCCGGGAAGGGCGAGGCAGCGGCCAGGCCGGGGGGCGCTGCTCCTGCCTTCCTTGGCAGACACCTGTCTTTCAAACCAAGACATCCTGATTTATTTTTTCCATACTGAGCCATGCAACAAATGTATACTTCTTATCTTTGTTACTTACCTGAGTGGGATCCAGACAGTGAACTAAGAAGTCTAGCCTGAGAGTTTTCTCCATCAAATAATTCTGCCACATCATTCAAAGCTGTCTGAAAATAGGCAAATTGTCCAAACACAACTACATTAAAGAAAAAAAAAAAAAAGAGAGAAAAAAAAAAAAAAGAGAGAAGATAAAGCAAGAACCTAGTCTTTAAAAACAAATTTAATGAGGTATTTTTGCTTGTCTTACCAGTGGATTCTTGCATGAATCCTTTCCAAGTTAATTTATTGTCTACCATCATAAAACAGCTGCATTAAATATAAGTAATAAGAATCTCATGTGCTTTTCCTTATTTCCTTAATTTTAATTAAAAAAAAAAAAAAAAAATCATTCTTTCCCCAAAAGTGTGCTCTCCAGTCATCCTTATTGCATACATACCTATAAGAATAAGAAAATGGAATATCTAAACAGGAAAGTTTTTTAACCAAAATTTCATTACCAACCTTATCAGCTATTAAGGAGAATCTATAGTCACATATGACTAGTTGCTTATCCAGCTTTAATCTGAGGAAGAGGTTTTAAACTTATTGATTTGGCTATTTTTGCAATTTTGTATTAGCACTTATTTTATCAGAAAGCATATAAAAACTGATCAAATAGTAAAAATATCAATGTGTTACTGGTTTTGACATATTGCTACACTTAATTTGCACTTCAGCTGTAAGTAATTTAAAGTGTATTAACAAATAAATCATTTAATTATACAACACATCTCACTAGTAAATATCAAATGGTTCACTGAATTCAAGTATCAGACAGCAGTAGAAACATGAAGTAATAGATCAGTAAAATCAAGCCAATAAAAATATTACTTTGTCACTCCAGCCACCCATATTTTATTAACAAGGGAGGAATCTGTTTTAAAATTATACCTATTCCAGATTCTGCATACAAACCACAGGTATTCACCGCAGCACAATTTCTGTACAGATTGTATTTTCCAACTTTTTGTAAAGTTCTTAAATTTTTTAACTTTTTTTTTTTTTTTTAAACAATTTGCATAGTCCAACCTCCTGATTTTGAAAAGCTGGGCTAACTTTGAAGTTAAAATAGATTGCTCAGGTCTTTTTCAGAGCAAATTTTGAAAATTGGCAAAAATTCTTCTTTGAGCTACCTGTACTTAATTGCTGTCATGGTGAAAAATGTTTTCCTTATGTCCAGTTGGAATTTGTTGTGCTACAACTTGTGACTACTGCCACTTGTTCTCTTACTGCATACTTCCAGAAGGAAGGGTCCTCCTGCACTTCTCTTCTCCAGGCTGAACTTCCTTCAACTTTTCCTTGTACTGTGCTTCCTAATCATCTTGCTGGCTCTCTGTTGGGCTTGCTCTATTTTGGCAATCTGTGCCTTGTAATTTGGAAGCACAAAACTATAGACATATTTTCCAGATGCTAGTTCATGAAGACTACGAAGAGGAAAACTGTGCCTTCTCTCAACTTGCAGGCTATGTCCTTGCCAACGAAACCCAGTGTGCAGTTAGCCTTCACTGGTGCATGAGCATCCTTTCTGCAAACTATTGTCAACTAGAAGTAAAGTTATTGCAACGTTCTTCAATCCCAAAACCTATTAGAACTGCTAAAAATAAACATTTAAAAATAAAATTTGTACCACGAATGAAAAAGGATTTGGTTTAAGTTGTGTCTATGGCCAGTACATTCAAGTAACTTTTCTGTCAGACCTTCTTCAAATCAGGACCATCCTGAGATCCAGTAGGGAGAAATTATTTTGTCAGGTACTTACCAAGCATTGTAAATGTTAGCTATAGATTATGCTTGTGGCAGTTTCTAACAAATAAGAATAAAAATATTTATTTGTTTAGATGGCTGGTGAAAAGGTTGTCTAATTTTTCAACAGCATATGGTAAAATATGAAATTTTGAGCATTATTTATTAACATATTCTAAATTTTGATAATATTAAGATATTCAATATACTAATTAAACACCAAAAAAATTTAAACATAATGTAATTATGTTAAAGAACTTCACAACTACTGATATGGGCTGAGAGATATTTTGCATGTTCTCTGTCAGGAATTCTAGTGAAAATATTGTGTAATAAAGCCTCTAATTGGATAAATGTGTGTCTCTCTAAAGCTCCAATAGCATTTCACTGTAACTACTGCCCTGGGGAATCTAATGACTCTGAATGATTTGACAGATCCTTTCTATAAGTTGCAGCCACTTTCTTGCTCTACTGGTTATTTTCTTGTATTCTATGCAATTCTAGCAGGAAAAAAGAATTATATCCTAGCAAATCTCCCTCTCTCTTGTAGAAAAGTGAAAACTATAGTAAAAGAATACAGAGTACTTTTAAACTTTCCTGTAGTTCAAATCTCAAGGATTTGTGTTATTCCCACCCTTAAAACATTTATGAATAACTTTTACATGATGCATATTGTGTTTTTTTAAAAGGACAATAACTAATTAAAATATATTTTATTTGATAATTATTTAACCATTGTTATTGCAAATGTATTTCTTTTTTTGCTGAAGAAATGCTTCTGAAATTTAAGAACAAACTTTCTAAAACATGATGAAAATGGAATTAATCATATTCTTACTATAAAGCCGTGAACAAAAATTGTGAACAAAAACATTGAGCTTGTCTCTAATAATAATAATAATAATAGCAGACTAGTAATCAAGAGTTCAGTACCAGAATGATATAATGAATTACTATTAGCAGGTGTAATAAACTTTTCCCAAGCTCACAACCTGTAAATCTCTAATTGCTTTTGTCAGCAGCTTTCCAAATCCCTCAGTGAAAAAATGTTGAGTCCTTACAGGTTTCGTTGCATACAGAAAGTACCAAACACACTAAGTTGCTATGCATTCAGTCTTTTGGTACGTAAGTAGTAAAATGGACCTTACTGCTATTTGTCTGGACTTCAATTAGAGAAACCTGCTTTGCAGAAAACAATGCCCTGCATACAATTGCACACGTTTTAGAGATTTTGTCCAAGTATTTTGACACATTGAAATAATCATTTTTGTGACTTTTCACAAACATTTCTGGTACCTTTATGTAAAACTGCTTTCTTTCCCTCCACTGTACTTGTTAAGTGTGATCCTACTCATCTAACCCTTGTTAAAACATGAAAAACAAAAAGTTAAAGTATAGGAGAACATATGATGCTTGTTTTTTGACAACTGACTTTTTACTTTGCAGGAAGCTTGAATGAATGATTATCCTATGACGATGAATGATGTAATCAATGAAAGTATTCAGGATATGCTTGGAGAGCAGACACAGGTGGCTTAGCTGAAGTCTATTGATTACTCTAGGGAGAAGTAAAATGTCGAAGTCCTAGAATCAATTTCCATGTCAAGAATACATTTATTTTTAATAAGCAATTTGCAATACATGGAAAATCTAAGGTCACTATTACATATGAAGGACATTTGAATAGTAGACAATTATTAATGATTGATAAATCAGTAGAAGAAATTCTTACCAAATTCTTTAGGTACAGTTATTGAATAATGGCAAGTCTGTCCAGCAGTGTAATTATGAGGATAACTTGGTGATAAAACCACTCCCTCTGATCCAGTATACTGCCCTCCACATGGTGCTGGAAACAAAACAGAAAGAAATATGTTATATTAATTACACTTGCCTGTATTACTTCACCCTGAAAATGAAAACCTAAAGATTACAAAGTAACAGTTTAGTGGTTTTGCTTTTGTTTGGTCTTCCTATAATGACATATCAATTAGTTTTTTCTCAGTATATAATTTTTACTGAAATTTCTTTAAAATTAGAATACATGAGAGTTTCACTTGACTACAAGTATTCCTATAGGACTGGAGTATAAATTATTTCGCTGAAGGAAACTGTAAACATAAAATTTAGGTGGGTGGGTTTGATTTGAATATATGTCTATAACTGTCTATCTATATATCCATGTAAAAAAAAAGCTCAGAAAAAAAATAAGGTATTGCATAAATAAATGGCACACCACAGCTATCCTGAGTCTCAGAGGAATACATAAATATGCTCATCATACCCTGTACAGAATGCCATGGATTCTGCTTTGTGAATGGATGCTTAAATTGCCTTGCTTTTCACAACTTCTTACATGATTATCAAAAGAGCATATAGATTATACATATAAAAAAACCACTTCAGATTCCTATGTGTATAAAATAGAACAGAAAGAATAAGAGAAACTCTTTACAGCTACAGGAGTTAGAAGGGATATTTATGGACAGTGGAGCCCCAACCTTCAAGACTAGTCAGGCATGTAAATAGCAATTCTGCCCATATCACAAGAAAAAAAAAAAAGAATAATGCATGTGTGGTGTGTTCCTTCCACGTTCAGGCAATAAACGAGGCATGCTAAGGGACTGCTGGGTTTACCAATGATAACTGAAAGCATTATATCACAGGAAGTCTGTGTCTCAAGGATTTTTCAGGAAAAGCCAAGGCAGGGAGCGGATGAAAGGGATATGTGCTTTTGGAGAAACAGCAAGCATAAGGAGTGACTATTTTTAAGTTAAAATATCTCCTTGTGCTGGATATTGAGTAAATACATTTGTATACATTGAAAACAAAGTATTGCTGTCACTTTTCTCAGCTTTTGAGAACTAATGAAAAGGCTTGGCTACTTATCAAAATGTTTATTAAAATATGTCTTATAATAATTACATTAGTTATATGCAATCCAGTGCTCTTTTTTTTTTTTTGATCTAATTATTTCATCAAACACTACTAAAAACTATAGATTTTACAAGAATAAAAGATTGTTGTACAATGTTATTTTACCCAAGAAGCCAATAATGAAATTATTTTTTAAAATAGATACAATAAATAATTAAAAAACAGAATAAAAAATAGATACATTAAATTATTAAAAATACTTTTAAGCAAGGAAAACATCATTGCATAATCTAAAGAATTCCTTTCTGCTATAAAGAACAAAGTAAACCAATGTTATTCCGCTCTGGGAATCTCACAGCAGATTACATTTTAACAACTGCCTGGAAAGTAGCTCTGAGGAGAGGGACCTGGGGTCCAGGTGGACAAGCAGCTCATTGCTCTGGGGCTATCCAAGGACCTTGCTACTTGCTCCTGGCTCTGCCGACCCGGCTCCTGTGCTGCAGGCAGTGCTTAGTGAGCGAGGGCCCAGCCTGGGCTTTGGTCATCCTCAGCTCCTGGCTCATCCGCCCTGCAGAGCAGACCTGCTCCTTCTGCTCCCTGACAGCGACTGGCCTTTAAAATCACACTTGAAATCTCTCTACAAGTTAAACTTGCTTATACAGGCAGCAATTAAGACTACAAATCAGGATCTTCTCTTAGCTGCTGATATGAATTATTCAAAAATCCAGTGTAATGGTAGAAGATGAGAAGTTTAATCTATCAGTAGGCTGAATAGCATTATGTGGCTGAGGTGAAACTCAAATATCACAAGGTATCAGTTCATGCCATGAATTTAAAATCTTTTTCTTTCTCTTCTTGCTTTGAGGATACCAAAAACTAAGCCACAAAGTCTATCTTCTAACTGCCAGACGAAATTCTCAAGTCATGAACATTCCACTGGAATTAAAGTATATCCCTTATGCTTAATTTCGAACAAATGTCAAAGTTACAGAATTGTAAAAATGTTCCCTTCTAAAATGTGTTTTCCTATTTTTACATATGTTTTTGATAATTATTTGATAATATCTGTGATAACATCTTTGTAGTATATTCACTCTGTAAGGAAAGCCTGAGTGGTTGGACTAAAAAAGATGCAGGAAAAGTTCTCTTGTAGGTTAAGGCTGTAAAATTTATCAGTGCAGTGCTGTGGCAGTCAAACATGTCCTAAACAGAGCTCTCAGTTTGGACTGTAAGTAACATTTGTTTTAGTGAGCAAAACCTACATTTTTGGAGGATGTATTTTAATAACTTCATTATGGATTGTGAAATAAATAATAAAAACAGGATGCCTGAGACTTTCATTAGTGTTTCAGAATACAGCTACTGGTAGCTGCTGTTACCTAGATAAATACAAAATTTGTTTTCATCATGCCTGACTGTAAAATGCTACCTTAAAAAAATCCCAAACAAACAATAAAAAATGCACCACAAAGAAATAAACTTGAATTACTTCACTTAATCAGGGTAATTGACTTAAAGAACTAAGTGCATCATTTTCAGAGAGTCTTAGGATTTACTATACAGCACTCATTTTAAGTTCTTTTCCATTTTTCATGCTTCAAAATTTGTAATGTTTTTTCATACAATATTTTAAAGTTCAAAAAGGGGCAATTGACTGTCAGCATAAATAAAGAAATATAAACTCAGAACATTGTGCTAAAATTTTTGTTCTTGAGCATCGTGAGCATTTTTGTTTTGATATTTTCAGTTTTGATTGGGTTAAGTTGTATATTACAAGAGGGCTTTATGTGACAACAAAGGTGATCCTGAGTGCATTTTGGTTCTGGCCTCCTATACGACTCATACCCTTACAATTATGTATAAATATGTTTTATTAATGGATCTGTATTTCATATCTATGTTTAAACATAAAATAATTTATTTTGTTTACACTTTCCACTCACATCACTGTTTTTGCTTCAAATTATTAGTGTCTCAACTTTACTCAAAACCATGCCCTGTGACAAAAAGCGTTCTTTACTTCCTTTGGATCTCTGGCACAGCCATCATTACAGTACTACGGTAAAATAAGACTTACAGGGATCCAAAGAGCTCATACAGTCCTCAGTAATTTGTGGTTCCATTATAACCCACAATTTGAGACTTTTGTCCTTCTCATAAATCAAGTCTATTTTATTAAAGAGTTATTTAAGACTCCACAAAGAAGTATAAATAGATAAATATGTGTTTATCTAGCACGATTTACTCCATACTAGAGACACAAGTGTAGGAGCCATGTAAATGATACTTTAAAAACCTCCACACCTTAACTGAAGTCATAAGAGTATGTGTTTAAAAATAGAACACACAGTAAACTGTACTAGATAAATAGACTTAAAGTACTTTCACAAGCATGTATTCCAGTTTAGTTCTGATCAGATTTCACAGAGTCAAGATACGCAAAATTTCAGTTAGTAATTTCTGCTTCTTTAGACACCCAGTGTTATTTAGAATAGGTATCACAAGCATCCCAATACTGCATTAATTGTCACCTTGGAATAAGAATTATAATTACTGAGGCAGAAAATTAAAATGACATCTCAGAGCTACAGCTATATAATTTATCTTCTATCCCTTGCTTCAGCATTCGTGTTGTATAAATATAGAACAATTTCAACAAATCAAAAGAAAGTTACATATACTAAGTTATTGTCAATAAAGTACCAAATGATTTATGTTGAAAAATAATCTCCTGTAAAATTTTAGATTTTTAATTATCTGTTGGATGATCCTCAAAATGAACTCAGTGTGAGATATTGATATCTTTTTTGTTAAAATACAGGTATTGCTTTAGGAGCTCTGTCTGTCTGTTCTACACTTATTTCTGTGTGTAAAAAATAGAGGATTCAAAAGAACATTTCCCTCAAGTTTTTATTCCATATTTTATAAAGTGTAATAGAAATAGGTAGTACTTTTATAGCAAATTATTTCTTAAGAAATAGGATGTTCATTCTGCTTTAAAAAATATTAAGAAAATTAACACTGATTTTTAAATTTAAATTTGAATTTTGTGTCAAAGACACAAACAGCCCAAAAAATAAGATGAAAAGTGTATCAGTTTACAAGGTGAACCACAGGTCATTTTTCTTTTTCTACACTACTCAGTGTTTTATAACAACTTCTTAAATAATGCAAAATATAATTGTTCTACAAAGGTACTTTCATAAGGTATTAAAGCTAAGCTACTGCAATGCCAAAGCAAAAGCTGTGTTCTGCACTCTTCATAAGCAAAACAATCATCCTGCTGTTCCATGTGCTCTAAATAGTCATGATATGGAAGGAAAAAAACACTTCCTATTTTTCTTTAAAATCTTTTAATAAACAAAAGTTTTGTTATTTATTAAAATCAACAACCCCTGAGGAAAAAACATCCATCCTAATTCTTCTTTTTCTGTTGATGGTAGTCAACACGCTGAATGTGAGCCAGCAATGTGCCCTTAGAGCAAAGGTGGCCATCAGCCTCTTGAGCTAAGTGTTAGGAAGATCATTTGCCAAAACACCAAGGGAGGTGATCCCTTCCCTCTACTCAGGGGGAGTTTAGCCTAGGAAACAGAAGCCTCGGTTGGATCTTATCAATGTGTATAAATAGTTGATGGGAGGAAATGAAGAGGAGGGAGAAGCCACTGTTCTTAGTAGTGTCCACTCCAGAACAAGAGGCAATGATCACAAATTAAAACAACATTCCATTCTAAACACAAGAAAACACTTTACTGTTGTGAGGGTAGTCAAACACTGGCACAGGTTGCCCAGAAAGGTTGTGGAGTCTCCATCCATGGGGATATTGAAAACCCAGCTGGACACCATCCTAGGCAGTCTCTTCTAGGTGATCCTGCTTGAGCAAGGAGGTTGGAGTAGGTGATCTCCAGAGGTCCCTTCCAACTTCAGTGATAATATGTACAGGGGTCCATCCAGGAGATAGCTAACTATGGTGTAGGTTGAGGACCATCCAGGAGGCAGGGTCAGAAAGGGAACTTTAAACAAGTACATGTAACATAACTCAGATAGGGAGTGAAGGCTCAGGGCTGAGTTTAAATAGAACTCCTGAGCCTTTGAACTGGGGTTGTAAACGGAGATCCCAGCTGAAGCTGGTCAGGGCAATTAAAACCCATCTGTGCTCTCAGGGACACGCTTGCAGGTATTAAAGTTAAAATCTACACAAGTTGATACTTTAATACCCTGTGATTCAAACTAATAATAATAACAATGAAAACAAAACAACAACAACAATAACAGGTGCATACAATAATAAGCATATATAATAATGATAGGTATATAACAGTAATGTTATAAATAATAGAAATGTGTCTAGAGTAATTTCACTTTTTGTGGGAAAATCTGTTTAGCATGCAGATATTGACCTGTTGCTCTAATCTGAAAGCCTTGGAAATAAATGATGCATACTTTTGAATTATTCTGGGTTCTCTGTTTCATTGGTAAATTACTGTTTTTCTTCACAGAGTGGTTCTACAATCTCCATACCTTTCTTTAAATTGCCATAACCTATAATTGTGGATATTCTACCCACCTCTGAAAAGAGGAGTTTAAATGACATATACGTATGTGTGCATATGTATGTGTGTGTGTGTGTGTATATATATATAAATAAAAATGTGTATGTGTGCTTCTGTGTGTGTATGTACAGGTATATATTTGCACTGGTGAGAACAAGTACTATGGGGAGCAGCTGAGGGAACTGGGATTGTTTAGTCTGGAGAAAAGGAGGCTGAGGGAGACCTTATTGCTCTCCTCAACCACCTGAAGGGGGGTTGTAGTGAGGTGGGTGCTGGTCTCTTCTGTTGGGTGGCTGGAGATAAGACAAGAGGAAATGGCCTCAGGTTGAGCCAGGGGAATTTTAGATTGAATATTGGGAAAAATTACTTAATCAAAAGGGTTGTAAAGCACTGGAACAGACTGCCCAGGGAAGTGGTTGAGTCACCATCCCTGAAGGTATTTAAAAGACATGTAGATGTGGCACTTCGGGACATGGTTTAGTGGTAGGCTTGGTATTGTTAGGTTAATGGTTGGAATCGATGATCTTAAGGGTCTTTTCCAACTTAAAGGAGTCTATGATTCTTAATTTGTGTGGTTTTCTGTGTGCGTCAGGGCAAGGATTACAATCCGAAGTGCCTGAAATAATGTGAGACTTGTACTGAAGTCTAGTAGAGTGATGTTTTTGTAGCTGAAGTCATACAGAGAAATAGCAATTAAGCAGTATGGATAATCAGCAACCCACTGTATCAGCTTCCCATGCCTTTTTTCTTTAGGAGTATAGACATAGACTTAGGCTACGGCTACATTGGACACTAAACACTACAAGAACCTATTCTTTGTCCTGGACACCAACCAGCATGATTGGCTACAGCAGATACCTGTAATAGTACTAGTACTACTACTCTCACTTTCAGAAATAAATGTGGGTGGCCTACCAAGAATAGCCTCTGTCCCATGCTTACTCCTGCACTATGACAAAGAAATTTTAAAGAGTGCTGTAAGGTCTGGATCAAAATCATGCCTGGAAATAGTCTAACAACTTAAATCTAACAACCTATTTCCAGCCCCACTCCTTACTCTGAGCATAATTCAAATAGTATTTGCATAGTTTAAGTTGTTATATCCTTTTAAAATGTAGTTCTAAATTACTATCACTAGGAAATTAGTACATGAAAACAATGCATCTTGAGACTATGCGGGAGCACAGATAAATCTCTATTTTTACAAATCAGTCATATATTGAAGCTCCATTTTGTTGAAAGGACTAACCCTACTTGCAGTCTAAGAAACAATAAACTGGCAAGAGACAATACAAGGAGAATAAAAAGAAACAACTGATTGGCCAGTAATCCTTCATAATTATTATTTAGTCTATTTTATATGGATTCTCATACAGATCACAATGCCTTCCACTAAAATTTATGTAAAGGGGAAACCATGGAAACTTACATATTACATTGTAATCATTATTATGAACATAACAATATGTGTTGATTTCAGAATTTAAAGACATTTTAAATACTTAAAACAATACATTAGTGACTCAACTATAGTCCAAAACTCATATCGCCATAATTTTTATTTTTTAACTTCAATTTTTTTTGATACAAGTTATATGCATAGAAATACTATAGCCTCAGGGACTGAGAAACTCTGAATTCACTGCGGGGACAAGGGAAATGGTAAGAAAATGGTACATACCATTACAAGATGGCAATGCTCTGTTCCATGCTGGCTTTCCATCTGCACCAATTACACAAGTCATAGTTGAAGGATTGATAATCTTGTATCCAGAATCACACTGGTAAGTAATAGTTGAACCAAGCTTAAAGTCTGCTCCTATTCTTGTCCCATTCATGATGTTTCCAGGATCAAAACAAGCTTCCCGTGGCTTTTCTGTTAAAATTAATTAAAATAGTTTACGTTTTTCAACAGCTTATAAAAATATTTTTTCTTGTTTCTGTATGTTTACTATAAGATCATGGATGTTTGCATTACATTGGTTAGCTGACCAAAGAAATTATATTGAGAGGATCTAACCAGCAGCATTTTCTTCCTACCTTTTGTTAGTAGAACTCTCCAAAAACTGAATTACTCCAATAAAGTTTAGTAATGTAGAAGAAAAACTACCATTTCTAGAACTCACTACTTACCACTATTATGTTTTTTAACCAAGTAACCAGTACTCAATAACTTCTGATTAGAAAGCTGCCATTCAATGGAATAATTTATACATTAAAAACATATTGTTATTTCATGCTTCATATTTAAGAAGATCTAATAATAATTGAAGCTTGAAGGCTGACAAAATAAGCACACCAGTTATTTTCTGGCATGAGCTAATAGGTACGAAATCTTTAAGTCGAAGTGAGTATAGACAGCGATGTTAACGAGACTAGTAATTCATTCACCATCTTCGGCAACTTAAAATACAAAGAAAAGGGATGGGAGAAATAATTCATATTAGTAATTGTTTCAAGAATATGATTGAGATGATCTTCAAATAGGAAGGATTTAGGCACAGAACATTCTTTATGACTAAATAAAATAAAATATTAGTATTACTATACTGTGGGTGATTATGCAATACTTTTTCCTACCAAAGGCTTACATACAACTCAGTCCTTTCAAAATCTACGAAAAAATTGTGTAATATTACTTCTATAAATAATATTTTGCTAAATATCTGAACTCTTTAGGAGGGGAGGACGCACTTAACAAATAAAAGTTCATTTCAGGAAGCAAAGATTTTGTATTAAAAAATTCCAGAGTCAAATTCATAGTCGAAGTTTACAGCATGTCCTCCTTCCCTTATTAAACATTAATAAAACAGGTATTTTAATGAAATACTCAAGGAATATTACCAGAAAATAAAACTAGATGTCCATGATCACAAACGATCAGCTCCTCCTCAGGCGCATTCCGCAGCAGAGCAGAGCACCGGGATGTACGGGAGTGGGTAGGGGGGTCTACAGCCGCGGAAGCCTCAGGGGAGCGTGGAAGCCCCAAGGGGGTGCAGAAGCCCCAGGGGGTGCGGAAGCCCTGGGGGGTGCGGAAGCCTGCCAGGAGCCGGCAGCTCTCCAGAGGGAGAGCAGCTGAGGAGGCTTGGGGGGGGCCAGGCGTAATGGCGCCCACTCCGGCTCCCACCACGGGCAGGCCGCAGGAGCACCGGCGACCAGAGCGGGCACACAAGGCTTGGTGCGGCAGCCAGAGCATGGCGCAGGAGGGCACCTCTTCGAAGGAGGAGCATTCCACTAGCCTATCGGAGAGGCTTGAGGTGCACAGAACCCAGCCACCTTCCTTTCATCATCTGCGCAGGCCAAGGGCACTCACCCTACCTGAGCCTCAAGGCAGAACGGTGGGTGCTGGTCTGGGGGCACAGGCTTCAGCTCCGTCTGAGGAGTCTGCACCTGCTGCCCCAGCACTGGGCGATGCCTCCCCCCAGACGGAGCTGCCGAAGGGAGAGGCTGCAGTGCAGACCTCAGACCCCAGGAAGGGCCAAGACCTTTCTCCTGAGGCAGGGACAGGCAGCAGAGCGGCCTGCAAAAGCTGTGCCCAGGTGGAGGACCTCCTGCAGCAGGTGGTTGAGCTACAGGAGGTGGTGAGAAGGCTGGGAAAAAAGGAAGACCCAGGGAACTACAGGCCAGGCAGTCTCACCTCTGTGCCCGGCAAGATCATGGAGCACATCTTCCTGGAAACTATGCTAAGGCATATGGAAAATAAGGAGGTGACTGATGACAGCCAACATGGCTTCACTAAGTGCAAATCATGCCTGACAAATTTTGTGGCTTTTTACAACAGGGTTACAGTGTTGGTGGATAAGGGAAGAGAAACTGATGTCATCTACCTGGACTTGTGAAAAGCATTTGACACTGTCCCGCACAACATTCTTGTCTCTAAATTGGAGAGACATGGATTTGATGGATGGACCACTTGGTGGATAAGGAATTGGCTGGATGGTCGCACTTAAAGAGTTGCGGTCAACAGCTTGATGTCCGAATGGAGACCAGTGATGAGTGGTGTTCCCCAGGGGGTGGTATAGGGACCGGTGCTGTTTAACGTCTTTGTTGGCAACATGGACGGTGGGATTGAGCGCACCCTCAGCAAGTTTGCTGACAATGCCAAATATGTGGTGTGGTCAACACACTGGAGGGAAGGGATGCCATCCAGAGGGACCTTGAGAGGTGGGCCTGTGCAAACCTCATGAAGTTCAACAAGGCCAAGTGCAAGGTCCTGCACATGGGTCGGGGCAATTCCAAGCACAAATACAGGCTGGGCAATGAGTGGATTGAAAGCAGCCCTGTGGAGAAGGACTTGGGGGTGTTGGTTGACGAGAAGCTCACCAAGACCCTGAAATGTGCAATTCCAGCCCAGAAAGCCAACCATAGCCTGGGCTGCATCAAAAGAAGTGTGACCAGCAGGTCAAGGGAGATGATTCTCCCCTTCTACTCCTGTCCTGGTTTTGGCTGGGACAGAGTTAATTTTCTTCCTAGTAGCTGGTACAGTGCTTTATTTTGGATTTACTATGATAATAATTTTGATTACACACTGATGTTTTGGTTGTTGCCAAGTAGTGCTTATCCTAAGTCAAGGATTTTTCAGTTTCCTATGCTTTGTCAGTGAGGAGGTGCACAAGAAACTGGGAGGGAGCATGGTCAGGACAGCTAACCTGAACTAGCCAAAGGGATATTCCACAGCATAGGATGTCATGCTCCGTATATAAACTGGGGGGAGTTGGCCAGGAGGGGCGGATCAGTGCTCAGGGACTGGCTGGACATTGGTCAGCAGGTGGTTAGCAATTGCATTGTGCATCACCTGTTTTTCTTGAGTTTTATTTCTTTTCTCTTTTTTTTTTTTTTTTTTTTCCTCTTGATTGTCCTCCCTGTCCCACTGGGGCTGGGAGAGGGAGAGGTGAGCAAGCAGCTGCATGGTGCTTAGTTGCTGGCTGGGGTTAAACCACAACTCCACTCTCTTGAGATCCCACCTGGAGCACCGTGTTCAGCCCTGGGGGCCCCAACAGAAGAAGGACATGGACCTGTTGGAGTGAGTCCAGAAGAAGGCCATGAAGATGATCAGAGGGCTGGAGCACCTCTCCAATGAGGACAGGCTGAGAGAGTTGGGGTTGTCCAGCCTGGAGAAGAGAAGGCTCTGGGGAGACCTTATAGCAGCCTTCCAGTACCTTAAGTGGGCCTACAAGAAAGCTGGAGAGGGACTTCTCACAATGGCATGTAGTGATAAGGCAAGGGGTAATGGCTTTAAACTGAATGAGGGTAGATTTAGATGAGATGTAAGGAAGAAGTTCTTCACTGTGAGGGTGGTGAGGCACTGGAACAGGTTGCCCATAGAGGCTGTGGATGCCCCTTCCCTGGAAATGTTCAAGGCCAGGTTGGATGGGGCTTTGAGCAACTTGGTCTAGTGGAAGGTGTCCCTGCCCATGGCAGGGGGTTGGAACTTGATGATCTTTAAAGGTCCCTTCCAACCCAAACCATTCTATGAATCTATGATTCTATCGATTTTATATAGAATATTAAATAATGTACTTAACAAAATATTGAGTTCTTAGGCACAAATATAGTGCCCATTGAATATAACAACTTTTAAAAATATACTGTTCTGCTCTTATATGTTATATTTTTATTTTCTTATTGCTTCATATAACTTCCCATTGCATAGATGCACACATATCAGACTATGCTGAGAACAAAAAAACCCCACACATAGCAAAAATGTGTATGCACATTTTCAACAGGTATCTTTCTCTCTTTATCTCCTGCTCAACTTGCAATTTTCTTTCCTTGCAGGCCAACAAGACTTCCTGGAACAAACTGTTTTCTCATTTTATTTATATTTTGTTTCAAGTTTAGATAGGAACAAACAGACTAAGATTTCATCTATGGCAATATGACAATTACTTTTGGAAGAAAAGCCTTGCCAGTGTGGAGAATAATGCATGATGCTGAATGAAAGATGAAGACTAAATATAAAAATGATTTAATAGTTCTTTTTAACCTCCCTCTCTTTTATTGTTATGTTATTTCTATATTCTTTAGATATTTTTGTTCCTTCATTTTTGACATGTACATTAATGTAGTTTACTTCCGTGTCAAGAATAAAAAGCTGAGGCAGCACCTCTGCTAATGAAAAAAAGCTTGATAAATCTCAGCAGAGATGACAATCAAGCCAGAGACAGCATCTGCAACCACAAAAGAAATCAGCATTTGAAGTGAGTGCGTGTCTTTATTTAATAAACAGTCAGCATAACGCATTCTCTGGCTTGTAATATGTACCCCCCCAAAATGCAAATATTGTCCTGCAGCAGTTATTAAAAAATGCATATGTAGATTCAACAACAAAGTGGAAAGGAAAATTTATTGGTATACAAGAAAGCAGCAGCAGTCGTATACTAATTGGGTAAGACAATTCCATTATTCTAAAACTCATTTTCAAATGTTACTTTTGATGTGTGTCTTCTATCTCTACTTTTTTTTTTCTGGAAAATGAAAACTTGCATAAGTAACATGCGAGAGATTTTATGAAAGAGGATTTCTGTGTTCCTCCACACATTTACAGAAAATAGTTTTGAAAACCTACATCGATGCAGAGGTATTTGGCAGTTCAGTATGAGTACGTCTAGAAGTAGACAGATTTGAGTCTCAATAAATACTAAATAACATTTCTTTCCCTTTATCTTTCCATAGGTTATGGTGAGAACAGTACCTTTATAGTCAATGGCAAATCCTGACATTCCAACAGAAGCATCACTGCGAAAGGCCAGAAACAGACTGTTACCACTGCTCTCTATTCTTTCAGGAGCCTGTGAGCCTTGAAAGCTCCCAATTAGAGGACTGTTGGAATCTTCCCCTTCATAAATATGTAGAAAATCATAACTGGGTTCCATATTGAAACTGAAAATAAAGGAAAAAGAGAATTAAGTCTTTATTTCTTTTTCGTGAGTTAAACACTACTGTGACTAAGGCTGCCAGTCTTCTGCCTAACACATTTTCTTCTCAACAAATAAAAGTCTTTTTAAATATGATTCACAGTGCAAATTTACCAACTTTCAGTGGAGTTCTCTTTACCATTGATTTGAACACCTTCAGCTTTCCAAAAGATCTACTATCAGGCCATTGTGCAGGCTCTGTCTACAGTCAATGAAAAAGAAGCATATCCTCCCACCTATCCTAAAAAGCTTTCTCAAGATGGAATGAATCACCTGCTGCAGAAAGACTGCCTCTTACCAGTGATCATGATCCAGGCAAGTAGCTTAAATTAAAAGTCCAGCTTTTAGTTGGCTAAACGCGATGATACTAAATCTACCCATTACAAGCACAAATTTATCACTTTAGAAACAAGATGCCTTCATACAGAAAGAACACTGTCCTGGAACTTCCCTTTGTTCATACCCAAATTATATCAGGGAATTACGATAAAGTGAATTATTATTCTCACTAAACCATCTATGCTATGCATATTTGATAACATTTATATGTTTATACAAAGCAATTATGAAGATAATACAAACGGAATGTCTTTCAGAGGAATTTAATTGAGATGAGTTCTGAGACAACATAAAGATAAAAACACAGGCACTCTCATCCTATGCAGACAGTGCTGTCTTCTCAAAGCCAGTTCCTTGAGAATACTACAGGTCTTAGCTGTAACCTACTGCCTAAGAATGAAAAATGTTAGATAAAATAAACAGAAAATGGTATGTTAAGAAAGTAGATTTTGCAGATGTCAAAGAAACATTACCTCCCTCGATCATCTATCAAAGATCTTGGGGGTCTGGGGAGGCCCCTGCTGACTGGAAGCTAGCCAGTGTTACTGCAGTTTACAAGAAGGGTGTGAGGGAAGACCCAGGGAACTACAGACCTGTCAGCCTAACCTCAGTTCCTGGAAAAATTGTCAAGAAGATTATACTGGGTGCTATTGAAAGGCATTTAAAGAATAATGCAATCATCAGGCACAGTCAACATTGTGTTCACAAAAGGAAAGTCCTGTTTAACTAATTTGATATCCTTCTCCTACAAGGTCACCCACCTAGGGGATGAAGGGAAGGCAGCAGATATAGTTTTTCTGGATTTTAGTAAGGTTTTGATACTGTCCCTCACAACACCCTTCTGGACAAGTTGTCCAACTGCGGGATGAGCTGGTTCATGGTGTGCTGGGTGAAGAAGTGACTGAAGGTCAGAGCTCAAAGGTTTGTAGCAAATGGGGCTACATCTGACTTGTCACCAGCAGTGTTCCTCAGTGTTCAATTCCAAGGCCAGTTCTTCTCAGTGTATTTACTAACGATCTGGTTGCAGGAGTTGAATGCACCATTATCAAGTTTGTTGATGGTATGAAACTGGCAAGTGCTGTTGACTCTCTTCAGGGAAGAGGTGTATTGCAGAGGGATCTAGATTGACTGGAGCACTGGGCGATCATTAAGGGGATGAAATGTAACAAGTCAAAATACCAGATTCTGCACCTGGGATGGAGTAATGCCAGGCACAAGTACAGACTGGGAGAGGAGTGGCTGGAGAGTAGCCCTGCAGAAAGGGATCTGAGGGTGCTGGCCGGCAGCAGACTCAGTACAAGTCAGCAGTGTGTCACAGCAGCCAAGAGGGCAAACCCCATCCTAGGGTGCATCAAACACAGTATAACCAGCCGGTCAAAAGAGGTGATTATCTCACTGTATTCAGCGTTGGTGCGGCCTCACCTGGAGTACCGTGTGCAGTTCTGGGCCCCACAATTTCAGAAGGATGTGAA
>JAVJGG010000017.1:6330718-6362455 GCA_035590195.1 Aviceda cuculoides | reverse complement strand
AGCCCTGAAGTGGTCAGGCAGTTGGACTAGATGATTGTTGTAGGTCCCTTCCAGCAGAAATAGTCTAGTCTAGTCTAGTCTAGTCTAAAAAGCAAGGAAGTTATTGAAAGAATTGCAGAGATGGAGTTATTTCAGCACTGACATTTTGTATAAATCAGAGGGGAACTGTGATAGTGCATTAAGTTATTTGTGTTCTAACATTAAATATATTTATAAAACTATGTCAATTTACTTCTCTGTTACAAAGTTACCTGCATGTATTTGCAAACTTTTTGTTAAATATGAATCCATATTACTCTTATGGTTCATTTATATTAAAAATACAGTATTTATTAAAAAAGAAAAGCAGACAAAGTTTTCCATTTGGTCTGTTTGATACCCATATGTGTACAGATAACAGTGTTGGTTCTCCCCTCCTTCTTAATTTGTATTCCAATTTTCTTTTTTTTTTCAGTTTTCTAAAAATATTTTCAAGATTGATAACCCCACAATCTACACCTTAAATGCCCTATATCACTAGCAGTCAGAAATGGGTGAGTTTCCAAGAATATTCTCCAACACTAGATAATGTTGTAAAAGGTAGTGCCAAAAACCTGGAAAGCCATAGCATAACCTTTTCTTTCAGATTTCTAAGGAAGGTATCTGTCTAGAGAATTTAAGAACTTCTAGCACAGAGCATCAAATTTAGGAAAGACTTAGGCAGTCCAGTGTGTATTAGTGGACTGCAATTATTTATAAAATGTACTGGAAGTATAGCATAATCTGCAAATTCCATTATATTGCTCATACTTGTATTCCTTAAAATGGAATACACAAACAAACCTGAATACTCAGTAACTGTAAGCTTCTTTCATCTTACTTGAAATGCAGCATTTGAGCTGATAATTTAGGCAGTCCACAGATATATGGTGCTTACCACACCTATCATGTGACATCTTCAAGAGTGTAATTAGTGGAGGACTGTTCTCATCCCTTAATGCTATTTGATCAAATACCTGAAGAACAGAATTATCATATTCTTGATTATATAATTCCAAGTACCTTAGGCTTTGATTCTTTAACTTCTTGTGTATCAATATTTTATTAGAAAACACATTGCAATCAGTCAGTGAAAGAAATTGTTTGGGGTATTTTTTGTTTTGCTGTTGGGTTGGTTTCTTTGTTTGTTTGTTTTTTAAAAAGGGTTCAAATATTACGCAACAAAATTCTGAACATGCCATCATCTCTTCCCAAAAGAATCAGAATTGATCACCATCCCACTGAAGTCAACAACTATGTTACCATTCTTAGCTTAAGAATCACGCTTAGGACAGAGAATAAAAAAATTTGCATTTCCATCCATAGATATAGCAAGCAAGATGATTATATAGGCCTGATTCAAATAGCAATGACAAATTGAACACATGAATATGACTATACCTCTGAACTTCAATTTGTGTTAAAAATCCATGCAACAAATATAGGTTGATGATGGAACACTAAGTAAAACTTTTTTTTTAAAATTATGAGACAACATTATCTAGATGTCTTTTATGTCTTGACTAAGTAGACCAATTTTTTTTTCCTGATCTAGGCACTCCAAGTAAAGTATATTTAGTCTGCATTTGTAAAAACCTTTAAAAACTGAGTTATAGAGTTTCCACTACAGTTCAAGACTCTACTATAAGGTGTAACAACATAAATCAAGCATTTCTACAAATTTACATTGTTTTTCAAAGATTTTTATTCCATAGGTCACAGAAAGTTTTGTTTCTCGGGAATATATTCAATATCAAAACTGCCATATAACTATATTTTTTCTTTTACATTATTTCGAAGCAATGATATAGCACATGTTAGATGTATGCTCCAGGACTTAACCAAGGAATATAATTAGAAGCTTTAAGAAGTGATAAATGATGCCATTTTTACATGTGACATTTAAAATCCTTTTAAACAGAGGCATTCATCTAGAAATGGTACCTTTTGAATATCAAGGCAATGACAAAGTCAGGGTTTACTTTTATTCTCCAGTCACATTCTTTTCCAGGAGGATAAGGCTGTGGATAGTTAGGTGATAAAATAACTCCTGCTGGGCCTGTCAGGTTTCCTCCACATGCAGCTGTCACAATGTAAAAACAAATAGGAATATGGTCACAAGTTAAATTCACAAGCACATATCAGCTCTTAAATAGGAGTAAATTGATTTCTACATTTACCAAAAATAATAACAATTTAAAAAACTCCAGAACTTTCCCAATTCCAGCTAGCAAACATTTTTGTATTTTCCTTTAAAAAAGTGAGCTTTGCTCCTATTCAGAAGAAGCACAAGAAAAGCTCTTTCTAAAGAAATAAAAATATGGAGTTATATAGGAAGTCCTGTATATTCTCGCTGTTACTTAATCCCATCTCTATCAAGATGAAGTATTTCTTATGCACTGGAAGTACTTTAAGAACCGGGAAAGCTCAATAGCAGGATTCAGGATGCAGTTTCTTTTGACCGTAGGTGTAACACAAAACAATTTGATTCACTCAGTAAAGGTTATTACTAAAATAAAAAATCAAATGCATTCATTTAGTTACCATAAATTGAATTTACTTTTAAACAGATAAGGAATCCAACTTCCAAAGATGATAATCACATAGAAATCTAACTAAGAAGCACAGTAGTCAACACAGGCTGCATCTACATTACCAAGTCATGTAGACTGATAGGAACATATTTGTAGTGCAAAACAGTTGGTACTAGGGATTTGGAGTCTGCATTAACATTTTAAAGAAGGATTTTTTTCAGGCTATTTCTAGTCTGGTCCAATGGACTGAATGCTTACTACTGGTTGCAGTACATCAGATGCACTCATAGAACACATCTTGCAGTTTAGTTTCATTCAAAAGCTCCAACAAAATTCAAAATCATGAACTAAAGTTGAGCAAGAAAATTTACTTGTAAACCATACTCCTAACCCAAATGAAAACATTAATGAAGACATTCCCCTCATGTTATTTACGAAAACAAACTAAAATTCCCCCCCCCTCCTTATTTATTTATTTGTTTGTTTATTTAAACACTTAGTATATATATGTATCTGGGTTTTTTTTTGTGTCTATAGTTTTGGTATTTTATTCATTGTTTATGATCCAGTGTATGGGGGTTTTGTGTTGGTTGGTTGGTTTGTTTGTTTGTTTGATTGTTTTTATTTTTATTTCTTTTTGGTTTTATTCACAAATATCAGTTCCAGGAAATGTTTCACATGTTCCTTATGTGTGCTGATGATTCAGCCTGAGATTGCCATTATCAAAGTTATAAAGTACAAATAGAGCAGAAAACATTAAACAATCAGGAACGGAAGTCACACAATGTCCAGAGTACTGAGTAGTACAGTAATTAAATGTAAATAATTTTTCATTTATAAGTCAGTATACTGAAATAAAGACTTTATGGATTTTTTTTAAATGACATCTAATGGCTTTACAGAACCCTTAAGGTTTCTAATATTGTCATGTCTACAGTAAAGATTACTTTAATCTGCTTTCTCATTCAAAGTCACCTTGAGTATATGAAAGAATAACAATACGTATACACTTTTTGCCCAAAGGTACGCTCTCTTTCTTTCCTTCTTTATTTCCTTCTTTTGTGTTTTGGGTTATTTTACTAGACCGTAAAGAAATATGGAGTGATTCTAATTGGTATTTACAGAAAGAGCATGAATCTTCTAGATCTTTGGGCACCAGATATTTTATTTTTTATTTTTATTTAAATATTTTTAATCTGTGAATAATCCCAGTATATTTAGTAAACATTTTGATACTGCTATTTATACATTGCACACAAGGAATCCAGAAGACAATGTTCAGATTATATGCTGCTACAATTCTGCTAGATGATAGGGAGTTAGAGACACTATCCTGCATTAGCCTGAATCCTTTCCAGTAATTTTGATATATCTGTAAACAGTTCAGAGAAACAAAGGGACTGCAGTTGTTTGAGGATTTGCTGTTTAGGAAAGAGCCTCACCAAAATGGCTTGGAGGAAAAAAAAACATTATGCTTATTCCAGCGCTATTAAAATGTATCATATTATAATATTAAAATGTTTTAGGATTATTAATATAAGTCTTCATTTAATTATAAATCAATAGGCAACAAAATCATAAAGATTTAAAAAATTACTATACCTAGCAGATTTTTCACAAATGTTGATTAGCTCAATCTTAGAATTTTTGAAGAACTACACTGATGACCTTAAAATACAAAATACATTTGAGCAAGATTTCTAAGCCTATAATTATTATTCTACTGACCAGGACCTCAGAGAAACCTTTATGCCATATAGGACTATGGAACGAAGAATCAAAATTTGTTTCAGAGAAAGAAGATCTCCCACCCTCTCCCGGTTTTATAGAAATATATCTCAATTCTTTCAACAGTGTTGACACTTACAGCCCCTTCTCTACATCTACCTTTCCCAACAAGCATCCTGCTTCAGAAAAAATATCTTTAGCTTCGTAGGGACTGCACAGGATTGGTATTTAATCTATAGAAAATCCAGACAATTTTCAGAATAAATAATGGATCACAGTTTATGTAACTAAATTATTACATAGAAGACCATTCTAATAAGACCATTTCAGCAAGAATATTTTATCCAAATCACCTCTTCCATTTAATTATTTCTATTAGACTTTGTCAATTTTAAACTTGCATGAAGTTTAAAAAATAGAACAGAGTGAGAAAATGACATCCAAAAATAGTGTTAATCTTGAGAATGAGGCTGTCAGTAACCATACGTATGAAAAAACTGTGTTCTGCCAAGAGCATCACTCCAGCATGAGCATCATATGCCCACTAGTTGAACAAGAAATCTGATCTGTATTAATCTTAAATAGAGACTTAACATTTCATCTTATTACCTATGCATGTAGGAGGATCGGGTTGCCAGAAGAATCGGTTATTCAGTTGCACACATGTAATTTTAGCCTGTCCTTGAAGCTGATAGCCAGGGTCACATTGAAAGGTGGTGGTGTCTCCAGGCTCTCTGCTGTCTCCATATCTAGTGCCATTCTGTGGTGTCCCAGGATCGTTACAGGTTGATGCAATAGAAGCTGTAAGGGAATGATGAAATAAAAGCTTTAGGGTGTAGATAGTAAACATCCATAATTAAAAGCACAATATTTTTAGAAGAGCATTCCAACCAGAGGCAATATTACTTACTTATCACTTAATATAGGAAGGCATTTTGTTTCTTTATTTTTATGAGAATCTGCCCACTGAGATACATCATGATTATGTTGGCTTCCTGCCAGTTTCCTTAGTATAAAATATGGCCTGAGAGGAAACAAACACAAGTTTTTCTTTCTTTTTATTTCCCTCTTCTTTTTTTTTTTTTCCTTTTTTTTTTTTTTTTTCCTTTTTGGCAGGGGGTGTGTCCGGTTAATGCACCAAAAAAGATAGTAACTCCTTTTCTCACTTTAACATTCCTGTTATCAAAACAAATTTCTTTATGCACTTTGATGCCTTTTGCGCAATAGGATAAGTATCATAATATAAATAACATTGTTTTATAGTCTTAATATCCTGCAGCATGCAAATGCTACGTTTACCCAGCTGGCTTAATGAAATAATAGCAGTTTTATGTAGCCCTGAAGTTCCCATTTCAGGAGCAAGCAACAACTTTCTTAGAGTACACTCAAACTGAATTTAAGCAAAATATCTCAGTTATGTTCAGTCTCCTGAGTTTGGATATGGATTTTGCTTTGTAAAAAAAATAAATTAATTAAAAAAGCAATGCTAAACTGAGAAGAACAACCAGCATTGTATGACTTAAGGCAAGGAATCATCCAGAAACTGGATACACAAATCCACATCCACTATGGATTTGTGGAAGGTACCAGGTCTCTTCTACTGGCTTCAGGTATTCAACATCCTGAGTTGCAGTAAATATTGCAGTCTTCCCAAGGAAAGAAGGTCCCATCTCTGGAGACTACAGTCCCTAAATCACTGAATCACACTACTTCCTACCACTCCAGGCTGTTCTACCCAAACACGTCTTTTTCAAAGAACTCACCACAACTGTGAGCAAAAGCCAAAATAAGAAGTCACAAACCCACTGTCACAATCACCATTAATGATAACGGTGTGTATCTACAAGTAAGTCCCTCTACCACTTTCATAATCTTCATTCAATCAAGTTTAAATTTCTTGAATCCAGACCACAGACTTTAAAAAAACTGCTACACTACACCCTTCTGCTCATCTCTGGTACTGCAAGGGATAATCCTTGAAAAATGTAGAAAATCAATATTAAATTACTGTCTTTTTTTCTAATATGAACTCTGTATACCTTCTTGTGCACTCATGCATCAGACAACTGATTAATTCTTAAACTGATTAACAACCATTTCAACTGTACATCTGATGTCTTTTCAAGACATGCTTTTGCTCTGATTTCTGCAAGACATGATCAGACCAATAAGGAGCATTCAGAGAAAAACTGATGCAATTTATTAAAAGCATATGTGCTATTGTTAGAACTGTTATTTACAACTTTGTTGGCTGATGAGCTAATGTTTTTGTTACCTATCATATTTGGTTGTGCCATTCTCCAACACTCTCTGGGAAAGCAGTGACTATGTCTTTCTGTATTTTGAGCTTCAAGCACCTGCATTTTAGGACAGAGTTACAAATTACAGGCCTAAAAGACTAAGAACATAAAATATTATTTCTTTATGCTGGATAATCGCTTTCTATTGTTTTGAATAGAGAGGCACAGTCTCCTCCATACCCCCTATAAATGATGTGTGTTAGTGATAACAGTCCATCCTTCCTGCTCTATTTTTTGGGGTGGTTGGGTTTTTTTCATTTTTT
Organism: Aviceda cuculoides; assembly: GCA_035590195.1. Taxonomy (NCBI): domain Eukaryota; kingdom Metazoa; phylum Chordata; class Aves; order Accipitriformes; family Accipitridae; genus Aviceda; species Aviceda cuculoides. The sequence goes on along the minus strand of JAVJGG010000017.1, from coordinate 6,355,612 downwards.
TCTGTTTCAATCCCAGGAAATATTAATATTTCATTAAAATGATTTTGTTAGCTCATTTCAAATGGTATACCCCAAGAGCTTGCATAAGATAAAAGAGCTCCACTACTACCACCACTATGCAAACTTTGTGGCTATATTGTGCAGGTAGTCCGTTTTCTATATTAATAACGGCATCTACTGCTTCTGTCCATACCAAAATATTATACCACTAAAAGAAACAGCAAGAGCAACTAAACACTTGCAAAATTGAAACAGCTACGAAGTTGTACAACCGGAAAACTTTTTTTTTTCCCTGTTGTAAATTTTCAGGAGACAAAAAGAAATGAGTTGAAAAAAGAATGAGCAAAATGAGAAACAAACATTTCAGACTGGTAAAATGGTTTTATGCATGTTCTAGCAAATAGGTGGTTACTCAGACAAATCACAGAAACCGTAAAACATCTGTATGTAAGAATTCATGGGTTATGATAATTAACACACTACAAACACGGGAGCTTTGTTTAACATTTTATTATTCATATTTTCTTCTCCTTCTTTCCATTCAAAAATAGTACATCTCATACCTTGGGATGGTTCCTCGATCTAAATGGAGTAAAAGACATGGCAGGTTTTTTAACAGTGGTGGAATTTTTTCCACCAGAATTTATAAGCGCCAATCCAAGAATTAAAGGAATGGCTGTCACTACTAGTGAGTATTGTGTAAGCACTCCCCAGGCACCACTCTGACAATTTACTTGACATGCTATATTAGTGCAGTTTACTAAATGCATACTTGGCCACAGGGGAAGGAAAGCATGGTCATGACCTCAGAGAAGTTATTTCTTGTTTGACAGACAGTAACAGCTCTAAAAAATGGATCATTATAGTGCATATCTGTTAAAGAATCATAATTCTTCCAAGTAAATGAGCATAAGCCCATCTCTGTCATTAATTAGTATCTTTTTTCCAACAGATTTCTGAATATCTTCATTTTCTCCTCAAAGCTTATGCAATATAATATCTCAGCAAACATTTTTTCTCATTTTGACTGTCAAGTATGCACCCGTTATGAAGAACTGATGCCTTTTAATATTCATTTCACTGTTAATCTCCATTTCTTATATCCAAAGTTGTAAATTTTAAAAACAATCACAGATGTTTTATAGACACCAAAATGTTCTTTACACTTTTGTTCTCGCAGCCTCAGAATTTACTTTATGTGTGTGAAACTAACAACCTTTTCATCATGCCAAAGACACTCGATCCTAATTAAACAAAACACCAGACATTTAAGCACTGATATGTCATCTAGTAAAATGAACATTTAGATAGACTGTCAACTTTTCAACTTCTCTCCTTTCCAAGTTGTTTTACTTCTCACTATCCCCAAGAGGTTCTGTAACTGCAAGAAAATTACAAGTCTACTTTTGCTTCATTTGGTATTGTGCAAGTATCTAAAGGGTATAGAGGTTATATGCACTGATAAGTAATCCAGACATTAAAAACCACCAGTTCTGCTGTCATTGCTCTTTTATAACAGGCTCTTTTCTTCTCAGCCCTTACACTGATATATAGACACACAATTGACATCTTGCTTACATACTTATGAGAAGGGCCATGTTCATGCTGTGGTGTAACACGGCCATATGCAATTTTCTAAAAAAACCCGATGAATTCAGAAACTTGAAGCTGAACACAATTAAAACATATATGCTGTAAAGCAGGGAAAGCAATAACTATCTTTTAGACTCAAGGGTGCTAAACCAAACCAAACCAAATTCCATAGTTACACTTTCTAGAAATGACAGAAAAATTAGGTGCCTAAAATGGCATAGCCAGGACAGAGGATTTGAATTCCATTAAGGTGGAAAGGAACTAAATCACTGCTTCTCAGTTCTTGCACGTGTTGTAAGCAGTAAGCTACATGATATTCAGTGGGTTATAGAGTAACACTCTGTACAGATTTCCCATCTCTTACTGTCTCACCTGCTCAGAGTGGAACAGGCTTCTGTGTACACAAAAGATGGAACTAGAGGTACGTGCCAGAAGAATGGGCAGCTGGAAAAACCACAGATTGCTAGGGAGTTTTCAGACCTCCATATGTTGGCAGCCATTGTTAAGCCTCTGTTTTTGATTTAATAATCTTCCAGAATCCCATTTTAGAGCTTATTTTGTATTTGGCCCCAAATTACATTTTCAAAGTTGATTTAAAACTTCACTGAAAATCAATAGGGGACTGTTTTTTAGAATACGACATACTGTATTTGTGTGCCTGTAGCCTTGTGAGCAACATGTTAGATTTGTGCCTGATTTGTCTTTCACCTGAAGGACGCTTCTTTTATTATCAGTCTGTTTAGACTGTAACCTATTGTAGCTCGAGAAAAGACACACATCACCTTCATCAATATCATTTCCACTATGTCTGTGGTAAATAATCACATAAGTTATTTGCTGTAGTGTTGTGCTGCAGTCACTCTATTTTTTTCCACATTGTTATAAAAATAATAAAGGCTTTTCAGGAGTTAGGCTCATAAATTGCAGGCAAGGCACAAGCCTCCCCTGTTTAGTGCATTATGCTTGCACAATAGGTTTGAGAAGGATTTTGGCATATCAAAGCTGAGACATTGTACATAGGATTTGCAGTGATTTCAGACTAACAAACATTTCCAAATGTGAGAAAATAATGTATGCTTTCTAAAAAGTAACTCATGTAATACAGGTAAATGTACAGACCAAGAACTGTGCAAACCGCGTATTTAAATGTCTTGTACTGTCCAAGAATGTAAAGAAAAAAGAAACCCAAATGCTAATGCAGCCTCTTTCATTAAGTCTGAAGCACAAAAGCTCAGGACTTGAGGGATAACCATCAAAGTAACCTACAAGATTCATTTCTTCGCAGTTCCACAGGAAGGGAATGAAGAACTGCTACCTCCCATGAGGCTGAGGCTGCCTTGCCCCAGCCATGGATTAGGCAATGGATAGCAATGATATGGCACAGTTTCATGCTAATGAATTAGGCAATGGATAGCAATGCTATGGCACAGTTTCATGCTAATGAAACTGTCATAGCATTCCTACCCATCATCTAATTCATTGGCATGAAACTGTGTTATTTTGAGCATGCAATGCAACATTTATAGCATCACAGAAAGCAAGAGAAGAGACTGAACGGCAAAGTTATTATGTTAAGCTTTAAAAGGGAACCTTGAATTCTTGTGTACTTTTATTTATTTCAACATGGGATGTCTTAATGGATTTCATTTTCTTTGAACTTGAAATTTAGTTAGTAAGACAAATATATGATTATGCAAATGTAAATTTCTTTTAAAATGTATTTTTGTGCTAACCCCCTTTTCTTGACAATCTATTTGTGAATCAAACTGGAATAACTGCATGAGAAATCCTAGCAACGAAGATTCTGTCATGGAAGTGCTTATACTACTTAGGTGTAGTAGCTCAGGCCATTAGGCAAGTGATTAAAAGATATCTCAGCAATAAAAGAACAATTTACAAGACAACAGTACTCTTAACAGTTCAAGATAGGTGACACAGTTACTGTAAGAATTGCTGTAGACAAACAAATGGTCAAATGGAATTACAAAACTGGACAGAAGCAGGCATCATTGCTTAAACAGATTTGTCAGATTAAGCCCAGTGTCATTAGGAACTATGGAACACAGAACTGCTGATGCTTAAACTCTTGTCAGAAGAAGTAAGATATCAACAGATGTTTCAACATCAGACACAATAATTTCCAAATAATTGTTCTAATTAACAGGTTGAAGTTGTTTATTTTTATTATCATAATTGATGGCTTGTTAAGATAAAGATTTAGTCAGGCATCTTTACTCATCATTGCTTATATCTGCATTTACTTCAAGAGCAAATTTTAAAAATATTGGGAAAGCAAGCAAACAACAGAAAAAAAAATTGACTAAACCAATTATACAAGTGTCTTAATTTTGTATCTTTGCTTTTGATAAAATGAGTGTTCTTCTAATAAGATAGAAATATTTCAAAGTGATTAAGAAAAAACTCTTTGCTACTTTATTAACTTTTTGCCAGTTCATCTGTATTAGCAAAAAAAAAGATAACCTTTCTGTTCACATGAAAGTAGAGATAGGTATATTGTTCATTAAAGTGTATGCTTACAGAATACTATGAATAAGAGAAATTAACAATGCTGTAGAAACAGAGGTAGGCGTAGAAAATTATCACAGATGGGTCTGACTCTAGAAAAGCCAGACATTTCCAATTTTTTTTTTTTTTTCTGTTTTAAGAAGAGTGCAAATAATCCTTTGATGTATTATAGCCTTGAGAAGCAAAATCTATGAAACCAGATGAGGAACTATGAATGCTTTATTTAGTTTAAGAAAAGGATACAGTTCTCTTTAAGTTGCAACAGCTGAGAATTTAGTTCAAGAAAAAAGGCTAGACAGTAAAGGTAGAACCACTATTAGGTATTGTTAAAATAAGGCTGCCTGAGTCTGTAAGAATGATGTGACTAGCAACTGCCAGTGCTGTTCCTATCATCTGCCACTTTTATTGGTTTTGTTAAATATCAAGAAATGAATTATATGGTTAGATATAAACAAGCTCTCAACAAAATAAGCTTCAGGTCAATAAAAGCAATGGACCATCCGCTAGCATGGGGTTCAGGTGCTTTCAGGAGTCTAGAGTAGCTGAAGATTAAACATTCAGGGCAAGATTGATCTGCTTCAACATAGGTGGCTAGTCTCATTTGAGATGCCTTACAATTTCCAAAGTATCTGCACAAGACTGGAAGATATGACCAACGACTTATGGGTGTGTGACCTTCTGGACTGGCAGATGGAGATTAGCCAGGATACCTTATGGCATATCGAAGAGAAGTAGACATCTGTAAAAAGACAGGTAGGATTCATTTCATCTGCCCTTAGATGTCCAGAGGTTTGAAATTTAGCATATGTTAGTATATCTAGACCTATAGCTGATAACAAGAAAAAGGCAGCTTCAGAGGGAAATTTATCCAATTTACCTTAGACACATAGGACAGAACTAAGCTAGATTAGAAAACTTATTTTCTGTGGTTAACTTAGGCAGGAAGTTTTTGCTGCCAGTAATTTTGTTTCTTTGGAATGAAGAAACCAAATACCAAATTTGCCTATACCCTTCTTGTGTTCACTTTTAGTATCATGACCAGGAAGAGCTGGTTGACATCCCTGACTTGTAATACATAGTTTAAATGTATTTAACCCCAAGAGTAAAGGTCAATTTTGTACAATGAACTCCATTTTTTGTCCTTTTATGTATGATTAAATGGTAATTAAGTTTTAATGAAAAGCATTAGACTGATCACAATTAACATAATCACTCTTGTCAGTTCATGTCCTCATGCTCTACATGCTGAGCTAAGTGGGCAAGACAAGGCACTTTTAATAGTGTTCAAACATTTTGTAACCTTCAGCCACTTATATTTTTCCATTAAAAATACCTCTAATTACATTTACAATAAACAGTAAGTAATTTATAGGTGATATTTTCTGATCTACCTCACACCAGCCTTTCACAGCACCTCTCCATTAGACAGATGCAGTAAGGACATTCTACGCTGCAAAGTATAGAAAATAATCAGCACATTCACAGCACAGTGAAACAAATTCTCCAGCTAAAGGTTAGCACTTTAATGCTTTGCCTTTAACTGTTGTTCTGACCTGATACTCTCAGATTTATATCCTTTGTACGATCCCTTAAGTGGATATTCACTGACATAGACATTCATCCCAACTGCATAATCTAATATGGAAATTGCATGTCTAACAAGTCGAGATTATTGAAAGTTTTCCAAACCTGTGAAATTATGCACCTGAAGTTTACTTCTTGGATTGTAATTAATATTTAAATAAAATATACTCATTAATAAATACAACACTTGAAAATCCTAGTGACACAGAGACACAAAACTTGAGCAGTCACCTTCACAGAATTTGTAACGAAACATCTACATCTTCTGCAATTAGCAGAAAAAAGTTCAAGCAACTCAATTCATTGAGTTACAAACCACTAAAGTAGTGAAATTTCAATATTCTGTGCAGCTTTGCTATAAACTGGCCTACAGTTTGAACACATGATGAATACTAAAGCATGCAAAGATCCTCACTTATCCATAGATTAATTAGTTTAAATTGTTTACAGATCAAGGCCACAGTGGTCTGCCCATTGCCTCAAGAAGACTAAATAAACAAAGCGCTGATTTTTAGATGAAATAATTTAACATTTACTTTAACATATTCATTAAATCATATTTTTTACTCCTTACAATTAAAAAATTAATAAAGCATTCCACTTGTCAAGCATGGTAAATGAAACTTTAATATCATTTTCCCTTTGCTTGAGCTAAGGCACTCAGTTCTTCACCACTAATTCCAGTAAGACATACTCTGCAATTGTCAGCATGATCACTGAATGCATCCATCAGATATTATACTAAGATGACAAAATCAGTTCTTCACCCTTAAAGCATTAAATTGTCTCCTATTTACTATAAATATCACTGAAGGTCAAAGAATGTGTTGACAAATCTAACTGCTTAAACATTTTCCTCCTTTCAAAATTTGTGCATAAACTTGTAAATATTTTTATATAATACAACATAAAATGTGTTTGCTAACCCTAACAGAGCAAAAAACCCCTTCATTTCAACAAATGTAAAATTTAGCTTTTTTCAAACAACATGAAAAGCAGCATATTATATATATGTAGTACACTGGTCAGAAATTCTAGAAATGTTTATTCTGCTCTTTGTCTTTAATTAATTTTGCATACTTTTAACTAGGTACTGATGAAAGAGCCTGTGGTTTGGGGGGTACAGCATTCAGAAAAATCAAGCAAAATGAAGTAAACACATAAATGTAAAAATGCATTATTTAGAGACCAGGAAACCCCCAAAGGATATTTCCTCATGCAAATAATAATGACTGAAAGCTTAATAGTGCCCTTTATTTCTGAATAACAGCACCTACAGAGAAGGTTTTAAATAATACTCCTACTCTTACACATTTTATGAATACATAATTTTACTATGTTCCTGAGGAGAAATACACTTACATACATTGTATCTAGATACATAAGGATGCAACAACTGAGTCAAAGGCAATGATATAGTCTGTCTGCAGTCCTACCTCACTCTCTAACACTTCAGTCACAGCATCATAGAAAAACTCTACATACGCAGTTTTACAATGTTGATCTCTTGTACAATACCAATCACAGCTCCTCTGTATACAGAGGGGCTTTCACTTTAGACCTAAAGATGAACTTGATTAGTTAAATAGTAAATTTTTAAATGTATTTCAATATGGCAAGATATATTTTCTTCCTCAGTTTAACATTAACAGTGGTTAAGGTCATAAAAATTATGCATAATGCAACCAATGCTGTGAGGAAAAAAAACACAAACAACATAAAGAATAAACATAGAATAATATATTATTAGATAGCACTGGCAGGAACATTTAAAACTGTCAGTGCAGAAGAAAACTTACCTATGTACAAACTCATTTCTACTTGTTAAACAGTGCTAATTAGATAATGCTAGGCATGTGATTGCTGTACAAAACAAGGAATAAGAAAACTTAAACATTCAAAGCAAATTCAAAAATTCTCCCTAGTCATAGAGATTTGCATAACTATATAAAATAATTAAAGTAATATATTTTTTTTAAAGTCTGAGGAAGTTGAAAGATGAGAAACAGTTAATATATATAAGAATAATATATATAAATAATGCATATGATTCTTGTATTTAAGATTAAAAAATATTTACATACTTGAAAACTGAATGGAGAAGCCTGATTTGCTGATGAAGAAATCACTGTCAAATTGCAATGTTAATGAGTTGAAAGTGCTGTGAATATCCTCTGGAAGGGCTGAGCCACTCCATTCTTTCAGAAGTATGCTGCTCTCAATAGGCCCATCCCATACCTTCAAGATGTCATGAGCAACCTCAGTGTCAAAAACAATAAAATGCAGACTGCAAAGAGAAAGTAAAGCAGTGCACATTAATCATTACACACAAATACACAAAACTTCAAGCAATCATTACCAAACTGTACTTAGTTTTGAGATGGTGTTTAGGACTGAAGCAGGGCTGGTGGTCCTGCAGAGTTATCCATTTTTCCTGTTGGATGAGCTGATCATGTAAGAAAGATGCTACTCTGTTCTATAAATGCCTGAATTATAGAAAACACCATTACAGGGCATACAGTACTTTGTTCCATAAACTACCATTTTTATGACAGATATTTTAAGGAATAAGAACTGTGATATCATCAAAGATTTCCTCTCTATTCAAATGATGATACCAAGAACATGGATTGGCTTGAATTACATGAAATTGAAAAAAAAGCAGCAGCTACTGGACAGCATACATAGCACAGGAAATCCTGTCAGCATGGCATTTTCTTTCCTATACAAAACCAGAAAACATGCTATCCTATCTTTGCCTTATGCCAAAATACATAAAATATAAAATTGTATTATAATGGAATAATCTGTATTTATCTCCAGGTGAAGTATTAGATAAAGAAAGGTGTTCAAGAATGTTATGTTACTGGCCAAAATATGTGCATTGACTTTAAGTGCTGTCTGTTTAAATTTTTAACATTGAAGAAATCGAATAGGTAAGTATCAAAACTTCTTTTTTGTTTCAAATAATTTTGTGTTGATATTTCTTCATTAAATTTGTAATAATTGGAAATCATTAATTTGAAAATTGTCATTTAAATGTAAATGATGCATTGAAATCACCTATAATGGAGTGAATTAATTATTTGGCTTAGTGAAACAGGATTACTAAAAATAAAAAAAAAAGAAATAAACCTCTCAGTGAATAACTTGCCGTTTTCTTATGTTGTTTTGTCTGTTTAATTTTAAAAAGTAGTAATTTTAATTTAAGTGATCAGTTAAAACTATTGTCCACATAAACTGGAAAATGAAACAGCTTACTATTTGCTAACATTTTGCTCTAAATAAATAAATAGCTAATATTCTGAAGTAACACATTAACTGGAAATCACATACTTCTATCCTGTCACTAGAGTATGAAACTAATGTCCGTTGCATATCATTAAACATATTAGTACCAATAAATTATTTTAAAATGACAGAAATTAAGATTATCTATCTTGATTAGAAGTTAAATGTTTTTGTTACATTCTTGCTTTCACAGTAACTTCCTCTTCAGAGTGGACAAACTAGCTTGAATATTGTATAGAACTTGCCATTTCTAAGTTTATGAATCTGTGTGTTACTGCAGCAAAACTGAGCTGAAAGAGTCTTTAAATATTGGTATTCCTTCATTTAGCTATTCAACAGCAGCAAAGTATGATAGTCTTTCTTGCCAGTATGCCAAACTGATGAGGAAAAACTGTTTTAAAAGTTCTTATTTTATTACTAATTTCCTTCTTCCTGAGTTCTTGAATCCTTCCATCATCTTTCCATAAATCATTATAGAAAGAAAACCTCTAGATTCCATCATTCATTTCTTGGCATGCACCTTTATTTTGTGCATTAGTCACTAGCTGTGTCTTCCTCATTTTCTGCATTCTTCTAATTTCTTCCCTTTTCTGTTATGCTGCCTACTCTATGTGGAGAAATCTTCTAGTCCTTATCTATAAAGCATTCTCTCAGTCCTGTACATACTTCTCATTAAAATCTCATCATTGTTCTCAAATTTGATTGTTTCCAACATCTTCTGAGATGTTGCTGGTCTTATTATTCAAATGATTATCGGGAAAAAAGTCTGATACTTACTTAATTCAGGATGTTATATATGTTAATAATGATATAACAGAGGAGAGCAGGAATAGAAAATGAAAACCCTTCAGAGTTGTATATAAAGCTTTATAGCACTAATCTTCTCTGCTGCTGCTGTTCATTGTCAAATCATCACCAGATTAAAGCATTCATGACAAAAAGACAGTTCCTAATAGATACCCGTCAGGGTCCAAAATGCCTGATGTCTAAGCACTCCTGACAAAATCAAGAACTTTACAGCTGCTTGAGGTAATGTATTTAAGAAATAGTGTTGAATAATTATATTTTATTTAAAACACATTATTACATTGAATGTGACAGTGAAATATAAAAGAATGGCATTACAGTGACTCAAGGCACTATTGACAGCTGTATTGGGTCTGGCTGAGATGGAGTTAATTCTCCCCATAGCAGCCCTTGTAGTGCTGTGCTCTGTACTGGTAACTAGAAAGGTGTTTTGGCTGCTGCTGAGCAGTGCTGGCACAGCATCAAGGCTGTCTCTCCAACGCCCCCCCTCACCAGTGGGCTGAGAGGAGGGGACACAGCCAGGAGAGCTGACCCAAACTGACCAAAGGGATGGTCCAGATCATAGGACATCTGCTCAGCAATAAAAGCTAAGAGAAAGGAGGAGGACGGGAGGCATACTTTATTCCAAAGTTTGTCTTCCAGAGAAACCACTATGTGTACTGAAGCCCTACTTCCCACGAAGTGGCTGGACATCACCTGCTGCTGGGAAGTAGAGAATAAATCTTTTATTTTCCTTTGCCTCCACGTGTGGCCTTTGCTTTTGCTTTATTAAGTTGCCTTTATCTTGACCCACGAGGGTTTTTTCAATCTTATTTTCTCCCCTCCCTGTCCTGCTGAGGAGGGGAGTGATAGAGCGGCTTGGTGGGCACCTGGCATCCAGCCAGGGTCAACCCACCACAACAGATTGGCACTTTAGCTTGTTTACAGCTAGAAAAAAGCATAGCAGTGCACCACTCTACCACACTGAAGATTTATAGGCCGTATTATCTAATGGAATGCACAGTTCTGAATTAGATGACTAAATATCCCCTATACAATTTAGATACCCAGGTTCCCTAGAGAAATGGCACTCATAAATGCCACCATGACAAGCATCAACTTTATTAATATAAGAAGGAGTTAATAAACAAAAAAGTCTGTAGAGGAGTGTGAGAATGTAAGGCATAGACTATAAATTATAAAATACTGAAGTAAACAATAAATATTGAAATTAAGCATGTACCTTATTGTCTTTCCTGGATCTGCTTCAATAATCCAAGTGCAATGAAGATTGTTGTCATATGGTGCTGGGTAACCAGGGGACAAAATGCGCCCTGATGTAGCAGCATGAATTCGACCACCACACTCAGCTACAAAGTAAGGAAGGATTACATTTATTTTTAACAAGACCACACTATTTTGCACTTCCATTTTCTGTCCATTCCACATCTCTCTGTCTTCTGAAAAGGTAACAGAATGACCTAATATCTCTGAAGTAGTACACATACATACAAACCAGGACATGTACAGGAGTTAAAAATGCACATATAATGACCTCATTCCTACCTTCTTATAAAGCAAGAAACCATACTTCTGGGATTATGTTATTTTACCAACAGGAGTAGTTCAATATGATCTGAGATTACAAAAACACAATTTTAGCATCAGCAAGAGAGCAAAAATTCTTCAGAAATATGCCATCTAACATGTTTGGCTTTTCTAAGTAACACTGAATGCTCAAATTCAGACTATACAGCATTGGGTTGTGTCATTAAAATTGCCTTCTCTGTTGTTCTAATGTCAAAATGCCTTTAGTTTAATGCTTTCAAGATATTTCTGTAGAACTTCAAGTTTAAGTACATCAAAAAGCAGTTAGGTATTGCCCAGTAATTTCCTTTAGTATTTAAAAATTTAAATGCCATATGCCTACAAAGTAAGAGAGTAAATAAGAAAGCTATGATTTGAAAGTATGCAGTGTCTGCTTTAAAACATTTTTATTATCAATGCTATCTTAACTTTGTGGAGAGACCAACTGCACTGCTAAGCATCCAGAATCAAATGATTCTTCCATTGCTTGTTTAGAGCATCATACTGTTGTCTGGCCAGTATAAAGATGCACCCTGATGAAACTGGAACCGTGTAACAGTCAGGTGCCATCGAACCAAAAAAAAGGATCAGTAATGCACCTGAATTCCTACTTAATTTATAGTGTTGCCTTACAAGTAGTGTTATTCAAAAATGCTACCATGGGGAACTCTTCAAGCACAGCTGTCCAGCAAGCATAGTGTAAGACACAGATGATGGAAGAACCAGGGCCATTGGACCAAGTAATCTATCAGCAACACTCCTAACAAACAACAAATCTTACACATGCCATCAAGTCACTGCTGACAACCAAACTGTTACCAGAAAGGAAGATAACAGTAAGGGAAACAAGGTGACTGTTTTACTTACCTATCCTGCTGGTCTGATCACTCAAAACACTACATATTATTTATGGAACCACAGCAGAAAGCTGCTTTAGTACATAATTTCTTCAAAACTTTGCCTAAGATTTCAGTTAATTTTCATTATACGAGAAAGTTCAGAATGCAATAATCACTGTGATAACTTCAGATAAAGAAACTGATACAGTACTGTATTTACCAAAGAACTCAAGATAACTCAGTGAAACCAAAACTATTTAAACTAATTGACAGATTTGCTTTAGAATTTTGAGAAGACTTATTTAGAAACAAACTACATGATAAAATTTGGGATGATGCATTATATAGTTCATATATTTAAAAAAAATATATATGCATTTTAGGAGCAGATCAAAAATAAACTTTCAAAAGTGTTTATAACAAAAAATCCAAAAAGTTTTTTTTTCAATATGCAGGAATGAGCACGCTGTAAAATCACCACCTCAAAGAATGTACTATATAAATTAAATAACTAGACTATAACTAATAGAAATGACATGTTCAAACACGTTCTATAATCTTCCAGAGAAGGAATTACAGGAACTCATTGATTTTCTTCATTAAGGCTTAGAACATAGAAAAAAATAAACAGTAATGCTAAGACCAATATAGCAGTATATCGCTGAAAATGACTAGGTGTAGAATACGTGGAATATGTCTATATATGGGCTTGAAATTTTTTGTGCATTAGATTGAAATGATTGTAAAGACAATGATGGATGCAAATGTCACTGGAGAGAACAAAAAATACCAAATGCTGATCTGAAACACAACAAGCAAAAAAGAATAGATCTCCACAAACAGGAGGATATTAAGAAAATGTGTCTAAGAAAGAAAGTGATATTTGGAAGTTCATGATAACTTAAGAAAAAGGAGTAAAAGGAAGTTAGTCACATCAGAGTGGAAGAAATAAAACTGATAGCATAAGAGAAAACTGAAGAAAGAAAAGATTATATAAATAACACTATAGAAAAAAAAAAAAAAGAGTATGAAATGGTCTGCAGATGGTTAACTGAGTTTTCAGGGATCTTCATGACAAGTTTTCCTGTGCACAGAACAGTAGAAAAAACATAACAATTTAATGAAGGTAACAGAATGTTTGTGAAAGGCTGTTTAGGAAGATTCACCTTTAGAAGATTGTCAGAGAGAATGGTGAACATTTGACTCCTTGGGGAGCTAATTAATGTTTCAGAAGAGTTTTAAATTGAGAAACAGGAATAGGTAGTTTATACAAAACTGATGCAATCCCCAGATTTTATTTTAAAGATAGGAACAAGCACAGCAAATAAAAAGATACCTAAAGAGATAAAGGTACATAGAAAGATGCTTTGTAGTTGAACAGACAGCAAGAACAAAATCTGTGTCAGGATACTAAAAGAAAATTGACTATTCTATTTATATCGGGACATAATTCCACTTAGAGATGAAGTGAGATCCTCAAGAAATAAGAGAATTTGGTACAAGTGATTTCAAAAGCTTAGCAACAAAATACAGAAACCAAATCTAGTAATGCAAGGTACAAAATCCAAGTATAATAAAAAAAATAAGGAGTAGCAATCATAAATGGAATATAAAAGCTTAAAAGTATACTGTTATCAAGAAAAGTGGAAATATAGGTAGAAATATGGGAGTGGAGGGAGCATTACATAGTAGTAATGCAGTAAACTAAAAGTCATCATGAAAAAACATACATATTGGTAAAAAATATTTTGGAGAAGGGTTATGAAAGATGTTCTGCAGGAGCAAAGATGGGAATTTTGTTTAGATTCACTTGATACTGGATTCCCTATCTTCCTCCAGGTCAGATTGGAATACACGATTTTTTTTTTATTTTTTTTTTTAAATACTATGTGGTTGAGGTTTTAACATCCCCGTTAGATTAGAGGACAAATCATCCTACTAAGAAAAGGAAATAGGTAAATGGATGGATTTATTCACCTAATAGACTTAAAACCAACAAGTATTTTAGAATTGGTTCAAATACTTGATAGTGAACACAGGCACAAGAAAATATTACAGAAAATGACCTTAGAGTAAATGACTTCATTTAAATTAAATGGGGAGATAGGCAAAGGTAGGACTAATTATGGCTCTTCTCTACAAAAGGGCAAACTTAGAGGAAAAGGACGCTAGCCAACTTAACTGAAGAGCTCAAGGACTTGAATGTACAAAGAGTCTGGAAAAGTCTTTAAATCAAAACTGGAAAGAGTTTTTTTGACTTGTCATATATATGTAAGAAAACTTACAGACACAATTCTAGAATCAAGTGGGAAAAATGTCACCTCTACTAAGACAGCAGAAATGCTGTTCACTGATTTTTTTTCTGGCACTTACCCTCTGGGTAAGCTGAACTTTTGAAAGGAAGAGAGCTTGCTCCTTTGTAAATTGCAGCTCTGTGAATGTGTTCATCACAAAGAAGCTCCTGGAATGGAGAATGTAGCACCCAATATGGGAGAGAGGCGACAAGCAAGGATCCTGCAGGTCAGGTGAGTGCTGAAAGCAGTTGGGGGCTGCCTGTAGCAGGCAGCAGAGGCAAACACCAAGCACCAGAAGACATCTCAAAAGAAAGACTTTTGCAAGGGCTCATGGGAAGTGCGTGTTAAATTTGAACTCAGGAAGTCAGTGGTAATTGCTGGACTGGGAAACAAAACTGGAGGAGAGAAACTGCCTAGCAAAGGTACAATGGGCAATAGCTATACTGGTGTTCAGTTCTTTTGCACCTCTCACCTAATACATCTCTATTTAGCATTTATGTTGTTTGTAATGAAACACAGTTTTAAACACTTGAACACTTGGCTTTTAAAGAAAACTTCTACCTCAAGGGTCTGACAGATGGGGTATCCTAGCATGGCAACAATGACTCAAGTGCATGCAGATAAAACAATCCACCAATGTAGGATGAAAATTAGAAATTAGCTTTATAGGAATGAGATGCTGAAATAATTTCTGATGAAAACAGGTAAGGTGAAAAAAATCTTTCTTTGCTTTATGATTGGGCTTGCTTAGCTTCTGAAGTGGTTAGATAAAACCACTGCCTGTGACAGCATTTCTGACTTGATGACCCAGGATATCACCAGAACCAAAGCAGTAGTCTTTCATCAAAGGCTGCCCTACAGAAAAAAGTGTTTCCCAGCAGTTTTTTAGCCATTAATAGCCAGTCATCTACTTCAGAGAAGTTATATGTGGATGTCCACATTAAATCTTTACTTGAAATTTAAAATATGTCTACACTATTATCATATCACAAAGTATAGAAAGACAGAATATTTGTTTTTTTTTCTTGAAACACCAGACTGAATTCTTTCATTGTCGCAATCCATATTACCTATGCAAGCAGGCAAAGGTTTGTCCCAAACTCTTCGATCTCCGCTTAAGCAGGTCATAATACTACTACCATGCATTGTATAGCCAGGATTACAGCTGTATAAAATGACAGTGTCTATAAAATGTCCTTCATCTCGGACCTTGTAGCCATAATTTGGTATGCCAGGATCTTCACACTTCACTAGGTCAAAACCTGCAAATGGAAATGGGAAAAGAAGAAAAAAAGACACAGAGATATAAGATATCAAACAAAACATAATGCCAGTGAATCTGATCTTGATGCAAATTATATTCTCATGATTCAATTAGATTAGATGTATCCACAGGGACCAAAGATAAATTATATATAATTTGGGTAGATCAGAAACTGAAACACCAAAAACTAATTATTCATTTGATATTTGATTATGGCATTAGTTTATTGAACAAAGCGTATTATCTACACTATCCTAGAAGAGATTAGTGAGCAATTTATTAGTTTGTACCACTTGTATTATTTCATTCTTTTTTATTCAGAGGAAAGGAAGTATTTGCCCCTGTATTCGGCATGAAGTGGGAGCTTCACTTCCTCATCTAATCTCTATAACAAAGCCAACAGACCATAGTGGTAACTTAGGAAGAAAATGCAAAGGTTATTTCATCCATTCTAATGTAAAGATAGCATGGCTTCAGTTTCTTCTCTGCTGAAATGAAGAAATATTGTTACATTCATTTTTAATTAGCATTCCCCTTTTTGTCCTATTAACAAGCTGAATGGGATAAACAGCTCCCTCTGTGCTCCTTGGAATGAGCAGTTCTACTCTGAGCAGCTACAACTCTTTCCATGTTTTACCCTTTCCTCTGCATTTTGTCCATATAGCACTGGTAAAATGTAAAGATGCATTCTAAATCTCTCCTTTTGACTCAAGGTGCAGTTCTTGGAGCAATATAAAGAGTGGTTCCAAATTCATCTTTCTCAATTCCAGATTCTTCTTCGTGGATCCTTCCTTTATTACTGTCATGTCCCCAGCCCGAGGAAGTAATTCTGAGTCTACAAATGGTTTTCATTTTGCTGTCTTTGTTTTACTGAACAGCTTCATTAAGTGGTTCTGAATCAGGCTGCTGGTCTTCCCTTCAGTTTGCTGTTTGCGGCTCATTCTCTACATGAGGCTGCCCAGAGAAGTTGTGGATGTCCCATCCCTGGAAGTGTTCAAGGCCAGGTTGGATGAGGTTTTGAGCAACCTGAACTAGTCGAAGGTGACCCTGCCTGTGGCCGGGGTGTTGGAACTAGATGATCTTTAAAGTCCCTTCTAACCCAACCCATTCTATGATTCTATGAGGTCCTTCACTAATTAGGAGAGAATCAGTCATTGTTATGGTAAATAACATAACCATAGACAACCTTTCATTATTTTACAAATGCACAAACTAGAATTGGTATCATGTTTTTCTCATTGCCTTTCTCCTGGTGCTGAGATCAACCCCATCTGAAAAAATGGCAAGGAGACTAATACCTTGCTTTTCTTCCTGTACAGATGCTAAAGTTGTCCAACTCACTCCTCTGAAAACACAAAATGCCTTTGTTGTCTTTGTTCATAAATTAGGCACAAAAGTTGGGATTTACCTGTTATAACTCAGGGTTCTGAAAATTAGAAGGCTAAATTTGAACTAGTTAGCTTAGGTTACTTTCATGGTGGAGAAATATGAATCTCAAGAAAACAAAATAACTTATTTTGATAGGTGGTCAGATCAGTCAGGTCAATCAGCTTCTGGAAACACTTTATTTTCTACCTTTACTGTAAACTGAGCCTAGCTTCTTTATACAGTAGGCTATAGTAGCTCATAATTTTAAGTATCTAGACTTACAGAAAAGGAATCCCACCCCCAAAAGAATGCTATTCCATCACATAGACACTGCATCTGTATCTGGGGTAATGTCTTAAGAAACATCAAGCCCCAAGACCAGCGAGACTGCTCTGACCACAGCCATGCACTGTTAAACTCAATTACCCTTCAAAAGAGCATGGCTGTCTGCAAATCACTTCCTGGGAATTTAGCTCACCCTGTCTGCTACATTACACCTGAGATTGTTTGGGAGAATGCTAGACAGCCCAAGCTAGAAGCATGTTAGCATATACACAAACATTTCAACAGTCTACACGATCACTTCCCTACACTCATACTCATGCCCTGACAACGTTAAGTTTACTAACAGAGGTGTAGCCTGTGTCAGGAGTATGTATGAACACATACAGTAGAAATGGATTACAGAGATTTATCATTATTCCCTTGCTAAAAGATTGCTTCCATGTGAATATTTGCAATTTCACTTTGTAAACAAAAAAGAACCAAGCAAACACTCTCAGTTTCCAGATAAAAGGTAGAGCATTCATTTTAACTAGCTCTCAGCATTGATCATATAAACAACCATACCTAAACCAGTTGCCTGTCTTTTAGAGTTAATAGTAACATATGAGGTATGATTAATGTCATCCTAAAGTAGATACCTAAAATAGATTGGATGAACAATGCAATTCTAAAAAGGTCTATTTCTCTTCATTAACTATAAAAAGAGCCAAGATGATTAGGTCATTCAGATGAGCTGAGCTTCACAAGGAATAACTATATTCCATTATTTTAATCTCCTTATTAAACATACAAACACATTTATTTTTATACCCTGAAAATATAAGTTGTGTGATAGATAATGTGATGATATTTTAATGCTGATTTGACAGCATGAGCTAGTGTAACACTATTTCTCTGCCACCTGCTTTTAGATACTTTCCCATCCTTTAGTAGTTGCAGCATTTGGTTATTATTGGTAGTGGCATGTGATTGACAGATGAAGCTTCTGTGATTAAAGAATCTATTTGTATGTGGTGAAATAAACTTTCCATAAGACTGATATATAGTTAGAAAGCTACACGAGAGACTGATTCTCCACTACCTTCTACCACATAAAGAAGAAAAGGTTGTCAGGGAGAGGTAGTATATTTTGTAAGACCAACAGACAAATTGGGGTGAAATGAAATAAACTTTTAGACAAACAAGCCCTTCTAGTCTACTATTTAGCCATCTTAACTACAGAAGATGTCAAGACTGAGATAAAATTATCATTCTGACTTGCTATCATTTCATGTGTTCTACATAGCATTCAGTTTTGCATAAGTGAGTAAATATATATGATGCAATGCCGAGAATCTTATTTCTTCTCTCCTTTTTGCAGTTCTGCTTCTGTAGGATGACGTGTCTATAAAAGGCACTAGATCTCCTCATTCATCAGAATAAGGGCTTCCTGAATGTTACAAAAACAAGTTTAGTGTGTTTATGTTTTTCCAATCCATTTGCACAGTATGCATGCCGAATACACTATTCCATTTTCTCCTCTACTGCAGTAATGATCCCTGAGGACTCTTGAAACCTCACTGATGTGAAGAGTTAAAGAGATTCTGCCATAAGCTTTAAAACTTTGATAGAAGTCTACCATAGCCTGTCTGCAATTTCTCTATTCTTACTTTGAAATGGAACCGAGTAGCACAATAGATCTGTTTTTCCTTTAGCTTATTAGTATTTCACATCATTATTTTAAGTCACTTATATCTTTAAGTATCCACTAACATAGAGGTTTTCCACCTCCTTTGCTTTGTAGACAGCTACAAGTTCTCCAAGGTGAGCTACAGTTCTAGAAAAGTCTATCTCTATTGAGAATAAGCTTGCTTTTTTTGGTTACATTTACAGACTCTGTGGCAGAAGTCCATGAGGCCCCACAGAACACGGGCTGAAATTCACCATACTACTACATTAGAATACTATAATTGAATTAAATATAATCTGATATGAAGATACAAAATTAATCATTAAGTGAAATGACCTTGATATTACTTATTAACATAAAAACTTACTGGGGCTCTTATAGAAAGAATTTATTCTAAACCCAATTTTTCTGAAGACAGAAATTAATTCAAAATGTATATTGAGATTTGGCATTTAGGGAAAAAAAAAAAAAAAGAATTGTTGGGTTTTGTTTATTTTAAGCCTAAAATATCCATTCTGTAAAATGGTTTACTAGTATTTGCCATTAATTTGAATAACATGGTTTTGAAATTATTTCTGTTATATTGCTAAATATGTAGTATGTGTACATGATAGCATCCACATGTTAAAATACATTGATTTTCATTACAAAAGTTTGTGTAGGTGTATGTTTATATAGAAATTAAATACTAATAATAAGTGAATAAGTAAATAAATAAATAAGTAGTTTGCCTAGAACTTCTGTATATAACATAAAATTCTATTAATGTTGCAATAACATGAGAATAAATTAGTTATTTACTGTCTCTTCCTCTCCTCCACCTCAGACTGGTCTAGCTCAATCACATGAAACTTAATGATTTTGTTCATTTACTCTTTTAACATAATATCATAAATGTAGATTAAGTGTCTCTAAATCTAGCATACTTTTACAGTTCTTGCATTATCATTCTCCAAATGTGGAAAGACTTTTTCATTTGTCAATAGCACTATCCCAAAGTGAATTGCCTGCTTCTTCAAGAGCTTCATATTCTACAAATACTCACTGAACTGTATTTCTGTATCTGTAATTGACAAAATACCTCAGCAAATCATATGTCAGAAATAACAGCTTTGGTAAAGACAGTGCATCTGAATACATAATAGTACTTATAGGAAATTCTCAGCCAGTGCATGTGTCAGAGGACATGAAGTCCCTTACAGAAATATATTGCTTTTTAAAAATCTTACTTTTGACACTCTGTGGGACCACTTATATCAATAGAGGAGTTAAGATTTTTTGTCAGTCTATTTTAAACTCAAATCTAATCAAATTTTTGCTTGGGCTAAAGTGTTAGACAAGCTGATTGTAAAGAACATAACCACTTACTGTCTTGGGTGTCAGAATTCAATTTCCTATTTCACACATGATACAGAAAAAAATAACATGCAAATAAAAATATCCAACTGGAAGCAAAAATATAAAACCTAAAATTAAATATCCTTGAGACACTAAACTCTTCAGTATTTGCTCTTTTGTTTAGATTATTCAGATATTTCTATCGAAAGACCACCTTGGAAAATTAAAATTGATTTTAATTTCTTTTAATTATTGCCAATTCAGGAAAAGTCCAGTGGTAGTCTCAATTTTTAGGGTTGTTTGCACAATATTATACCTAGAAAAAACATTAAGTACAAACATTCAGTATGACAAAATAAAAAGTATTATTGCTTTTTTGTTTCTGAAAAATAGAATATTCCCTGCAAGGACATCCAACAAACCAATTGTTGGCGTTTATGCCAAACTTTTAAAATGACAGTCTGAATACTCTAGAAAAAAATATAAGAATGACAGTACAAAATTTGTGGTCACACATTCACTATGCTTTTCCATAAGCAAGACCATCTTTGTCAGTAGGCCTATTAACTATTGGGGTATTTCACATGCAAGCTGCCTTTCCGGCTCATATCCAAGTTCTTCCCTTCCCACCATACACAAAAAAATAGAACTTTCCATTCCCTTTTTCCCTGATGCTCTTGTACATCTGGTGTAATTTGTCATTAAGGACCATATTGTTGTGAAATTTCATTGTTGAAATGTTGCAACAGAACTTCAGTGTTAAAGTAGATGCTGTGAACTTTCACAGTGGGGAAATATGGTCGTGAGCTTCATACAGCCACAGTACTCAGGTTTACCTGACACTGAAATGAACAAGCAGTCTGAGAAATTCTGCCAATATTCTTACTGCTGAGAAATATTATTGTACTGGCAAATTGCTACCAGTTATCTTGTTCCTGTGTTTTGTCATAGGATTATCAGAACAATGAATGGATAAAAGCCAGTTAAATTAAAACCAAAACAGCCAGAATACATCTTGATGATGGCTATCACCTCCTGACACTATTTATCTAACATGATTTGTTCTGTCATATTTGATATAATCAGGAGTGTAGAAATACCAGTTGTCAGGGTAAAAATTATTGACGTGTCTGTAATATATGTAGACTATTAATTACAACTTCTTTCAACTCAGTTTAATTATGATGGGTGCTGTGGTTCTATCTACATCAGTAAGTCCTGCAGTACAGTAGAAGCAAATCTGGGGAGTGAAACAATGAAGCTGAGGATACGATTATCTGCGCTAAAGTATTTTTACTTTGGACTAGCTTTTGTGTCCATTAGTAGGTGGATTATGCTAAGTGCATCCCTGGAGCACACCTTTCCGTTCAGCTTCGTTTCTACCCTCCAAAATCTGTCTTCAATACAAAGGTAGAAGAAGCAAGTGTTCATTTTGTGTCCCCAGGGGAAATTCTCAGGGATTCTATATAGTACAGTGTACTTTCAACAGAAGCTGATGAAGTTCTGAGATATCTGCAAATGTTCTCTTCACCTATTTTGAAAGGAAGAATATAGTTTACTTACCATATATAAATATATGTGCATTTACAATGCATGTAAAGCTACAGTGGCCATATGAAAAATATGTAATCCAATATAAGTAATTTCCTACACTTATTTCTGGAAAAAGTCCTAAGGTATTTTGAAATAATAATTCTCCTAAAGCCAGACACACAAAAAAGTAAGCACCTAAAAGATCTGCATTACCAGCCTTTAAGTATTTGGTCCCTACTTGGAAACTCTAACCTTGAGTTCACTAAGTAACACTAAGACTTCTATGAAGAGTATGAGAAAAAAAAAGTTAAAGAGTTCCTTGTCCAGAAAGTGGACAAAAGCAACAAAGACACTCTGAATTGCAAGCTACGATACTCATCCAAATTTTACTTCCTACAAAAAGAAATGCTGAGACTTGTTACATTATGTCTGTCTTAGTAGAATATACAAGCACACTGTTATTACGGACCAGAACACAGCTCCCCTATGAGCACCCAAGAAATTAGGCTGCAGAGCTTTATTCCTTCTTTTTTTTTTTTTTTTTCTTTTTGGCTTAGTAAATCTTGTTCATGCTTTCGCACAAAGTATACTATGGCAATTAAAACTTTACCCATGGAGATGGAAGAGAACAGTTTTAAAACAGAGGAAGTAATTGAACTGACAGTAAAATACAGTAAAATGTAACATCACAGCCCTTAATACTGTGGTCCCGTGGTGCAAATTTGTTCCAACGATTTTTGACAGGTTAACTTTATTTACAAGCTTTATGTTGAACTATTGTTTGTCAATGCCATCCTGACTTTATGCCAAACCATATATAAAACTGGTATAAAAGCACAAAATGCTCGTAAGTTTCCTTCTGTATGCTCTAGTTAATTTTACAGGAATTCAATCATGGTCAGATTTGCACTGATGGGTGTTCTGATGCTGTACAGGTTCATTCTTAATGATCATGGAACCTTGGCCTCATATATGATCCCAGAACACTGTAACCACCAAGTAAAGGAATACTGTAACCACCAAGCTGAAAAAAGAAAAAAAAAAAAAAATTGCAGGAAATTTCTTCTTCTAAATTAAAAAAAGTATGACCCTGTGTTGTAACTTCTGTGGACTCTGGCAGTTTGTAATATGAACTCTAAATAGAAAGCCCACCAGGCAAAACTGTAAAGACATTTTAAAAGAAATGCCAGCAGGCGTATTTGCAAAACTTCAAATGTCTAATCTAAAAAAAACCAGCTCCTGAAAACATAATATATAGCATATAGGTGTACATCAACACTATCAATGATCTCAGCTTAGTTGATTAAGTTTATACTCACATAATTTCCTATTAATATTACTGTTTGTTACATATGGGGAAATACTATTAAAACAGCAATACCGCTAATCCCTAGAAAAACTTCACAAGACAAACCATGAGGGGTTAATTATTCTGAATGAAAAAAGTTTTTGCAGCTCATATATTAAGCACTAAAGGATTAAAAGCACACCCCATGGGACTCCAAATAGCATTTAATAATCTCCAATAATTATATTACTTACTATACTCTAAGTGTAGACTGGGTGGGCCCTGCTCAGCAAAAAGGCAATGTTGTCTTTTCATTTCTACTTGCCATGGAAGACAGAGCTCATGAATTATGTATAATCTATCTTCAGCTTCTGAATGTGATGTGGCAAAATATTTTGGGATGACTCCAAAAAAAGAAGGGCAAAGGCATATGTAAATCCTATTTCAGTACACACATGGAAATATTAGCAACTGTTTTAATATTTAAAAAGTAAGGTAATGTGAAAACATTGGAAACATCAAGAACTCTGTTACTGTTATCTAAATCTCAAGTAATTTAAGGTCATAAACATAATCTATATGTTTTACACAGAATAATTTTTGAACTACCAAAGACTAATTAAAAGTATGAAATGGTACTTGAGTTAATGTTCAGAGTCTATAATGGATTTCTAAATGCATGTAAATGTCAACAAATACTCATTCTGCAGTTGTTACATCTTAAACATCCATAACATAATCTATTTAATTAAATCAATGCAATTCAAAATGAGAGTTCCTGGCATTTTCATTCTGTCTTGGAACCATTTATGTGCTATTGAAACTCACACTTGTAGAGGAAAAAAGTCTATATTATGTACTGGAAAACCTGCCAATTACAAAATCTCTACCTAATTGGGATGATAGAAAAGTCTAAAGAAAGAAAAGTGTTTGGATATTGTGGCTATAGTGAGGTTTCAGAAACTTGGATGAACTTTGAAAGAGGCTAGGATGACAAATGAGCACAGACTGTATGCACTCAGACAAAATTAGGTCCAGACCTCGCTGTTTTGGATCTGTAAAGTTTTTGTAAGGAAGGCTGAAATATTTTTGTCTTGGTGATTGAATATTTTACATTCTAACACAGAACATCTGAAAGAGACCAAAGGAGCCATGTTTTTCAAATAAACTGATACATTTCTACATGCTTGTACAGCAGAATAAATTCACAGCAAGTAGTGATACCTGCTGCTTTGTACCCTTTGGAAATTGAGAGTCAAAAAAGCTTCTGATTTCTCAAAAGCTTTGCAATCTATTGGCAATTCATGTTTGACTATACTGATGAGACAGTCATTCAATGGATAATACTTTCTAATAGGAGTTTCAGCACTTTTCCTTGACATAAGCAATATGTAAGAAAATTTATGTAAACATGTAAAACGTAAAATAGTTATGTCAATACATTTTGTCAGTAACTGGTCTTTTGAGCATAAAATGAAAAAGGGAAGAACTATTTTCTGTAATTTTCTTCTATAACAAGTATATTAGAAAAAGTTTTAAGGCCTCTCCGCACCAATTTCAAAACAGCTCCTTTATGTGCATACGTCCTGTTGAATATTTCTGTTCTCCCCTTTTCACCAATAAGATCCACACATATAAAAGAAAAAAAT
>JAVJGG010000017.1:6287066-6315665 GCA_035590195.1 Aviceda cuculoides | reverse complement strand
GCCTTTCTAATTTTCTCTCTGTATGATCTAACCAGATCCCTGTACTCCTCCCCAGTTGCCCGCCCTTCCCTCCAGAGGTGATAAACTCTCCTTTTTTTTCTTGACTCCTAGCAAAAGTTCCCTGTTCAGCCAGACCAGTTGTTTTCCTTAGCAGTTCAACTTGCGGCACATGGGAATAGCCTGGTCCTGAGCCATCAAGATTTTCTTCTTAAAGAATGTCCATCCCTCTTGGACTCCTTTGCCCTTCAGGACCATCTCCCAAGGGACTCTCTCAACTACTGCCTTGAAGAGGCCAAAGTTTGCCCTCCGAAAGTCCATAGTGGTGGTTTTGCTGACCACCTTCCTTGCCTCACCAAGAATTGAAAATTCTATCATTTCATGTCCTTTAGACATTCTGTTCCAACAGTGTTCTACCTCACTGTTACAGATACTCTTCCTATCTAAGGATCAGCAAGTTAAATAATAATATCTCTCAACATGAATCCAGACAGAAATGAAAACATTGTTTTATGAAATAAAAATGAGATAAAAGGGATCATGTGAAAGCAGCTGTAAAAAAAGCTGTGACAATTTTTAACTGATGATACTTGTCCAGCTGTTGTTAACATTATAGATGTAAGTAGGTACATGTCTACTCTTGTAATTGAAACAGTGTCAGTGAACAAATATAAGCACTGAATCTCCACTGTCTATACTAATAACTTGTTTGAACCATCCCTAGGAAAGAAAAAGTGTTTTCCCTAACAATTCTTGGTCATGATTTAGTAATTAGTGTGGGCCAAGGACCATTGCCAATAGGGAGATTTTGTGCAACCGTTGTGTTCTGTCCTATGTGACTGTCTCCAGACCCAGAGAACACATTTAATGTACTAGTCTAGACATTATCACTACTAACTTGTATATAGTGTGCCTGCTTAACTCATTTAGGAGAAACCATCTGAAGTATAATTCACATGCTACAATTACTATTTTCTCTGTCATGAAGAAAAAAGGAAGGTCTATTTGGCCAAATAAATGAAAGACATGAAATTACATTCTGGTTTTCCTCTTACCTCTAACAAATTCACAGTGATTGTATTATAAAGATTTCACCATAAGTAGCCACTTTAGAGAATTATGAAATTCCAAGTGGCAGTTAAAGCAGGGAGATCGGGAAAATGAAGTGTTAGTGAATGAGAAAGGATAAGCTTTAAAATAAACAGACAATCCAGGTACTCAGTTTTGCCATATGCCTCAAAATGGTGATTCTGTTTGTATTTCTTTACTTGAGTTCAGATTTCTTTCCTGCTAATTCAAGTTCAAACTTTGCCACAGCTATGGAAAGCTTTGCCCATGACTTACAGTCCTTAACCTGCATGTATTGTCCTTGAAAGCATTAGATTTGACCCTTCCTCATGCACTGGTCTTACTGATGTTAAAAATACCCTTGCAAATTATGTTATTCCCTATGTACCACAGCCTCAATATCCAGCCTCAATATTCCCACTTGTACCAACAGTAAACCTAGTTGCATATATACAGCCAAAGGTGGTTTATATTTTCAAAGCCAATAAACAGTGCCAGAGTCCAGTCACTACAACTTGATTGTCTACACAGTACTTTTTGTCAGTACATCCTTGGCATGAATTTAGTGCAGACTTACTAACAAACGCCCTCACAAGTCTTTCCAGAGTAAGCATTAGTGCAGAAGCTGCATAGGCCAGGGACTGTTTCTGAGAGACAGTTTGAGTGAGCCACCTTGTTTTGTAAGATTAGAGAGTTTAACGTTATGGATGTAGTCAAACTGCAGAAGCTGGCCTCAGGGGCAGCAGGGAATGATCACAGCTTTGTTTGGAGCACTAGGATAAATGTAGCCAGAGCATTTAGGGATGGCCTATTTCACCTCAACATTTGTGAGGAACTAAAAGGGAAGTGCTTGCTCTACTGCTGAGATTAAAATATGCAGGCAAGAGAAGAGGACAGTGCTACAATTATTCATGAGGTGAAATGCTCTAGTAACTGTCCTAATGTATCTGTACCTGCTGTGGGAATGTAAAAACAGACACCCACCTGAAGGAGAAGAAAATGCTGGCTAGATTTTCTTAAACTCCAGTTTCTCATTCTGCCAGTAAAAATAAATTACTTACAACTAAACTGCAGTTTTCCTTAACTGTGGAGATCTTTATGGCATAAAATCATCTCAAAGGGAAAGGATTTTAAACTATTGCTTTGATGGTCCAAGAGATAATTCCTGTATAGCTTGCTGACATTGTTATGCATCTTCCTATATACATGCCTAAATCTTTTCATTACATCCTCATGGAATTCTTAGCGATCCTACCTCAAACAAATAGTGATATTATATACTTCATAAAACATTTGTGGTGGGTTGACCTTGGCATTATCAGGACTGTTTCTTACACTTTTTTACTCGCTCCTCTTTCTCACACACTACTGTGCATTTTTTTCCCTTTCCTACATACATTTTCCCTGAGTTGTCCTGGCCTTGGCCGCGGGGCTGAGTGGTGCCCTGGGGCGGGTGGGTTGGATCCGGCTGGAACTGGCTGTGTCCGGCACGGGGCAGCCCCGGCCTCTCCTCACAGAGGCCACCCTGCAGGTCCCCGCTAACAAAACCTGGGTTCCCGCACCCAATCCAACATTACGTATGTACATATTTTCTTTAAAAAGATATTCAGATGGGAAAATGCCCTATATTTCACCACAAGGTTAATAAATATTCTTAAGGCTTAGTGCACCCCTCGCAAGCTGCCTGCAAGGCAGTCTTGGGGGTTTCTTCTGTGCAAACACAAGATAGAAGGCTGGTGTTTATAACATATTTTGCTCATATTTAGGGTAAAGATAGGAAAGAAAACAAACTTCAGAAATCCACAGCCCTGCCAAAGCTGTGGGAAAGGTAAGCCTTTGGAGAGTGTCTTAATTTCCCAATTGCTCAGACTGTAGATCTGGTCAGAGCACATGAAAATTTATTTCTGTCTCACATGCTCAGATCTCCTTCCCATGCAAATCAGGACAGGAACAGGAAGAGGGAGAAGAGAGTAGATAGTATATATTTGCTTAAACGAGGCATTAACTGAAGCATACAACTACAGTAAAGGCACATTTCTCTCTACAGCTTCCTGAGGAGGGGAAGTGGAGAAGGAGGCGCTGATCTCTCCTCCCTGGTATCCAGTGATAGGATGTGTAGGAATGGTTCAAAGCTGCTCCACGGGAGGTTTAGACTGAACATTAGGAAGCATTTCTTTACTGAGAGGGTGATCAGACACTGGAACAGGCTTCCCAGAGAGGTGGTCGATGCCCCAAGCCTGTTAGTGTTTAAGAGGCGTTTGGACAATGCCCTTAATAGCATGCTTGAGCTCTTGGTCAGCCCTGAAGTGCTCAGGCAGTTGGACTAGATGATCAGTCCCTTCCAACTGAAATATTCTCTTCTCTTCTATTCTATTTCTGAATCATTTTAGGGAGTAAAATAAAATAAAATAAAATATTATGTTAGCTGAGAATGAAATCATCCTTCCTGCTGAAAAATTAGGTGCTGTAGTCTATAAGATATCTCCCTTTTTCCTACCTGATATTAAAAAGGTCAATTTATTTGAAAAAAAAAAAAATAAAATGGAAAATAAATGCAATAGTGACCTCTGATAAATTGTCAATAAAGACAAATATTTGACCATGTATGAAGGAGAAGACATCACTCCACATGTATACAAGCAAAATTGATGATTAGTCCTAAAGATGATGTAGCTCTGAAATATGAGTTTATAGAGGACTGAAGAAGGTTAAAAACAAAATAGAGGACAGTATTTTGCCTCTGTATATAGTACTTCCTTGTAGTATCCATTTCTTGAGTTTTCTATTTAGTTCTGGTCTGTGCATGGGCAAAAGGGCTAAGTAGAGCTGTGGAAAGTGCAGACACAGTCAATGATTGAGGAGCATCTGCCTTGGAAATAGAGACTAAGTTTGGACAGGAGAAGGCTGAGCAGGGATATGATCAAGGTTTACAAAATCATGAAGGCAGTAGAGAACATGAATACAAAACTACTCATCAAATCCTGTATTGTTAGAGCAAAGGAGTACTTAATGAAACTTTATGTTTCATTAGTCAACTAATGATGTTGATTTCAAAGACATGAAAGAATCTACTTCTTTACACAGTACATAGTGAACTTCTAGGATTTGTTGTCATAGAAGAGGCTTCTAGCAGTATCAACTAATTTAAAGGACTACCAAAATTCAAAGACAACATGTCAGTTGCAGATGGAAGAGACAGCAAAGTGTGGCCTAACTTAACCCAACAGCTGTGGATGTTGGTGGAGTGTAAGGGCAATGGAGCACAGACAGTGGCCAAACTTGCATATTTTACCTAAATAAAACCACCTATCACTATTGTCAAGAAAGCATTTTGATCTAGGGGGACCACTTGGTTCAACTTGGCAAGGTAACTCTTATGTTTCCAAGATAACTGGCATTGTTGTGGAAACAAAAATTCTTCATGCTGGCTTCCTGTGCTAGGTTGCTGGAATGTTCTCTGCTTTCAGCTAGCAGGCTTTAAATCATCACAAAGTGTCTTTTTAGTGGTAAGCAGGCACGCAGTATCATCTCATGATGCATGGCAAAACTGGAAAGAACATTTCTTTCAGTCTAGAATATCTCCTATAGATTAAAGAAATCAGAAGCGGATACGTTATAAAGCCTGAATACTAGAGATACTTTAGCCACTAATATAAACAGAGCTAGGACACAAGCCCAAACATTAACATTCAATTGTGCACTCTGTTCAACCCCTGGCACATTTTCAGTCAAGATTTTGGCCTGCTCCATTTGGCAGTCCTCTGGACAATGCCTGGGTAAATTTGGGGGCTAGATCAAGGGCTGATTACAATGAAATATGAACAAGGACATCCTAGCATGGGAGTGGAGAGGAAATAGACTTTATTTTTATAAATGCAGGTTACAGAGGGTATGGGGGCAGAGAGTTTAACTGTGTAAATGGAAGTTGTGCTGTGCCAGTTGCCTCAGAACCAGAGAACAGGCCTTGCAGTACAGACATCACCACAATTTTGCCTTTGCTTCCTTTGTATCCTCAGGAGTATTGTGCTAACAGATCTATGAAGGAAGAAAGTATCTAACAGATTGCTCAGAACAGCTTTCTCTCAGGCAAATCTTTCCTATATCCCCAGGGAATATCTCTAAGTATGCTTGATATTACTCATGAAATGTTCTGAAGGTTAACTGACTTTCTTGAATGTTTGTTTAGAGTCTTCCAATGGTTTTTTTGTTCAGGTAGTTTATTAAATTATTTATAAACTTGATATGTGCAAAGCTTCTGGGAGACTTATGTACCATATTCAAGCAGCTCAGTGGGTGTTGTGGTTTAACCCCAGCCAGCAACTAAGCACCACGCAGTCACTCCCTCCCTCCCTCCCACCCAGGGGGATGGGGGAGAGAATCAAAAAAGAAGTAAAACTTGTGGGTTGAGAGAAAGACAGTTTAATAGGACAGAAAGGAAGAAAATAGTAATAATGGTAATAATAATGATGATGATCATAATAGAATTGGAATATACAACACAAGTGATGCACAGTGCAATTTCTCACCACTCACCGACTGATGCCCAGTTAGTCCCCGGGCAGCGATCCACCCGCCCCAGCCAACTCGCCCCGGTTTATATACTGGGCATGACGTCACATGGCATGGAATATCCCTTTGGCCAGTTTGGGTCAGTTGCCCTGGCTGTGTCCCCTCCCAACTTCTTGTGCCCCTCCAGCCTTCTTGCTGTCTGGGCATGAGAAGCTGAAGAATCCTTGACTTAGTATAAACACTACTCAGCAACAACTGAAAACATCAGTGTGTTATCAACAGTCTTCTCATACTGAATCCAAAACATAACATTATACCAGCTACCAGAAAGCAACTCAACTCTATCCCAGCCAAAACCAGGACAGTGGACAATTAAGTTCTTCCTTGTCTGCTGCATCTGTTCAGAGCAAAAATACTTTTGGGGATCTGCACTGTCATATCATGGAAGATGGGACCAAAGGACAATATAGACCGCACATTTTTCCCACCTACTCAATTCTCTTTTATCTAAAAGGAAAACCATCAGCCAAAGTCTTGCAGTGTTTCATCCATGGTGGCCACACAAGCATGGAGGCATTTACTATCAATGATTTTGTGGGTAAAGATGGAGAAAATGCTGTTCTTTTGACTGTAACTTTCTAATACTATTGGGGATTCTAAAAGTTTTGCTTATTTCATGATCTAATCCAGTCTGTACTTGCTAAAAAGAACAGGTATGATAAAAAAGATATGATTGTTTATATTAATAAATACTTAAAGGGAATTCTTTCTTTTTTTTTCTCCCCACCTTCATTGTATCTCTAAATGCCTTGTACTTTGCAGGACATGTATAACTTCAGATTGAATTGTCACACTTATTTACATAAGGAATCTCTTAAGATGACAAAATGGACAAAAGCATGGCCACCAAAATTTGATCCATAACAATGATATCTTTAAACTCCTTGTGGGAAGCATTCAGTGCAAATAAAAATAGTAAAATCAAGTTTAAAATGTAGGCAGCAATTTCTAACATGTTAAATGGTTGCTGTGAGATCCTCAGAAAGCAAGTTGCTAACTGAATTCTGAATACTTGGTGATTGAAGTATCAATTAACTCTCAAAATTTAGAGACATAAATTTGAAAGAATAATTTAATGTATGCTTGGCACTTCAGATGAATGTCATGATTTTCAGTACATACAAGTATGCAACAGCTATTAGTAAGAAAAGACAAATTATGGCCATGGTGTAGAAATGTACATTACATGTTCAAAATCTGTATATATTTAGGCTGTGTTTCAAGGCTATGTACAGCACAAGAGAATGAAAACCATCTTCTGTAATTACAGTTTTAGTCAATATTACAATGCTATATGTTAGCTAGATTCTTTCTATTCAAATGAGCAACATAATTCATTTGAAACAAAACCAAAATCCAGTTCTGTGCAAGACAAAACAAGAAAATAAAAATGTACCAAAATTAAAACCTGTCCTTTCTTAAGTAATCACCATGTTACACTTACAAATATTGCTGCAAACAGAAAATAATATAGAGACTTTAGTATTCAAAACACAAGTTCACATTTTAGGTTTTTTTTTTAGAATTTAACCTACTGTAAACAGCCTAATACTTCTATAAATGTAACTGAACTCTTAATGTCACCTATAGTGCCTTTGAATCTAGTATAAATAATTAAATCTAATATAAAGAAAGTGATGCTATGCACATAGAATTTGTTAATTTTGTGTGAGAAATTGAAATGAAAATAAAAATAATTGGTGTTAAAAGCAGAGTTGTTATGCAATGTGAATGTTGGGCATGGTAGAAAGTGATATTATTTTCTTTTTACCTTAACAATATCTCCCTCACGCAGCTGAAAGCTCCTGGCTCTGAGGTGGATCCCTTTTCCAGCCTCTGTTTCAATTTTATAAATACATTCATGGTTGTTGTCATAATTAGATGGAAAATTTGGAGACAGCAAGGTTCCTTCATTTCCGGAGACAGTTGCTCCACATTCAGCTAAAGAAAACAGACACATTTAAAAAAAGAAGTGAATTATCCATTTCAAGAAAATATGGGTTACTTGCAGTAATATTTAGACTCTGTGAAAACTCTAGCGGGCTATCTAAGAAAAGTGTATTTCTCTCAGATTTCATCTGTAGGACCAACTACTAGAAACCCTAACAAAGTTGCTATCTGTCTCCTGCATTTCACTGGATACATTTATTATGTGCACTTACGTGCTTTCACGTAATTCCCTTTACCTCCAGTTTATCCCTTGGTCCTCCCATCAGACCAATCTATAATTCAGGTTAGCTGGATTCCATAAAAATTGGATGTTTTGTTGAAATATCGTTATTGTAGTAAGACTTCAAATAAATGTAACATTGATTTTACTTCCCTATTCAGCTTTACAAACAAGTACTAGAAAAAGCAGATAATAAGCTGCTGAGATAGAAGAATCTGGCAATAAATCAAGAGCATTCAAACATGTTTTTCTTCACCAGGAGTAACAAAAAAAAAAAACTAAAAAACAAACCAACATTTATTCACATCAGTCAGGGCCAAGCAGGCAGCTCCCTTCTTTTCAAGGTAAAGAGTATGTGAGTTTTTTTCACAGCCATCTGTAGTATGAACTTACTGACACTTTCAGGTGTAGACATTTTTGTCATTGCTCTCCAGTAAAGAAAATAATAAAGTGTACGAAAAGTGGTATGTTCCAGCTCATGGGCTTATTTTGAGTTCTGAATAAAGACTAATAAAATTATTCCAAATGTGCAGTATAGATTTCAGCACATAAAAGAAAACATGCAAACAGATAGAAAATAATATTGGTGTGCTGTTCAAACAAATATTCAAAATGCTTAAAAAGGCCCCAAAATACCTTATAAAATCCCACAGTAACAGTAACATACTAATATTAATCTACAATTTTTTTTAAGGTGCAAGTGATTGGTATTTATATCTCATTGTTCGGTCTAAAGATAAAATGTACTGTGTGAAATACAGATTTTAACATAAACATCATTCAGATCTCATTCAGAGTTTGGTAAAAACCTGTTACAACATTTAAAATAATAATAAAATAACATATAATTGTAAATCAACAGATGTATTTTATCAAAGGTGTGATAGGTTTAAAAAATATTTATTTTTCTATGAATATTAAATTGATTTTTAGGTTTCATAGGACATTAAAATATTCATTTTTGGAAGTGTGTGGAGTTTACAATTTTAGGTAAAACTGAGTATAGCTTAACAAGTATATATGTAACAAATAATTTTGAAAATACAGTATAAAGATAGATCAGAAAATAATTCATTTAAACATATTCAAGGAGAAATGTATGTTTCATATTTACAAATAAACAATCTAAAAATTTTCTATTTACATTTCCAAGTCCTTCACAGACATCATCAAATTTATACGCTTCCTGCTTTTGAAAAGTCTAAAACCAGTGACATTTTCTGTATTTTAGACTTCCTCCCTACAATAAAACTGAAGAAAAAGGGGAGGAAGAAGGAGAAGGAGAGGGAGGCAGTGCGGGATGGAAGGAAGGGGGAAGGAGGGAAGGAAATATGAAAGGGAGTCAGAAAGAAAGCAGAGGGGGAATGAGATAGTCGCAGTCTTACTTGGAGTCTTATTTGTACTCTACATTTGGGATCTCCTTAGGCAAGGTGAAGAAGGAAATCACCAGTAAGCTGACTCTGGATCTTTGGTTTCGTGCACAGTTAGAGTTCATTTGCTATTTTCAGGTAGAGCTTTATGTTCTCCGCTTCCTTAGCTTACTTAGGCCCTGAGCTGCATTATATTTATTAGGCAGAAGTGTGTTGGGCAGTAAGAACTCCTGCCACCAAACTTTGGACAGCCAAAGTCTTCCTTTGTTGGGGACTGTGAGATGCACCAGGTATTTCTAACATGTTTAAAGTCAGTTTACTTTGTCTAAATGTTTCAAAGAACCATAGTAGACTAACAAATGAACTAGATTTTTTTTATTGATACTTCTTTGGTAAAGGATCTGTCAAATATATGATACATACTACATATGGTTACATATACATATCTCCATATATTTGTGTGTACATGTTCATATGTCGCTATTTTTGTCTTTGATTTTTAAGAAGGAGGTAGAACTAATTAAAATTACAAAATGTAATTCAAAGCAATGCCAACATTAATGCCAGACATGTTTAGACCCGTACTATTCCATGTCTTCTTGTGTTTACGACACCAGTACTCTACACAAGCCTTCTGCAAACAAATGTTTGCCCAAATAAAGAGCCATGCAAAAGTATCTATGTTCTCTTAGGCTGCATTGGTATCTTATTATCTATGTCCTTCAAAGAACTCGACAATATAGAAGTAAAATGCTGAAGAAGAGAAGAAAATAAGAAAATATTATGGAAGCAAAGGTTTTTTTCTTACATAACATTCATACAGTATTCTACATTTTGTTTCAGTGATAGACTGTAAACCACTAAGACCTATGCAGTAATAGAAAAGTGTACAATGGGTTTTCTCTAATCTAGAACTGGCCAAATTTCCTGCTCCGATAAGTCTGTGTTCCAAAGTTCAAAACCATGGCAATTTAAATATGAGAATAAAAGTACTGATGTATAAGATCAGGGACAATGAAGGTTACAAACTCAAGTTAATATGTTATTACTACCCCTCTAAAATACACCACATTCTGCAAGCAGCAGACATGCTTTCTGCTATGAACAATTAGTTATTTACTAAAATTCAATTACATTGCAAAATTTTTCGAATGCAAGTTGACACTCAAATACCTCCAACCCATGTAGTACAACTGTATTCTGTTTTCAGTGCATACCACCCCTTCTCAAATACTTTGCAAATATTTGACAGCTATGCAGTTTCATCAGGCCCTATCATTCACTTCATTATCATGACAAAGGATTGCTCATGTCCTCTGATCAGTCAAGTTTCCTTGCTCATCTAATGTCAGTCAGTAAATCACTGACACAGGCCCCAGGAAGAGGTTTCCAAAGCAAAGCAAGCTCTTCTTTGCAAACTTCCCTCCCTCAGTAGGAAAATTATACAAAACGTGTCACAGTTCAGGTTAAGGTTTTCTTTTTGATAATATTAAGATACCAGGTTAAGGCCATGTTTAATCCCCCAATTTCTTGACCTGGAGATTTAGGTTACTTTTTTTATAGAAACATTGGCCCCATCCATGGAAAGATTCCTTTCTCTCCAGACTATCCAAGTTATTGGAGATCTGGTGTCCTGATGCCTGAAATCTCTTTCATTTGTGATCAATGCCCAGATATACAAAGGACCTTGTGCTCTAAGGACTTCAACTGAGTACTTTTCTAACCGTTCCTACACACTGCAATCCAGAACTGCATGAGGTCGCTACACATAATGAGGGACTAGAAATTCAAAAAAGCAACCATGAACAGCAATACTGAGTCTGGTCTTGTCAGGAGTAAAAGCTTATGCAGTCAAAGGCATCTCTCCCCTTCAAGGCCCTAACATTTTACTCAGCAGTATAGGAAATGTCATGGTTTTTTTTTCTTTAAAAATATCTACAGTAGTTGATACTGCTGCTGCATTTTTTACAGTAATTAACACACGCAGCCAGAATGCGTGACACCTAAATTCAATTCAGTTTGCCTCTGGGGATTTAAACATGCATCTCCTATGACTTCTGCTTCACATAAAGGGATTAGAAAACCAGTTAGTCACAAAGTGAGCAAATGTTGACTAACCTCTTTAGCATAATGGGTATGGCATTAAACAGGGGAGAAGGAACACTTTTTCAATGAAACTCATACATTAAACAGTTGGGAAATAAAATTCTGAAATAACCAATGAGTCAACATTCACTGTTACCATGTGAGCACCAAACTACTAGACTGGAAAAATATACTCATCTTAACTTCCATTTTCATTGCCTCAATTAATCTTTAATTCTCTATGCAAAATGAAACAACAGCCTTTAGCCACATTGGCAAGATCATTCTCCTAGGAAGCATCAGATAATATTTAACATTCTTTTACAGAAACAAAGGAAATGAAGCCACATCTCTTACATTCTTGATGAAAGATCAAGACATGAAATTTTGCGTAAAGAAGTGATATGGCTCATCCACCTATGGTAAATGAAAAATAAAACACTGCCAATCACTCATGAAAGATGTCATGTAACATTCCTTATCTAGCACATGTGCTCTGTGAGTAACTACTGGTTTTAGTACCTTGAGGTAAGCAGACAAATCTTATCATATGATCCTGAAAGAGCTCTTTAGTTCTTAGGTACAGAGGGTTTTCCTTTATTCTTTCATGCACCACACAGCTCGTTGGCAAACTTGCTGAGGGTGCACTCAATCCTACTGTCCATGTCACCGACAAAGATTTGAAACACCAGTCCCAATACTAACACCTTAGGAACACCACTTGTCACCGCTCTCCACTTGGACATCGAGCCATTGACCGCAACTCTTTGAGTACGACCATCCAGCCAATTCCTTTATACACTGAGTAGTCCATCTGTCAAATCAGTGTCTCTCCAATTTAAAGACAAGGATGTTATGCAGGACAGTGTCAAATGCTTTGCACAAGTCCAGGTAAATAACATCAGTTGCTCTTCCCTTATCCACCAACACTGTAACCCCATTGTAAAAGGCCACGAAATTTGTCAGGCACGATTTGCACTTACTGAAGCCATGTTGGCTGTCATCAGTGGCCTCCTTATTTTCCATGTGCCTTAGCATAGTTTCCAGGAGGATCAACTCCATGATCTTGCTGGGCACAGAAGTGAGACTGACTGGCCTGTAGTTCCCCAGGTATTCCTTTTTTTCCTTTTTAAAAGTGAGGGTCATGTTTCCCCTTTTCCAGTCAGTGGGAACTTCCCTGGACTGTCATGACTTCTCAAATATGATGGAAAGTGACTTAGAAACTTCATCCACCAGTTCCCTCAGGACCCACGGATGCATCTCCTCAGGTCCCATGGACTTGTGCACCTTCAGATTCCTTAGATGGTCTCAAACCTGATCCTCTCCTACAGTGGGTGGTTCTTAATTCTCCCAGTCCCTGCCTTTGCCTTCTGCAACTTGGGCAGTGCGGCTCGAGCGCTTGCTGGTGAAGACTGAGGCAAAAAAGTTGTTGAGTACGTCAGCCTTCTCCATGTCCCAGGTAACCAGGTTTCCTGTTTCCTACCAGAGAGGGCCCACATTTTCTCTAGTCTTCCTTTTATCACTGACGTACCTATAGAAGCTTTTCTTGTTGCCCTTGACATCCCTGGCCAGATTTAATTCTACCAGGGCTTTAGCTTTCCTAACCTGATCCCTGGCTGCTTGGACAAATTCTCTGTATTCTTCCCATGGTACCTGTCCTGGCTTCCACACTCAGTAGCTTTCCTTTTTATGTTTGAGTTTGTCCAGGAGCTCCTTGTTCATCCATGCAGGCCTCCTGGTGTTTTTGCCTG
This sequence comes from Aviceda cuculoides, assembly GCA_035590195.1. Taxonomy (NCBI): domain Eukaryota; kingdom Metazoa; phylum Chordata; class Aves; order Accipitriformes; family Accipitridae; genus Aviceda; species Aviceda cuculoides. The sequence continues at coordinate 6,302,655 of JAVJGG010000017.1, read as the reverse complement.
ACTTCCTCTTTGTCAGGATGCTTTGGAGGAAGGAATCCTTGAATATTAACCGGCTTTCTTGGACCCATCTTCCCTCCAGGGCTTTATCCCATGGTACTCTACCAAGCAGATCCCTGAAGGGGCCAAAGTCTTCTCTCCTGAAGTCCAGGGTAGCGAGCTTCCTTGCTGCCTTAAGGATCTCAACTCCACCATTTCATGGTCACTGCAGCCAAGGTTGCCCTTGAGCTTCGCATTCCTCACCAGCTGGTGAGAACAAGGTCCAGTCTAGCACCTCTCCTCGTTGTCTCCTCTATCACTTGGAGAAGGAATTTATCATCAATGCACTCCAGGAACCGCTTGGATTGCTTATGCCCTGGCGTGTTGTCCCTCCAACAGATATCGGGGTGGTTGAAGTCACTCAAGAGGACCAGGGCTTGTGAACATGAGGCTGCTCCTATCTGTGTATAAAGGGCCTCATCCGCTCAGTCTTTCTGGTTGGGTGGCCTGTAGCAGACCCCCACTACAATGTCACCTGTCCCTACCCTTCTTTTAATCCTGACCCATAAGCTCATGGTCGGCTCCTCATCCATCGCCCGGTGGAGCTCCATGCACTCCAGCTGGCCATTGACATAGACGGTGACACTCTCTCCTCATCTTCCCTGGCTGTTCTTCCTAAAGAGCCTGTATCTTTTCCCAATGGTTGTTTTCATGGCAGTGAAAGATCATGATGCATTAACAACACTTTCCAACACTCCAGTCATAGGAACCATCCCACCACATCTCCGTGATGCCAATATTGATTGATACCTCAATTTACTCAGGTATTTTAAACATAATTCATGGCAAAACCTAAAATATGGGTAATCCAAGAGATTCTTCAACACAGATTATGTACAAAATTCTGTTTTGAGCAAAAATAGACAAATAAATAAAGAAAACTACTAGGGAATTTTATCTCATGAAAGCAAAAGTCTGATAATTCATTAGGTGTTATAAGAAATGACAAAAATCTTCCATTTGCAAGGACAGGAGAGACTTCTCTTTCCTCTAGGAAGGACATAGGGGGATTGTTGCAACTTGTAGGCAATTCTTTTGAGCCTGAGGGAGAAAGAAAGGCAGGCATATTTTTTTGCAGAAGTAACATGAAATAGTGCCTACTGTGTTCTGACAAGATCTATAAAATTAAAAAGGACTGATTAATTGGAATTAGACTCTAAATAAAAAGTTAGGATAACTTAAATGTGAAACTTTATTGTGACTGTAAAAGAATTAGATTCCAAGCACTGCAATAGCACTAAACACTCACATGTTAAAAACATCCTAGCTAATCTAGTTCCCTGATTTGAAGAACTAGAAAAGAACCATTCAGACATAAAAAAAAAACCAAACGTATTTTTGTTTTCATTATAAAACATTAGATTTTAAGCATCTGTAACTTAAGAACAGGGTATACCCTTCTGATGTCATCAGTGAATAGCTGTGCATTCTTAGCTGAGGATGAGGAGCAAGGGATAATGACCTTCTTTAAGAATACAGCATTCTGTATGTAACAAAATTGTGTTGTAACTGAACTGTAATGTATACTAACTTAATGCAGCTAATTTAAATGAAAATGTGCTCATAGTGCTACAGACATTTGTGCTTCTGTTTCTAAATGAAGAATAAATTCTCTAAAATCTCACCTCCCAAACTCTTTCTACATAGTTTGGCTGTTAGTGCTTAAAAAAGTTACTATCATCACATCTAAATGGCTTGTTACATAGATTAGACTAGTATGTTAAACAAAATTTGTTCTGTAGATGTCAGCTGCTTATATGGTTCCAATTCAGATTCTTCACTTCTCAAATCTGCCCAACTATGGAAGTCTGCCAAACCACATCATCTAAAAGACAAGGTCATTTAAACTCATCTTCTTTTAAAATAAAAAGACCTGTATGATACTGGCTCTACATTTCAAAAGGTGGAAAGCAGATAAAAACAGATTAATCTAATTTTCTATTACAACTTTTGAATCTTGTGTGCTTTTAAAAGTTAATTTTATTTATTTATTATAAAATCAAAAGTATCCACCCTAGAATTCAAAAGGTATACTGTCATTGAGTGTATATGACCTATGTCCTACACGTAAAAGGTTTTAGAGGAACTACATGCTTTATTTTTACTACAGTTTGTGAGTTGTCCATTATAACCTTGCTAAGGATTCCAGCAGACAGGAAAATGCTACTTTATTAAACTGTTGTTTTATACCCTTGCAGTTACAGCAATCTGGAACAGGTATTTGACCCCATTCTTTGTTCTTTTGCTTAATAAAGTCACTTAAATTCTATCTACATAAGTAACTTTTGTCTTCTTCTTTCATTGTCTCACTTGAAATTGGATAAAAGGAAACTGCAGAGGGTAGATCTTTTGAAGATCATCAAACACTTCCTGAATATGAATACAAATGCTATAAACCAAACAAAATTCAGGGAATCTTGAAATGCTTTGAAATAGAGTTCATGTAAATGTAAAGATAACTTTGTTTAATGGAAAAGTTTGCTTTATTATTTGTCTTCATACATTTTGCTAAAAGGTTTGACAGGATTTTAAGCAGATCTCCAAAGCAGAGATCAAATAAAAGTAGTACATCGTCAATTTAAAGGCTTCTCTGCCAGAAAGCACTCTACTGAGTGCAGAATATCTTTGTTGTATTTACAAAATTGTGCAGCAGTTCATAAAATATGAGAAGCAGCTGAGCTCAGACAGTTGATAATTCTTCATGTTTCTTTTGGACAATATTGTTACTCAGTGGGATGGTCATGCAACATTAAAACAAGAGCAAAGGGGATCATGGATAAAGCTGAACCAAGCATCATATGCTCTGTCTTCACATAATAGCAAAAACTTAGGGTTTCTCCACAGTCATTGATTGAGAGGTCTCTAAAGCCGAACATATGACTTCTGCAGAGCAGACATAATACATGACTGGACTCAAGCACAGCTTCACGTACAAACTCAAATACAGTGCAAGGAGATGAAGCTTCCTGTTAACTGGAATGCTGCATCAAGCGGAGGTGTGCATGGAGTTTCCACAGCACCTCTGTTGCACAGTACCTTAATCTTTGAAAAGTTAGCAGTCCTTCATCTCCAATTCTGCAGCCAGCCCTTCACTTGTGAGCCTGAAACCTTTCATCTACACACTGCCAGGCTGCTGTGGCAGTGCCTTCACTCTGGTACCACAAGTGCTCTTGTTCTCACCTGGCACTACTGAATTTAGAATTGCTGTTATGCTGGGTTTCTCCTAAAAAGTGACTGCCATTGATTTTGAAATCACACTGTTCTCACCCCACTTGTCACTCTTTTGCCTTGTAGCTTTTAGCCTGTAACTCTACACTAAGATCACATCACTCCAAACCTGGTGGCTTTTAATGTAACTTCATATTGGAATACAGCCTAGTAGATAACAAGCAGATAATAGTTATTTTAATAGACAACAAATATTACACAATAACATATATGCACAGACCTTAACTACTATTTAATCTGCAGCACCCACATGTGCTCCATTCAGTGCTAACTGTATCATGAGCTACCAGTGAGGAGCTTGAGAAGGTCTGCGTGAAAAATATAACTGTACTAGGAAGAAAGCAGGAAGATGTTGGCTTTTTCATCATTACTATCACCATCACTGTCACCACTACCTTTACTGGAGAGATATTTGTCTGGGGACTCTCTCCTTCCTCTTCCCAGCTGGTGCCCGAGGAGTGGCTTTCCCTTTCTTCTCTCTCTCTCCTTCTCTTTCTTCCCTCCTTGTTTGCTTCTCTAAGATGGATTTCAAGCCAAAGTAGGTCATCAGCTATGGACCCCACTAATAAAGCATGTGCATGTAAGCCTCTCTCAATGTTCTTTAAGCAACATCCATATGATAATGGTGAGAACACCTCACTGAACACCTTACTGAAATGCCTTGCTGAAAACAAACCTCTTATTCTGTGTTTTTTGTAGCATTCCATTGAAAGACTAATGAACTAGGAAAGGAAAGACTAAACAGCACATAAAGCCTTTTCTGAGGTCTGCTTAATTAGTTTTTAATCCATACGCCACTGACGTAAGTCACTACTTATGTTCTCAGAACAAATCCTATGATGTTAATTGACCTCAGGGGATTATTGGCAGAATCCGAGGTGAGGGCATTTTTTTGCTTTTTTTTAAGATTTTTGTCTACTCTTTCTAGTATCATCTGATAATGAGCTATGAAGATAACATCCCTACATTATTTGTCTTATCAAGAAAAAAATACTTAGCATACACAACCTTAAAATGTAGAAAGAAGGCACAAGGGTGACCTGAGGCAATCATTATTCCTTCTGACTATAGGTGATTAAAATTTCATACCAGGTCTACAAATCACTCCTTCTTTTCACTTTGAAAATAGAGTCAGAGTGCCCACTATGCACCTGCTGAAATCTGTTAATGTTTCCTGAATAATGAAGTTTCAGTTTTGAAATAGAGACAACTCAAACCTGTAATTACTGTATTTGAAGATTCATATACAGTAAGACTCAAACACTAACTTGAACAAATCTTCAATTTTCTGTGAAACACTGACAGAAAAATGAGGAGTTAAAAAACCCCAGGTATTAAAAAAAACCACTTTTCAATTGTGTTTAGAAAAATGCAATGTTATAGTATAGAGAAAAAGAAATTATTAAAAAAATATATTAAATAACTTCATTAAGTATCTTGTATAAAATAGAAAACAACCTAAAGATTTAACAATTTAAATGTGACAGCATTTAGAGTTCCAAAATATAGTGGAATCTGGATACATGCACATCCTTACTACTGTCTGAAGATTCAGAGATTCAGCTACTGATTTTATATTAGTTTTCTTGCTCATGAGCAGCTCTTAAATGAGAGCTTTCTCTGCCTAAACACTAGCTAAAAATGAATAGCAATTTTCAGACTTAGTTAGACTTCTCAAAGGTGAACTCAAATTCAAATTTTATGCTACAGAGAATTTAAAGAAAACAATGAATGCCAGATCTCAAGGGTTTTACAGATATCTCTAGTGCTATTCAGGCTAACAAGGTTCCCACTTATGTTTCAATCTCAATGGAAATTAACTCAATGCTACAACATGACAAAGTATATGAATTATAATTGATGATTTTGCAATGAATACTAACTAAACTATTAGAAAGAAACAGCTTATTAAAGAGTGTCAGCAATTTATTGTAGCACCCTATCATTAATTATTCATGTAGTATTTATTATAACAACTACATATGATAAATTAATGCGATATTAATGTGAATATCAGTGAACAAATCATCGGTGAAGAATTTACTCAAATACTGTATTAATGTACCATTAAAAATCAAGTCCCATGTAAAATTTAATAAATGAGCAACACCACTTAAATATGAAATGAAAACATTAAGTAGCTGTTTCTTTTCAGCTTTATACTTTAAGTTTTTCACAGCTTGCTTTAGGAACACTCCATACAGTTGAAATGACTAATGGAGGGCAGGAAAGTAAAGTTACTTTAAAGAGCAAACCAAACCAAAAAAAACTAGCACTCAAAACTAAGTTTTTTGTATTAATGTGTTATACTTGAACTCTATGCAATGATTACCATGAAAGGCTGGTTTGAACTGAATATAGTGTACACTGTATAGTGTACAAATAATATTTTCATGACGTATCTTAGGTAAAATTTATCAGTTTCTTAAGGAGACAGCGAGCAGGGAAAATGCAGACAAGTAGACAGAACCAGCATGCAAATCAGGTAATAGAATGAAAATCTAAGTTAAGACAATCTCAGAAAGGAGAGTTGAAGAACTAATTCAAACTTTCCCTCCCATTATCATGTGATGTCCAAATGCCTAAATCCTGGAAGAGGTGATCAAAGTGTTTAGTTACATGTCCTTGTGAACAGGGGAAAATAACCATCTCTAATAACAAGCATAGATCTTCAGCCATAATGCTGAGTAGAGAGGCTAGGTAAAGGCCATTCACATTAGCCAAGATATTAAGGAGTTAAAAGAAAATTATTAGTAAATACAACCAAATATTCACTTTTATTTTGCCTTATAATCTTACTACTGCTTCAATTTTGCAATTAATATTACAGACAGAATATGATGGAATAAACTAGATTTATCATCTTGGACCTAAAGTTTTCTTATAGCAAAGCCATATCTTCTGTGAACTAATAAACATACATTTATTGTATCGTACCCCTCAGAGATTAACAAATCCAGCAGGGTGAACTAGCAATTTCTGAAATGTCTTTCGAAAAGAGAAGGTACCTACACTTGGGGGCTGTAACTTGCAATTCACTGTAAAGCTGTCTCCGCTCAGGTTTCTACCCACTGCGTTCAATAATCAGCGCAGCTTTGCAAGTAGGAAGGAAAGAATGAAATGTCTCCCCTCTTTCAGAATTTCATCAGCATTTCATAGTGCACCATAAAGGAATACCAAAACTAAAAGGATCATTCGTCACCTGTTAGAGGATCACTGCAAATGATAAAGTCACATTTCAAAAAGTACTTTGGAGGTGATTTAGGTATGCATCAGATGCATGCATTCGACTCTGCAGTTTGACTCCCTCCTCTCCCTCAGCCCCTACTTATCAGCCACCTGTCTCTGGAAATGTGTATACTCACTGGGTATCTTGTTTCATGTCACATTTCTGCTTTTGCACATACCCTACTCACTGCCAAACCCGAGAAGATACTTGCCACTGGTACCCAAAAAAATGAAGCAGAGAAGCATCTAACTTCTCTCAGTACTGACAACTGCCTTTGGGACAGGCTGCCCAGGGAAGTGGTTAAGTCACTGTCCCTGGAGATATTTAAAAGACATGTAGATGTGGCACTTAGGTTGGTTTAGTGGTGGACTTGGCAGTGTTAAGTGGACTTAATGACCTTAAGGGTCTTTTCCAACTTAAATGATTATACGATTCTATGACAAAGCCATGCAAGTGTGCAGAAGGGAATATGAAATTCATGAGGCCAGGGACAGCATTCTGCACTGCAGCATGACAGTGAAACCTTTGGAGTATGGCACTAAGCTGGAAGAATGTATACGTTGTGGGGTGGGGGAACATCTTCTGGATTCGAGATCTATTTCTAGTGTTTATTGTGTTGGTTCATTGAATTGTTACATTCAATTTTAAAAAAAAAATATTACTTAGAGGAATGCTTCTTCTCTTAACTTATGAGTCTTCCAATTCCTTTTTTACTAGTAGCACAAACCCAATACAGAGTGGTAGAAGCTCCTGACTAGTTTGACTTAAAGCAACTGGAAGGTAAGAAAAGTATGATTAAAAGCATGAACTAGGAAATCTGCCTTAGTGACAGATTTCCCAAACAAATTGTGTGGTTCCTGTTTAAAAGGGTAGTGAAGACAAGAAGATAGCAGCTGAAACCTGATTGCAATGGTCTCCTTTAGGTGGACATTAGCCTCAGAACCAGGGACTTCAATGACTAAGGAGTCGTTCCACCTCATTTCTGGACTCCAGTATTCACCAAGCTTCTGAGATTCACACAGTTTGGGGGATGCACAGAAGTGCATGACAGCTGAGGAGCTTTACTCTCGGATCTGTACTCTAGGGGGATCAACTCACTAAAAGCTGGGCTTTGTCCTCGGTAAAATGTAGTCAACTGTGAAATGTAAATGAAACTGTAATAGAATTGTGTAATTATAGGTACAGAAAAAAAGAGCTATTGCTGGAAAGAAAAAGTGAGAAGAATATGTATCCACACTCTTGGGTAATTTTGTTCACACAGCCATGAAATAAGTATAAAGGTATGTATAAATTTGCAACTATGTAAAAGCAAGCAACATAATAGGAATAAATTATATACATGAAGTAGTGTCAGTAACCATCATAACCACAATTAGTAATCAAACATGGTTTTTTAAAAAATATTTTTTTCTGGAAAACACTGGAATAATAATTGAAGCAATAATAACAAAACAGTGAATAATAACACAGGATGAGATGTCAATGAATGAAGGGGAAAGAAACTGTTTTCTGTTTTCAACCTCAACTAGACAAAAGATAATCAGGAGAAGCTTGTCTGTACTCCTGTAGCTTGGTTTTTACCAACAGAAGCTTACCAACAAAACCAAACCCAGTAATTTTAAATAATTAGATTATTCAAAAGTAAATTTGGGAAATAAAACCTAAAACAGATTGACAAACATGCTAATCACAGTAATGTGCCAGATTATATTTTTAACAACATTATAGGTGACAAGATGTTTCAGAACAGTAAAAAGCCACATGCCTGTATCAGTACTCTCAAACCTAAAGATATGGATTATTTTAGAGACATTTCTTCTGCAAGACACTGTGCATGTTTATTTTCCAGGAAGCCTTGCGCCAGGATTGCTAGGAGGGTATATCTACTTTGACATTATATATAGAAATGTGCTCCTAATTCCATTAATTGTGTGCATCACACAAAATAGCAAAGTATCAGAGTGTTTCTCTCTCTCAGTTCCCCTCAACCTCACATTCCTCTCAGTTACAGTAAATTTTGAGGAGTAAGAGAGGACACTGTGAATGTACATTTAGACAGCATATCTCAAAGAACAGTTAGATAAAGGTAGCCAGTCAGGTTGTTTTCTTTTTCCTTTAAAAGACTGCCTATGTCCTTCATACTGTGGGTAACTGCAGAAAAACCTTTCTGTAGGCTACTTGCTGGAGTGAGTCACTAGTTAAGTAAAGACCACAGGATAGCTCTTCCAAATGCAATCACGGTGTCTAGAAAGATGGGAAATAGTACTCGTGTGTGAAAAGAGACTGAAGTGTCTCATCTGCAGATATCAACTACTAGCGCATTTGACAGGGAAGCCATCATCGTTATTTGAGTGCTTTTGAGGAAGCTCTTACCAGAAATGAGATTTCTTTATGGATGACCCCTTATGGATGACTACCTTTCTTTTATACAATTCAATGTAGAATGTGAAATTCTCTGTGAGGAGACTGGCAGTCTCAGTCTTTCTACAATTGGTAAAAAAAGGTGGAGGGAAGGGATCTTCCTGACAAGTCACATCATGTCAAAGTAAATGGAGAATTCAGCAGACAGCTAAGGGGAGTTGCTTCCACAACTTAAAGCACAGCTTTAAGAGAAAAAAAAAAAAAAAAAAAAAGTTTAATCTTCCAAGATGGGGGAAATTTGACACCGGCTTGGGTAATGATCATGTCTGTTCTTTAAACAGTGCAAAAGAAGTCAGCTCTAAGGGCCTGAATCTTCTCCACACTTTTTAATTGTTAACAGTAAAGCTCTTTTCATCAAATAGCAGCAAGTAGTTGGCTGTAGGAACAAACTGCTTTCTAGTCAGAAGGGGGAGATCCAAGTGGAGGACACATTTATAAATGGAGTGATGATCCAAAGGGAAACTCTAGGTAGAGTCTTCAAAACTCCGTGATGAGCTGGAATAATACTACATAACTCCTTGAGGTGCATGGCTCAGATAAACATTAAAATAATTCTAATTGAAAAGACAAGAGAGTGAAGCTTTGATACAGGGAAATTACAAGGACACCTCTTTATGAACTTGTATCTGATTTTGCAGATAGACTTGGCGGTGTCTTTTTGCTGCAAAAAGGAGGGTTCTTACTGAAGGAGAAGGGATGCTGTCTTATTCTGAGAGTGAACCAACTTCCAGGCACTCAGATAAAGACCTCTGAAGTTCAGGGGAAGACCATCTACCTGCACAGCATGGAAAGAAGGCCAGTGAAAATGATGATAATACAGTCCCTATGGGACTCAAAGTCTTGGACTAAAAATGCTAGGGTCATGATGTTACACTAACCAGATCTCCCAAGCTCTGCTTTTGCCTTACCTGGAAAATAACTCTTCAAAGGAGAAGAAATGGTGGAAACGCACAAATGGTTCTCTGACCAAGAAAATTTCAAAACATGTTGGATATGAACCCTGGAGAGAGGACTTGAAATTATTTACTTGGATGGAGAAGGGTGAATGGCAGTACCTTTGGAAACCCTCTGGGTTTGTTTTTTTCACAGCAGATGAAACTGAGTACTATTTCTGATACAAATCAGTATGTGCTTGTGTGAAAGTTTAGTTTATAAATTAAATGCAATTAAATTTGAAGGGCTTTCATTCTGAATTTGATGAACAGAATAACGAAATTATGTATTACCGTGTGTCCTAGAAGGATCAAAAAATCCTTGTTGACATATAAAGGTTGGTGTGTATGTATCACATAGATGAGTTTGGTCAGTGTAGAAATGATAATGAGGAAGAAATAATCAAGAGGCTATTGAATGCAGTAATGTACTTATGAATTTGTGCCACTGAGTTGAGACTAGATTTAACTTCTGAATGTACGCTCTAAAGCCAGCAGAATTCAGGACAAGTAGGTTTTTTGCACTCTTTTGAGAAAGAAGTAGTCTGTGTGAACTCCTCTTCAAGGTAAGTGGATAGCTTCACCCCTAACGTCTTAGGTGCCATGGCAACAAGAAATGGGACCTCTGTAAACATTCTTGGTGCTAAAAAAAAATCATATGAAAGCAGCTTGAACTGAAGGGCACTGAGCGCATCTTTCCCCCTCAGTTTCACTCAGCTGCTTTGGAGTTTCCTTCCTTGTATTTGTCTTAGTTGCATTATAGATATCTTTAGTCTGCTGCATTCTTAGAGACCGAATTTTCTTCATAGACTGTGTTAAAAGAGTTAATTAGATATATTGTTTTAGATAAGTGCTAGTTGTCTATGCATAATTTATAAAAGGCTTTCTTGATCCATTAGGATCTTGTACATGGAGGGTCTTGTACATGGATTTAATGATGGATGTCTTAGAAACAGTCTATAAATTTATTCAAAACTGAACATAATAAGAACAAAAAGGAAATGTTGAGCTCTCCATAAATAAAATTTCTTTCTGTATGAATTACAGACTTATTATTATACATTTGATTGGATATGTATCTCTAAATTATGCTTGGGAGAATATACAGGCCTATGTGTGTCTAGCACAGTAAGTGATCACACTAGTCCTATAAATTCATAGCTAATACAATGGCTGATACTTCATTAAGCTAATTATTGATACTTTGCTAATCTTGCAACTTTGCAATATGTTATTCACATTATAGGGATAACTAAGTGAGCACTTTCAGGAAAACTGAAAAAATATATGTTCTCTAACAAAAAATGGCTCAAAATTTATATTCAAATGACACGTAAATAAAATTGAGCAATAAATAGAGAATATATTCAAACATGAAAATAAATAATATAAAAGAAAAATTTCCATTTTATGAAGTAAAATTTACAAGAAGATGGTAGTTTTTAATAAAATCTTCAATACCAACAATAAAGCTTATAATTCTAGCACAAATCTTAGTATATATGGAACTTCATAATAATTATTCAATTTTTTCAAAGAGTATAAACTGAACAATATTAATTTAATTTTCTCTTATTCCAACAAATATCTCTAACCTCATATATAAAAATGATAAGTACTGAATTTGGGAACAGAAACAAATAACTTTCCAAATAATAATACTTAAAAGATAAAAAATATATCAGGGAAAAACAAAAGCTTACATAAAATGAATACATTTTAGCTTTTGTTTCCTTACATTACTAAAGTGTGCATAAAGATTAGCAGATCATACGTTTAGTGCATTTTGTCAACTTTAAATTAATTCTTCATGATTTAAAGATGTCTGTAAAGAGTATTTTCTTATTTTTCCAGTGTTTTCACAACAGTTAGCATACATATTCACTCACTTTATACTAAATACATTTGAATACATATGTATTCCTTCCTAATGCAATTTACTGATTCTTTGGCATTTTCAGAACTTAAGTAGAGGAGCAGCAAAAGACATTTCTTACTCTAGCAACCAATTGGCTCTTACATGAAAGGGGACTGCTGGGATTCCCCTTACACACCACCTACCACAAGGAAAGGTTTTTGTCTTCTTGCAAGTCTTGGTTATGAAGACAGGTCTAGAATTTATCTGAACTTCTAGTCAACATCAGATTAAAAGTGGTTGTAATTTTGCTCCTGCTTTGGCTAGACTGTAGCATGATGCTACAAAGGCAGATTGTGCTTATGTGGTACAGAGATCCTCCTCGAGAGGAACTTGAAAGTCCAAAGGATTCACTAAATGCATTTCTCAGAAACTACAAGTGATTTCAAGATTGAAATTTTATACCTTCAACCTTCAAGATAATGAATTTGTAACCTCTCACTTTAATACCACTTTGTGTCTTCTAGCAATTTTTCATAATGTCCTGTCATCTTACAGTCCCCTAGGACTGTGTTTTGGGGGTACTTTTTTGTTGTTTTGGTTTGGTTTGGTTTGGTTTGGTTTTCTTGAGATAGAGACTTACCATTATTTAAATATAAAAGTATATTTCCCTTTCTATATCTTGTTTGTGGTTTTTAAAATGTCAGATACAGAATCATATTTGTAAACTACCTCTTTGTACTTTGATATGATATCACAGAAATTAATAACATTCATAGATATTTTTATTAGGTAGAAATACTTTTCTTCCTGAAAGACCTACCTTTCTTCTATCAGTCCTCAAAATATATCGGTGATTCGCTTAGAAAATGCTCTATATTAGTATGATTTTTATTCATTCCATTTTGCTTCCTATAAATTATATTGGTACTAAATACATTAATATGTTGACTGTATTAGAATCAGGTACTTAAGGAACTTTTTTAATGAGCAACAGTTAAGCAACATGCAGTAGCAAGAGATTTTATTTTCAGTTTTAATTGCACATGGATATAGCCTAATGTTACCTCGATAAAGCTAATGGTTAACATATTACCTATTAAGAATTGTAATAATGCACAATTAATCTTTTCTTCAAGAACAGAGAGATAAGGAGCTAATTTTCTATTCACATACATGGACAGCTATAGAATAGCTGAACACTCTTAAAATTAGGGAAAATAAAATGCTAGGTTCAAAGTGAGCATATGAATATTATTCTAGTAAAATCTGCACACTTGAAATCAATATGGACTGAAGGAGTTAAGGTCTCTTCTCCCTGGAAAAGAGAAGGCTGGAGGGGTGGGGGAGGCCTCATCACAGTATTCTGGTACTTAGAATAAAGAGGATGAAGGCTCTCTCTTCACAAGAAGCCACATGGAGAAGACAAGGGGCAACAGGTACAAGTTTCTCTCAATATAAGAAATTTTTTATAGTGAGAACAATTAGTCACTGGAACAACCTCCCCAGGGATGTGGTAGAGTACCCATTGCTGGAGGTTTTCAAGATGCAATTGGACAGAGTGCTGAATAATCTCGTCTAGGCTCCCTCTCCCACAAAAGGTTGGACTAGTTGATCTTTTGAGGTCCCTTCCAAGTTTTGTGTTCAGTGATTCTGTGATATAGGATGGTGTTCACTTGGTTAGCCAACATTCGCAGACAGTGTTAGGAAGCCAGTGGTACTTTTAAGAAATATCAAGCTGAAAAGAGCCTAAGACTTAAATCTAGAATTTCCAAATGTATGGCAAATTCCATATGATATTGATTTCTCTCTCATCTGTTATTTTCTTTCATCATAGGTTAAATAAGCCCAGATTTTAAAAAAAAAAATTAATAAAAGTTTACTTTTTTCCATAAAAACCATGTATGTGTATCTTACGTGCATATACAATGTAGGTGATATAATGTTTTCAGATATAGAGATACAACCCTTTAAAATAAACAAAAGAAACAAGCCGAAGCTGAGTTTCTCCCACAATGAAATAAAATCTTATTTAAAACAAGAACCTGCTTGAGGAAATCCATTTAGAGGTGTGTAGAACTATTTGACATTTCAGACATATTGACATTATGTCAATAGTACCTGATCAGATTCAGTTCACATGATGGTGATAAAAAATTTTCAGAAATCAAATATAGCAACAATACAAATTTTATAAAATCCGGTCTCAGAGCTTTTCCCGGAAAAGAACTGTTCACTCAATTTGAGTTTATAGTCACTGTTTTTTCACAACACCACATTAATTTTAAAAATTACAGTTTACAGTCCTGTAATACAGTTTATAAACTGTAACAAAAAACAGTTTTTGGTTACAAGGATAAAAAACACAGTATGAAAAAACACCGTTAAAACCAGACAAGGGACTCTAACAAAGGCGATTTTCACCTAAAAGCTGTAAATATTGTTTCTTTACACTAAAAGACAAAGTAAGAAATTTGTACCTTAATTATGGCAAACACAGTTCAATAATTAGATTTACATTTTATCTCACAAGACATTTTGGTCTTATTTTCTATCACCATTCTAACTGTTCCTCTTTCTTATTTTTGTTCTCTAAGTAGAACAGACATGCATTACTTATATCTTGCACTGCCTTTAAAGCTTGTGCAGCTTGGGGATCAATCCTTTCAACCCAAGTGCTTTGTTCTCTACCCAGTATTCTGACACATGCCATGTGCTATTAACAATTTGATGAATGAAATGAAAGCATGTGACCACCTACCCACACACCTTGGCAGAGGTGCACTCCATACACGCCGACCACCTCCCAGGCAGGTAAGTTTATTAGCACCTTCCAGGCGATATCCGGGGAAACAAGAAAAGATCAAGGAATCTCCAACACCAAAATGAAAACCAATTCGCCTACTGAAGGCAGGAACACCAGGATCATCGCATGGCTCCAGATCATACTCTGAAGACAATAAAACATATAAATAAATGGGACAAGTTGTCCACATGGAAAAAAAAAAGCTTACAAAATTAGTTGCATTGTGTCAGTGTAGAACACTTGGAAAACATGTATTTTAGAGCTGTGCTCTCTACTAAAACCCAGTACTGTTTCCGTATGTCTATTATGGCTATATATACAGTAATTATGTTTCTATTGTTTCCCACCCACACTACATTTATTTTCTTAATTTCAAGGGCTGTAATTAGCTTGTACTCTCAGTGGTTTACTATAATTTTGTTTAATTACATCCTTTGTATATAATTCTTGGTTCATTTCATCTGAACTCTGAAACAGCTTTAGAAGTGAGAATTACAGTTTAAAAAATCATTACGCAATGAATAAAATCTAACAAAAAATCAAACAAAGGGTCAGGTTAATGAAAAGACATATGACCACATTTTCAAAAAGTGTGCTTGAGTTTTGCTAACTAAAGCTACACTCTTAATTAGGCAATCTCTATTTGCATGTTTTTTAGAAATCCTACAGATGTCACCCAATTGAAAATAAATATATGCATTTTGTTTTAAAGAAGTCTCCAGTGCCTAATTTTTTTGTCTTTTTTATAAGTATGCATCAGGAATAATTCAGGTGGAGTCAGAACAAATTAATGGGAAAAAATCAGAGCTGTTACATACTCAGGAAATGTCTGAGCCACACATTCCCTCATCCTCACAGAGTGTGCTGGGGAAGTATCACTGTATGTTTGTCCTGTTTTGTGGGTTTTTTTCTTCCTTACATAGAATCATAGAATCATTTAGGTTGGAAAAGACCTTCAAGATCATCAAGTCCAACCATCATCCGTGCCTGCTAAACCATGTTATGGAGTACCCCATCTATGTGCTTTTTGAATACCTCCAGGGATGGTGACTCAACCACTTCCCTGGGCAGCCTGTTCCAAT
>JAVJGG010000017.1:6261994-6286340 GCA_035590195.1 Aviceda cuculoides | reverse complement strand
TCCCCCCCCTCCCCCTTTTTTTACAGTGCTGGGATTGGGCGAACAGGAACTTTCATTGTGATTGATATTCTTATTGACATAATCAGAGAAAAAGGTAGGTTCCCACACACACTTTTTAGTTTCCTGAGTGACATTGACAGCTACATCACAGTAAAACAAGAGTGTTGATAGAATAGAGAATTCTAGTGATGCTACAAACTAGGCATGTGTGTTTGACATAGAAGGGACTTGCTCATTCCTCTTGACTTAGCTGGAATTCAAAGTGCTGAAGCCCTGCTCCAGTTCAGCATAATGAAAACTTTCAGCTGAGGATTAGTCAGAAGCCTGATTATGTTTTTCTTATTAGTATTCGTATTGTTTATTTTTCTGTTTTTCTTTTAAAATAATTCATGAGTGTGTGGTGGTCAGTATACTCAGGCACGCTGAATTTGAGCAACTTGGTTTTGGAGAATGGTGTTGTATCTATGTATAAACTGCTGTAAACAGTAACTTGACATGTATGTTGAGCTAGACTGCATTTAAAGTTGTCTTGGAACAGTGTGAAGTGATGGATTTTCTCCCTCAGTACAGTTTTCCGTGTTATGCTACAGTTCTACAGATCTGTATATTAGAAGTCAAGGACGAATCCTCTGTGTTAAATGTTAGTAATCTTGCTTATTGCAAGATAATTCAACTACACTGTGTTCTGCTGGAAGATGAGACCAATCTCGCCTCCAAAGATAAAGTTTATTTTACTGTTCTTAACATTATGATGATTCTTCCTAGGCGTGGACTGTGATATTGATGTTCCAAAGACCATTCAGATGGTGAGATCACAACGGTCAGGAATGGTTCAGACAGAAGCACAGTACAGATTTATTTACATGGCAGTACAGCACTACATTGAAACGCTACAGCGCAGAATTGAAGAGGAGCAGGTATATTTGTCTTGAGTATAAAATGTTACATAGGAACGTGTTATCATTTGAGGAGGGAGCAGAGTTACTGCCTGTGACTTTTGAAGGCATGACTGCTGGCTGTATAACCAATGCATTGTGAAAAGCCTGGGCCTGTAACCTGTTAACCCCGTTCAGAGAAATTAGCTTATGTTTCAATTCATTATGCTTAAGAATTACTTAAAGTATTAGGTGGAATTAGAAAATTGTAGAATAAAACCAGTGTGTTTGGCCACTGACAGAGAAAGAAAATCAGCAATCTGAGAGGCTTCTCCATATGACTGCAACTAGTGCTGGTTTACCTTCCATGAAAGTGCTTGCGTATAGGGGATCCTGTCCTCCCTGTCCCTCAGTCCCTGCACCCCAGATCTCAAATTGTCTTAATATTATCTGGTTTTCTGTGCAAGAAGAATAAGAAGTAAGGCCCTGTTAATTAATTAATACAGAACCTTGTGTTCTGTTGAGTTTTAAAGAGATTTCAAACCTGTTAACTGTATTTCTAAAGTATGATGAAGTCAGATGCTAGTCACTCTAATACCAATTTTGGAGTCTTAAAGTACATGTTTATTAGTAAGAGGTAAGTATATTGGACTGAAAGATTAAAGAATGAGTGTGGTGATCTTGCAGTACAGTGTTCAACAAAAAGCAGTTAGAGGAGTGATTTGGTGTGGTAAGATGAGAAAAGTTTTGGAATATGTAGTGACAACCACAAGACCTTCACCTCACTCTTCCTGTTTAAGTACTTCTTTGCATTCAAACTCTACAGTCTTTTACAGAAGTTACCTCATTTTGTAATGAACTGGCATTCTACACACTGTTGCTTTCATTCTCTGCCCTAACCTCTGGTCATCTGAGATTTTTATCTTTTTGTTTCAGAATTTCAGTATCTGTCCTTCTGCAGCTGGTTTGCTGCTGAGAAGGAGATAAACCCACACAACTGATCAGGCAGATGTGGGGAGCGGCAGGGTTAGCGCAGTGCCAGGTGTGAGACGTAATCCCTGTTTAGAGACGGAGTGTGCCAGCTTGGGCTTGGCACTCTTGTGTGGCTTCTGGCTGTTTTGGAGTGTGACAGAGCTTATTTTATATTTGCCTACATGATGTAGATGTACTGTTCAGCAGAGAGAATAGAGACTTTATTCCTCTCCCCAGGACAGCTGTTGTCTGCTCTGATGGTGATTAGACACAAAGTGAAGAACAAGAAATCCTGCAGGTGTGCTTTTTTCCCTGGCTTTGTTGTCTCACTTTGCCTTAGAGCTGCTTCATATCTCGAATGTGTGTGTAATTATGCAAGCCTTGTATCTTCAGCTTTTTGAATATGGTCTCTTTCTGCTGCTGCCATTTACAAAGTAGATCTGTAACTCTCTCCTGATTGTTTTAATGGGTTTTGAATAGTATTTTGATGTTGAGTGCAGCAGTGTATTTCTCCTATAGTGATGAGGCTTGGTTAGTTGTGTTTCATCCTCTAGTCTGTTACTAGCTCAGAAAGCACAGGTAGAAAAGTTTAAGAAACTGGAAATAGAACATTGCTTTACTTCAGGAGGTCTTGACCTGTAACTAAGGCTAGTGGCAGCTATAGGAGTAAAACTATATAGAACTTGTCAGACAAAAGCAAAGCTTTGTGGTGACTATGGGAACTAATGTCCTGAAAAAACCATGGTGAATTGGGAATGCTCCAAAGCATGTTTTGATAGAGCAGAAAAAAAATGGCTAAGTAGTAGAATACGATGCAGAATGCTTGAATATCACCCCAGTAAGATAGTTTGGGAATGAAATGCTGTGTTTTGAGAAACTTTAACTTCTGGAACCTTCTTTTCTATGCTTGCTTTAATTGCAGTTGCAAACAGTGAAAGCTGGAAAAAAACCTGGTGAAGTCAATTAGGGCACCTTTATGGGAAACAATGAGGTTGTGCTCCCTGTCTGCTTTTCAATCTGGATGAACCCAAGCCAGCTCCGATAAGAAATTAGGTAGTCACACTAGCTAGCCTGTTGTCATGCACCACTTAAAACCAGCTGGACTGAAGAAGTGTATATGTGAATAGCTGCATCCGTTCACATAGATATGCCTGCTTTTTGTTTGTATTCAGGAAGAAATTGCCTTGCTCTGCTAGCATTCCCTTCTGCATTGCAATGCTGAGAGCCTCAAGATTTCATAGTTAGGTGTTGTCATAAATATTGCCTCTGTTCTTACAAGTGTAAAACAAAAGCAAAGTGAATTTGGGTGGTGTTGGTTTGGTTTGGTTTGGTTTGGTTTTCTTTTCTTTTCTTTTCTTTTCCCATGGAAATGTGTATGTTCTCCTACATCTAGGAAACAAGTCATTCTTAGCACATTACTGTTATTCTGAATTAGAAGAGATAATTACAGTGAATTCAGCTGAAGGAAGAGAAGACAGATATCTACTTTTTCTCGGCTTGTTTTATCTGTTTGTCAGCTTAAGTAATAGAAGAACTGACTGATTCTTTTTAAATTGCTTTTACTGTACAGTACATCTGTAACATGAACTGCCATTCATCACGCAGTTGGGGGCAGTGGGAGGGCGGAAATCAAGCCCTGGATTTTGGGCTTCAGAATATTATTGGCAGGTGAGGGGTTTGTAGCCATAACACTAGAATGCAGCAGAGTTTGAACCTTTGCGTTTTGTTTAAATCTTATTTTTTAGCATTAACCTTCCAGGTAGTTGATCTGGAGTGGTAGTCTATTTGAAAGTGATTTATCAGGAGTAAGTAGGAAGCTGAGAGGGGAGAAGTTCAGTAAAATAACAGAACAAGTTGCACAAGTTTTGAGCAAATCTCAGAAGGCCATCTTGAAAAAACTTCGACCTACATTGCTAATACAGAGTATTCTTAATGGAAACTCAGCAGCCAGAACTCCCCAGAAGCTCTGACAACCTCTGTTGTGAGATTGATTCAGGTCAGTTATTTAGTACTTGTTCAAGCATTTAAAAAAAACAACACAAAAACCCCCAACAACATCCACCCCACCCCCAAACCCAGTACCCTGTAAAACTTTAAAGTGAGTCTTTAATTTCTGTGTAGGATTCCCTGTACGCATGTGTTGTGAATGTTTGCCCTGAAAGGAAGAAAGCCATATCCCCTTATTTTTTCTAGTGTAGCTTTGTTTGTTGGAGCCTTCAGTATCTTTACATGAATGCCAGCACAATTGGCTGCAGCTTGTAACATATGCTGCAGAATACAAATAACAGCTTGTGTTCTTTTTATATCAAACCTAATGGGCTAAGATGTTATTTTATTAGAGATCTTGAAAACAACGTTGTTACTCATTTGGCCACATCTCCAAGCTGGAAATAAGGTCAGTGGGAAGCCCACTGGCTGGTACTGTCTATTAAAGAATGAAGTGTGGTTTCTTCTGCCAAGTAAGATGAAGATTGTGTATGAATGCTAGTTCATAAGGCTGGTATATTCTGCTGGAGATGGTGGTAGAAAGAGGAATATTGAAAAGCGAGCCTTTTCAGGTCTTGTAACCAATAGCTAAAGCCAGCCTTTAGGTCTTATCCTTGTCATAGAATCATTTAGGTTGGAAAAGGCCTTCAAGATCGAGTCCATGCCCACTAAACCATGTTATGGAGTACCCCGTCTATGTGCTTTTTGAATACCTCCAGGGATGGTGACTCAACCACTTCCCTGGGCAGCCTGTTCCAATGTGTGACAACCCTCTCAGTAAAGAATTTTTTCCTAATATCTAACCTAAATCTCCCCTGCTGCAACTTAAGGCCATTTCCTCTCGTCCTATCTCCAGCCGCATATTCATTACTGACCACTGTCCAAGAAAAGATGTTGAAAAAGATCAACTTTATGTCTAACCCCAAAAGCCTGATTTTATGTTCTTCAAAATATGAACCAAAAGACCCAAGAGATCATTTAGAAGAGAGATATTTCTGATAACTGATAAGAAAAAACATTTCTAAAACGTTTACCTTGGAGGCTGCTGGAAGGTAGGGTCAAATCCACTTAGAGGAAGAAACTCCATTTAGACAGGGGAAGAAATTAACCCAAAGTTTCTGAATGAGTGTTTATACAGTTGACTTACTGAATAAAATAACGAAATCCTAGTAACTGTCTTGTGGAAAGGTCCTGAATAGTAGAAGGAATCTATACGTCACAGCAGTTTCTGCTGGCAAAAGTTGTAAGTTTTGAAAACACATAATCTACTACCTCTGCTCAGCATTATAAAGGCTGAAGTAGACATGGAGATACCCTGTGACAGACCTTTAGGCACCTGGGAATTTTCCTGACAAATTTCTGTTAGATGACATTCAAAATAGGTTAAGGTCTTCTGACTAAATACTTCTTACTGTGGAGAAATACATTCTGATTGCATGAAAATAAGAAAATAGACTCACTCATTTGTGTCATAATATAAATATAAATGATGGCATATGATGGTCATCTATGTGTATATCCATTGCAGATAGGGCATAAACCTTTGCTCGTGTTTGAAAAATTCTGTGATCCACTTATTTTGATACTCTACAATTTTTCCCCTTGCATCCATAATGGTATTTTGTGTATGTTTCTACAAGTTACCTAGCCTGCTACGCTTTTGAGTTATTTATTAATAAACTATCAGAGATACCATTTAATATTTGCATTTACATTCCAAACTTGCAAAACTGCTGACCTCTGATTTAGTTAATCCAAAGTATCCAGAACAAATGTAATTCAGCATTTGATATGAGTAAATCCAATACTATTGCTCTAATCAGCGAGTTGGGTTTTTTAATTTTTTAAATAAGCAAGCTAAATGAGATACATTATTCACAAATAACATGTTCATCTGTAAACATTGACAGACCTCAACAAAACTTTTTCAGTTCTTGAAAAATAATGTAAGAGAGTTGGATATATGAGTTCCTTATGCATTTCTTCCACAGAATATCCATGTCCATGAGCATCTCAACTAGTGTTGATTCATTCATATGCATATCTGTAAATATTCTACATTCCAGTAATACAGATAGGCAATGAAAATTGTTGAGAAATGTATTTTATATGTCAGCTAGTTTTAGAAGACTGTAAATAAGAAGCAGTAACTTAAAATTTTCAATTATCATGAAGAGGAATTTGGAAAAATTATCAGAACTTCCTCATATATCAACAGTTAATAAATCTTTTTTTTTTATATATATGTTTTCTATTTCAAGATCAGTCTTCAAATTAGACTCCTCTGTGACTCTCAGTTAGCACACCACTGCTTTTTTACAGTTTCTGTACTCCCTTTAGTAAAACAGTTAGTTTGTTTGTTCTGAAGCAGTACCTTCTATCGTTGCACTTTTATTCCCCTTAATTTTCCTCTAAACTTCTTTTTCACACTGTTGATGGTTCTCTGAGAACAGGGAAAACTTAACCTTAAAACAGTCACATCACCAACATCCTTCTCAATCTGTTAGCCACCTTAGCCAGTTTTCTACAATAGAAACTATACAATTTCTATTGACTTTTTTTACTGGTGTTCCATAATGTTTCTGCTATCTACAAGTAAAAATACTATCTAGAAGCTGTTTCTGGATATTTAGCAGAATGTAATTTCTTACCTGAAAATGTTATATTGAATCCTTCATAAGAAATTGAAAAATCAGATATAAATCGAAGCTGTGCAGTAAAATTTCCAAAGAGGCCAGCTTTAATTGTAGGGGGTAAGACTGAGCCAGTTAACCTGGCTACCGGTTCTGTGAAGCTGCCATCTTCAGTGATGAGCAAATAGTCATGAGAGCTCTCAAGATGAAAGGTATGAAAAACCAGCTGTACACCTTTAAAAATATTAAAAAGGGGGGGAAATAAAAGCATTTAATAGAAAGTCTTTCTCTTCCATTATACACAGGTGACACAGAAAGTAAATCTTACATTATATGGAAAGATTTTTAGAAAAAGTCACACATGGATTCAAAACTTGAAATTCAGAAAATAAAACTTGCAGAAAGCAGTTGGGCTCAACCAATCAATAGATGCAGTGTGGATGTTTGTTTAGCTCACTGTAAATCAATAGCTCCCATAAAAGAATTGATGGGATTCGGTATACAGCACTCTGAAAATCTAAATTTGTATTGTATAGATTTTATTCAAGTTCCTGTATGTCTCATTTATAATCTCTACCACAATCTCACTATTAAAGCAGGAGACATACTTTAATAATAGGCTAAAATTTTGTATTCATGTTTTATTTTTGCATTTCCTCCAACACAATTCTGTTTTTTACTCTAAACTTAAGGGAAGTGCCCATATACAAGGACAAAGTAGATACAAGTTTTATGTACTATCTTCCATATATACTGATTCATATTTTCTGGGACCAGTACTTTACTGAAGTCATGACTGTTTTTTCATTTGCCAACTTACAGTCAAGCAATAAATTAAATTTTGACTTACAGTTAAGTTTTCAAATACAAGTATTTACTGTGGGGAACAACATTCTTAGAAAGTCTTCTCATGTATTCTACATTTAAAACACCATATGAGTTTTAAACAAAAATCCATCTGTAAGAATATTTTAAACAGTAGAAACTTCCAATATACTTCTCAGACTACCACACATGACAAAGACTTTTCTTGTCATAGAAAGGAGATTGAGGAATATTGTTATTATGTTTTGATTCAGTGGCATGTAACACATCATTAGTACTTTCTAGGCTTTTTTCCTTAGTTCTTTTACACATTTCACTAATGGATAAGCTGCCAAGCTTAACTGTGCATCCAAATGTTACTCTACTGTATATATAACATAAATATATATAATTTTGGGCCCTAATGATTTAAGTCTGAAATCTAAGTTTACTAATACACAGATCAAATCTGCTACTTCATGCTTAATAATGGAGAAGAGCTATCAATAAGGTTCCCAGTTTTCACTGAAAATGTTAGTGTTATTTAACAAGTAACTATTATTTTCATATATTTTTCCTCTTCTACTTTCTGCTCATTTTTCTGAGACTCAACCACATTTCCTCTGTTAACTTTTAAAAGAATGTTTCTTTTGCAAAATAAACACAAACTAGAAACACAACATTTGAAGATATTTATTTCAGGAAATTAAACTTCTTCCTCAGAAGAATGGCAGAAAGAATTAATTTAACTCAATTCATAAAAGACATATTATTGTGTATGTGTGTTTGAATTTTTTAAACATAGACATTAAATATACATATGCAATTCATATTTGATTCTTACCCTTGCCATGTGACACTTCAATAGTCCAAGTGCAGTTTAAAGAGTTTGGATAAAAATCAGGAAAACCTGGAGAAAGAACTGTTCCACTCTTCCCATGAATATATCCACCACATAAAGCTTAACAAGTGAAAAAAAGGGAGGAAAAAAAAACCACAACAGAAGTCATACAGAAGTTCTTGTTTTTATTAAAAAAAAAAAAAATCATCTATTTCATTTTTTGAACTACCCTTAAAATTAAAAATAAGGTCAAGTATTAAAATAAAAGTTAATTCATCCAAAGCCATTATATCCACATTTGACATTTTGTTTATTCTTAAATTAGTCCTGGAAAGGGAGTTTTATTTTTCATCTACAGCCTCTCCTGTTAGTTAGCAGAACACAAAAATAAGTAAAACTTTGTTCCAGAATATTGCAAGTATTAATTCCTATTGTAGTAGTATTTAAGAAGTAAAATTAAAGGTTTTTTTGTGAATTAACTCAAAAATCAAATATCTTGCAGCTACTTTTTTGTACTACATATTTAGAAAGGTATATATTTAACTCCATTTTTACCAAACCAAAATATGTAAGAAACAATGGTGTTTTGGGGTTTGGGGGACTCTTTTTGGGTTTGTTTTTGGTTGTTTTTTTTTTTTTTTCAAATAAAGGAAAAGTTTATCTCTATTTGATTTCTTCTGAAATGTTAAGGAAAAAAAAGTGTATTTTCCTCTCTTTCAAAGATTCAGATTATCCCATCATAAGTAATTTATTTGGAACTGAATACTTTGAAAGACACAAGAACTACGCTAGAAAACATTTTATGCATAATAGCATTTGCTAAATTAGCCTGCTCAAATTTGCATGGCAAATTAAAGTTTAAGATTTGCATGCTGAATTGCTCACTGATCTTATAAATACAGCATGGCTGTGCTTTTCATTCATCTATTGCTGTCCAGATTTTTATGTGTTGGGGTTTTTTTAATTTTAATAAACTAAATATTTAACAATAAAACAGCAAAGCATTAAGATGATTTAGTCTTCTTCCTCACATAGAGCAATATACTTTGCCATGAACTAGATGGCAAATATACATGACAAGGAGTTCAATAAACTTGCAGTACTTGTATGTGTATATATATATTATATATATATATATAAAAAATATATATACATACAAAGATGCTGGCATTATAGCTAAAGTTTGGGGTTTTTTTTTCATTTATTATTAGACTAAAGTGTTTGTTAAAGTTTTTATTGGTTTTTTGAATTTATGTATTATATATATTCATAAATAAGTAGAAGAAAAGGAAATGTTTCTAGTCTGGTTTTGCCTGCATATAGGTGTTTCTGCACGTAAGCAAGAATGACAATATTCATGGCTAAAACCACAGTAAATATATGGTTGATAACATTACTTAATAATAAATAATATAATTACAGATATCAGGTTCATAATACCATAAATGAGTGGCAGTATACAGTCATTCAAAATCTGTCTTATTCTGTTAACATCACAGAAGGAAGAAAAATATTTGACTGTGCAACATTCCTTAAAGCAGATATTAAATATTTACAAATAATTTATGGCTTTAAGTTTAAAAGTTAAAATATGTAAATGATCTGGTTTTATTTAGCTCTCCCTTAAAAATTATTTTCACACTCCACCTTGACATTACTGTATTTTGAGAATGACACGTAGAGCGAACTTTAGCCACTCTGTCTCTGTCCACAGTTCTTTTTCTTCTTTGTTGGCATGTAACAAAGCAACATGCTTTTCCCTTAGGGATTTATTCTGCTGATTTAATTTCTGAAGTTCAAATTTTGCGAACGTCTGCAGGTAACTGCAAAAGACTTGTCTCAACCTCAGTTAAATCTCTCACATTCGAAAATTTAGGTCTCAATTTTTTGAGCCTCATACAACAAATATGGTAACACAATGACTACCTAAAAGAATGTGAGTTTTATTTTGTCTTTTTAGACTAGTTAATTCAATGTAGTTGAATATTTGAGGCAAAAAAAAAGAAACCGAGTGTAACGCTTGTATGTCGCTTGCTTAGAGGCCCTGCGCTAGAAAGGCTTGAAATTTTCTGTTACACACTTATGCTGAAAGTGGGTGATGGATCTGGCAAATAAGGACTCTTCCAATGAGTGAAAATTAACTAGATCTTTCTGTAGTTCAACATTCATATGCAAACAAAAGAGTTGAATACTGGTATTTTAACTCAAAAATACATCCAGAAATTTTAGCACAAAGTAAATTGAAAAAGAATAGGATAGTATTCAAAGTCAAGATTCCTACAATAGTGTTCTTCAACCCATTGCAGCAAAGCAAACAAGCAAAAGGAACCCATAAAATGAATGGAAGAATACTAAAGTGCTTTGTTAATTTTAAAATTACAGCTTATAGGAAGATTTCTGACACTCCAAAGTTCATCAGCTGTGCCAAGAACATACAGTCTAACACTTGATCACAAAATACAATTGAAAACAATAGTTTGCTTCTGTCCTTGCAAAGGAGGAGCAAGTTGTAATGCTTACAAGATGAGCTAGTTTGAATGGCAGATTAGTTTGCTTTGTAGTGATTAAGAGCTATATCTTTTGGCAGCTTATATAATTTGTGCATGGGGCCAGAAGGCTGTAATGAGAATTAAAAGCCTGAGTGAGAGCAAGTGCTCAGATTTAACAGAACAGTTTAAAACAGAGTTAGAAACCAAAATACTTTTCTGAATCCAACAAGTTTGCCCCTTGCCATTCCACTGTAATCAATGAAAACCTTGGACGTGAAAATAAAAATTCATTAAGAAGAAGAAGAAGAAGAAATTCACTAATGTAAATAATTCACTAAAACAAGAGCCTTTGTTGGTATGGGCTTGGATCTTCTTCCTTCACACACTGATCTTTCATCACTGCCTTAGAATGCAGTTATATCTTAACAAGAAAGAAGCCTGGTCAAGACAAACATGCTTTTAAAGGTAATCATTTAGCAGCCAGAAAGGAGAAAATAGAAAGTTTTAGCAGGAAGTTTAACAGAAAGAGCTTATGGAGAATTTCCAGAGATGCGGGGTTCTATCCCTATTTAAATACTTAGCTACATTTGGATCTTATTTTCTGTGGTTTCTATCAGAGGGATTTTGTATATTTTCTAATATACAAATATTAGAAAATATATTAGATATATTCTAATATATCAAATATTTTCTAATAAAGTTCAGCATTTTAAAAAATGTTTCTTGAAAGCTCATGACAGTTTCATGTTGCATATCCCCCCAATTAATGAACTAACCAAAATTTCCAAACAAAAATATGCAAAAAAAAAATAATTACATAGGCTTATCATTATCTGTTTTAGTATTTTGAGCAATCACTGTGGTATTCAGTATTCCAAGTTTAAAATGTAAGTTAAGTTTATTGGTTTTGCTTCAGAAATAGTATGGCACCATTTTCATTCACAGTTGAACAGTGGCACCCTCTGAGAATTTTAATTTTTCTGTTAGTGAATATATACCTGTAAATTTCACTGTACATTTCAGTACTGAACTGAAAGTTGATACAGAGATGCAAAGTATGGCTTTTATTATCAGTAAAATAATTTTTGAAAAGCGTGGATCTTGGTATAATTGAAGGGAGGTAGTAGCAATGATAAGCTTAATTAGTTCTCAAAATAGAAGATTAACTTTCTCAGACTTTAAAGCTGCCATCTGAAGAACTTGACACTTACCATCACAGCTGGGTAATGCATGATTCCACTGATGGTTTCTTTCACATATGAGTGGTTCTTCATCACTGAGTGTATATCCTGGATCACAGCTAAAAGTTACGGTGGAGCGGATATTGAAGTTGTTACCATGGCGATGGCCATTCACAGGAATCCCTGGGTCAAGGCAGGAGTCTGATTCCAGAGTAACACCTGAAACACACAGATTTAATTTATTTCCCCTTTTTTTCAGACAGTAAACAGAAAAAGTCCCAAACAAAACACAAATGAGAAAGACAGGAGGAAGAAAGAGCCCCCCAAAAGATACTTGTTAGCATTGCCTGAGAATTACTGTGGGATATAAAGTGCTTTCTCTAGCTGTTGTCACTGACTTAGAGCACAGTTTTTCAATTTTCCATCTCATAGAACAGAGAAGCCCAAAAGAAGTAGGAAAAGATTAGAGCTTTGAAGTATATTTTAACAAACAATGAAAAGAAGAGTCAGCAAAAGCACCGGACATCTGAAACTACAGGAAGATATTAAGGTTCAAAGTACAAATGCAAATTTTGCTACTATATAAACCATATTCGATTATTCCATTTCATCTATTCAGTTTCTGACACTGCAGGACAATTCAACTTTCCTCTGTCATAGTAACAGTTATTTGATATACCAAAAAGCAGTGTTGAAAAACTGCAACTGACGAACTCAGAAACTACTTGTTAATTCCTACAGATAGATACTATCCTATGCATCAAAAATAGAAAGACAATGAACATAGCTTACACAACTGTATAACTCTTATCTGACAGAAGGAGTCTTTAGTAATTATATGTTATAGCAGAGATTGAGTAGTATTTGGTAAATAAACCTAGAGCTATACACTGAACAAGGGAAAAAAACCCTGAAATTATCAAATGGAGGCTCATTAACTGAGCATTATCCATTATGCTTATAGTGATAGCCAACGATTGTGGAATTTAATCATGTAATGAGTTATAATGGATACACAGAAAGGAAATAAATAAAGACATTCTACTGGGATGAAAGAAATTTCTTTTACTTTCTGTTACTATATGTGGTGGGTTGACCTTGGCGGGCTGCCAGTCCCCTACCCAGCAGCTCTCTCACTCCCTGCCTCGGCAGTAGAGGTGGACAAAATAAGATAAAAAAAAAAAAGATAAAAAAGCTCATGGGCTGAGGTGAAGACAGGGAGATCATTTAGCAATTACCATCACAGTCAAAACAGACTCAATTTGAGGAAAATTAATTTAATTTATTGCCAATTAAAATAGAGTAGGATGGTGAAAAACAAAGACAAACACTAAACCACCCCCACCACCTCCCCCTGTATTGGGTTTGCATGGCCATATTTTGGTAGCAGGGGAGCTATAGGGCTGGCTTCTGAAAGAAGCTGCTAGAAGCTTCCACTATGTTCCATGGAGACAATGCCAGCTGGCTCCAAGATGGACCCGCTGCCAGCCAAGGCCGAGCCCATCGGTGATAGTGGTAGTGCCTCTGGGATAATAGATTTCAGAAGGGGAAAAAAACTGCTGTGGAACAACAGCAGCAGAGACAGAAGTGAGAACACGTGAAAGAAACAATTCTGCAGACCCCCAGGTCAGTGAAGAAGGAGGGGGAGGAGGTGCTCCAGGCACCAGAGCAGAGTTTCCCCTGAAGCCTGTGGTGAAGACCATGGTGAGGCAGCTTGTTTCCCTGAAGCCCCTGGAGGTGAACAGTGGAGCAGATCTCCACCTGCAGCCTCGGGAGGACCCCACACCAGAGCAGGGGGTTGCCCGAAGAGGTTGTGACCCCGTAGGAAGCCCGTGATGGAGCAGGCTCCTGGCAGGACCTGTGGATCTGTGGAGAGAGGAGCCCAGGCTGGAGCAGGTTTGCTGGCAGGACTTGTGATCCCGTGGGGGACCCATGCTGGAGCAGTCTGTGCCTGAAGGACTGCAGTCTGTGGAAGGGACCCACGCTGGAGCAGTTTGTGAAGAACTTGCAGCCCATGGGAAGAACTCAAGTTGGAGAAGTTCGTGAAGGACTGTGTCCCATGGGAGGGACCCCACAGTGGAGCAGGGGGGTCCGTGAGGAGTTGTGCCCCCAAGGAGGAAGGAGCAGCAGAGACAACATGGATAAATTGACTGAAACCCCCATTCCCTGTCCCCCTGTGCCTTGCTGGGGAAGAAGATAGACAAAATTGGGAATGGAGTTGAACCTGGAAAGAAGGGACGGGTGAAGGAAAGGTGTTTTAAGATTTAGGTTTTATTTTCTTATTACCCTACTCTGATTTTAGTTGGCAATAAATTAAACTAATTTCCTCAAGTCAAGTCTGTTTTGCCCACGGTGGTAATGGGTGAGTTCTCTCTCCCTGTCCTTATCTCAACCTGTGAATCTTGTTATATTTCCTCTCCCCTGTCACACTAAGGGGGAGTGATAGAGTGGCTTGGTGGGCACCTGGAGTCCAGCCAAGGTCAGCCCACCACAACCACCTTCTTCCCAGGCTCAAGTTCCCTCCTCCGTTTGCAACTTCTCTGCCTCCCCACCCCTCCCCAAGCGGAGTAGTACAGATGGGGAATGGGTGTTGTGGTCAATCTGTAACAACTCTGTTCTGCTGCTCCTCCCTCCTCACATGTTTGCCTTGCTCTGGCATGGGTCCTTCCCAAAGGCTGCACTCCTTCAGGACAAACCTGCTCCTGCTTGGGCCTGCAGGGGCCACAGCTTCCTTCAGGGAATATCTACCTGCTCTGATGTGGGGCCCACCACAGGCTGCAATGTGGATGCCTGCTCCACTGTGGTCTCTTTCATGGGCTGCAGGGAAATATCTGCCTGGAGCACCTCCTTATTCTCTGGCCTTGGAGTCTGTAGGATTGTTTCTCACCCTTTCTTTTCCTCACTCCTCACTCACCTATGCAGCATTTTGCCCTTTCTTAAATATATTATCACAGAGGTGCCACCAATTTGGCTGTTGGGCTGTCCCCTGCTGTGGGTCAGGTGGAGCCAGCTGGAACCAGCCATGCCCAGTACGGGGCAGCCCCAGCCTCTTTTCCCAAAAGTCACCCCTGTAGCTCCCCTCTAACCAAAACCTTGCCTCCTACACCTGATACACGGTGTCATGAGCCTGGAAACAAGAATGACTGAGGTAGAACCTCTTCAGGTTTGGGAGGGATAGGGACATTGTTCCTTCTTCTATGAGAACCTGAGCACATCCAGAGGAAAACTTTGAAGATACAGGCTGTAGTGGGTAACAGATTATGAAGGACACAGTGAGCATGAAGCCTGCAGCAGAAGAAAAAAATAGAAACTAGCTGAAAACAACAGGTAGCGAACACATAGTCAAGCCTCAGAGATAACAGGGAGACCCAGAGGAGCCTGTAGAGTTTTTTGCAACCCAAAAAGCCACTGACTTGTTAAAAAAACTTCGCACAAAGGAACAGGAAGTATATGTGTGTGGGGGGGGAACCATTTATAAACACTTTAATGTTTCTTCTCAGGCAAATATTTTGATCTACTTTATTTTGAAAGATTATATGTCGTGTGTCTGTTTAAATAATACTGGACTTTTGAGTTCAGAATTACTTGTCAGCTTTTGGGATAAAATCTAGACATCTACCTCAAAGCTCTGGCATTTGCATTTACTTAAGAATTTTCACATTAATTTCAGTATTTTGGTGCTGGGTTGGAAAGAATGCTGTAAGTTAGCATGATTTCATATGGGTGATGTCATCACTCATAGATGCTGCGAGAGCCTTGAGCAAGATTAGTTCTCCTGAGGTCTTGAAAGATTTTAGGTCCTTCCTCACAGGTGACCCAAATTTCTGGCATGACTCTTTCCAGTCTACTTTTTGCCAAAGAAGTTCCTTCCTCAAAGCCAACTGCTGACAGCACAAAATTCTCTCGCAGGGCGTTATGCATTTCCTGGCTCCTTAGCCCCCTAAACACATCCTGAAGGTTCTGGTCCTCTCAGCTGCCTGTGTATCTTTAACTGTTTCTGCTTCTACCCTGCTTTATTTATCCAGGACTACCACACAACCTTAGGAACAAAGTAGGAGGTGTTCAAAACTGAGGGAAAAAATGATTTATCAGGGCATAAAGAAAAGATTTTAGAATTATAGATATGAGGGCTGGAAGCAGGACTACAAACAAAAATATCATAAATAATGACTCTGGCTTGCACAGAGAAATATTCCCTGTACCCTCCAGCTATTCTTATATCTCAGTTAGAATTCAGATTTGAAAGCTTATGATCTAGTTTTCATCAGGTATCCCTGACATACTTAAATTCTAGATGAGTAAGTTTCTTCTAGACTTTACTGCATGCTCTTAATGCAAATGTACCATGTTAGCTGACACAGTGCATTTTTAGATTCCCTTCACTTGACTTAAATTGCTTAATACAGATTCAAAGAACCCTTTTAAGTCTATAATATTCTGAACTGTATGTGCCCTAAATAAATATTGTGTATAAAATTTTAACTTTGATACACATTAATATTTTTCAGACAAACTATACTTCTTGTTTTGAGGTGTTAAAATAGATGGAGGTCCACAGTAGCGCTCTTAAAATTCCTTCCTTTTAGGGCACCCTTCCACCCCTGCCTCAACACGTCAACTGCTTTGGGATTCTCAGTCACATATAACAGGTAAACTCATCAGATTCTTTTTAAAATGATAACTCTAGATTACATTGACTATGTAGATTTTTGCAAGGAGACCAAAAGCTGTAGCAACCCTATCAACTTCCAAGTTCCTGACTGAGATAGTGGCGCTGTATAAATAAAAAAGTCAGCTCACGCAACAGAGCTTCATTCCCAGGAGAAAATATTTAGTATGTAAGTTTTAGCAATCAAAAACATAGCTGAAAGGAAAGAAATTTTCTTTGCTGCTTTGGACAAAAATTTCTGGTTTTTTTCTTAATAGGAGATAAAATAAGACAAGCTTAATAATGGGCAGTACTGAGAGTCCTGACTCCAAAAAGACAATATTAAACTATGTATGAGAAATTCTGGCACCATGGTGATAAATTTTGGGCTTATGGTTGGAAAGAGTTGATTTAATACTATTCATAACAATTGGCTCAGTAAATATAAGATTAAAGTCTGGGTGAAAACCATATCTTTTCTCTCCCACCCTACATAATGCAGTATTTCTCAAGAAGAGCATGCTCAGTAGCTCACTCAAAAGATGCTCCCTCCAGTTTACTCCAGGTAGCAGTGGGAATTAGATAAGCAGATAATTCTATCCTACAATTTAATAATTCTCTTTTCAAAGGAAAATAACACACAATCCAATGTAAACAGCAAACATATAAACAAAAGATTTTGTACATCACTGAATAATTGATAAATATGGACAGTCATCCTCAAAAACTTCACTCTGTCAATATTGACATTTCATCAAACATTTATCAACCTGTTGTGGTTAGCTATAGTAGATGCTTCATTGATTATTAAAATGCATATTTTGCAAACACTTAGAATCATAAGTGATTTTTAGAAACTGGTTTAATCATTAGATCCTATTAGAACTCTAAAGAGGAAATTAATTTGTTGCTGCAAAGCATGAAGCATACAACAGCTATACAGTTTTATATACTACATACTCGTACATAACACACCTCTGATTTTCCCTTCACAGATCAAATAGTTAAAATCATTAGAAAAAAAGGAATATTAAAGTATAAGATTGCTAAGAGGTTGTCTAAAGAATGCTCATTGCACAAAAATGGATGAAGTAAATAAGTCTGGTAAGAAAAACAAAGCAAAACATTGCTGTGTGCCATAACCACTATGTTACCCATTCATGCTAGCTATGGAGCAGTTGCTGTGTTAGTCAATGAATCTCAAAAATAATTTGAAGAATGGAAGTTTTTCAGCTGGAATCTAGAGTGCTATTCTTTGCCATCAGTATAGAATTATCCAGAACATCAATAAAGCAGCTGACAGAAGCAATTGTTTGGACAGTAAGAGAATATTGCCTAGTAAAATAGTTGACCATATAGATAGGTTTATTCTAATAATTAAGGGAGAATAGTGTAAATTATCTTTGTTTTGAAAAATTAATATTTTTTTAAAAAGAAATAGAATAGGTGCTTGCTTGTCAGAATGGAGTTCCAAGAATTAGAACCAGAGGCCACACAATTAAATTAGGAGAGGGCCCATTTTCTGTTACCAATTTCAAAGCATGACTTAGCTAACATTCATACAGATCAAATATTGCCCACTTTAAATAACACCGTTGCCTTTTGAGAACAGTATCTGGCTGAAGGCATTCCTAGAAGTACGTCCAGGTACTGTATGGGAAGATGCTAGCTGGCATGGGTCAAAATCATACAGGGATTGTGCTTAAACTGTCTGACTGCAAGACTGAAGCCAAATTTCTACCTTACTGGATCAGATGTAGCTCAAGTGGCCAGAAATGCTTCTCTGTAATTTTACAAGAGTAAATTAGCCTCAAAGAACTGCAAGCCTGCTTACACACTTAGTCTCAGTGTTCTTCCAGCAGGTCTTAAGAGTGTAGCAGTGAGTGACTGCATTTGAATTGTTTGCTATCGCAATACTGACTCTAAACCAAAATATTGTTACATCACTAAAAACTGTGATACAGTCAACAGATTTTAAAAAATCATGTTAGAGAAACATATTAATGATCTTATAAAGGAGGATGGGAAGCAAAGGTGCTTTAAAATGGGAAGAGAGAAGTGGGAGAGTGAAGGTAGTGGAAGTGAGGAGTAGAGGATGAAGGGGAAGAGGGAGGTCGTGCTATTATTACAAGAGCTTTTTTCATCCTTTCTCCATGTAAAAGTTAAAAGAATCTTTCCCTAAAGAATATCTGGAGGGTATTTCCAAGTGACAGAGCATAACATAGTCAAGCTTAGGAGAGCACTTGGGTGCATATTATTTTTGTTAACAAGCTACAAAAGTAATTTAGAATGGCAGAGCTAGCAGGTCACCTCTGTCCTGCTCATCGCTGACAGGGAGCACAGGCATTTTAGCAGATTTCTAGACTGAACTCCAGGACTAGCTGCAATTCTTAGCTACTAGGCACATGAGACTGTTAGCACGCTTTCCCTCCTGCGTCCCAAGTTATACCTCATATAGACTGAATCCCTTTCAATAACTCGATATGTGTCATGTTTTCCATATTAACAACCTCCTACTTTTTTCAAAATGGGTTCCAAACTGGACATAATATTCTATCTGGTCATCAAATGAAGTGAATTCATTATTTTCCAAGTCCTCGATAAAATAGTCCTGTAAAAGAAAACTGTCTTTTCTGTAATTATTTTTTTTTTTATGATTAAATACAACAGCCAGAAAATTTTACTTTTTGCATTGCTACTACATTTTTCTCTCGATTATTTATGTTCTGTGTAAAAACCATATCCTTTCCTATTGTATTTCTATTTTGTATTTGTGCATGTCATTTCTCCTTCCTCATTTATGCTTAGCGTGTTTCTTTACAGAATTTTATTTTTTTTTTATTTATTTCAGACCATTTCTTCAGTTCAACTAGCCTGTTTTGAATTCTAAACCTCTCCACCATAGTTCTTGCTATAATTGTAGGTTAGAATCCTCCTCAAAATTTGTAAATGTTCTTATATTATCAAAATTGTTAATAAAAGTATCAGATAGTTTTGGATCTAGGCCAGATCACAGTGGTATCCCTACAAATTTGAGTTAGACAGTAAAATACTAATTGTTGGCTGCTCTTTGCACAAAAATTTTCAAAATTGTTCACAGCATCACAGAATCACATAACAGTTCAGGTTGGAAGGAGTCTCCGCAGGTAATCTGGTCCAACCCCCCTGCTCAAGCAGGGTCAACTAGAGCTGGTTGCACAGGTGCATCCATGTCTAGATGCACTTTTAGTATCTCCAAGGATGGAGATTCCACAGCCTCTCTGGGCAACTTTTTCCAGTGCTTGCTGAAGTACTTGTGCCTGTAATAGTTTCATCTAGACCAAATTTCTGTATTTTCTCTGGAAGACTTCTAAAAGCCTTATAAATGTCAAGACAGAGCTGTTTCCTTCCCTTTCCATTCCCACATCTACTAAACCAGTTAACCTGTCAAGAAAGAAATTAGGTTGGTTTCATATAATCTGTTCTTATCAAATACAAATCATTTGTTCCTTATCACCTTGTTTATCAGCTTGAAACTAGTATCTTTAAAAAGTGAAGATAAAACTAACGTCCTTGATCCTTGTAGTCCCATCTTTTTTTTCTTCTATTTTTTTTTCCCTCCCTCCTTTCTTTGAAAGATGTGTGCCTTTCTGAAATTTTTTGAAACTTCCCTACAGTTTTGAATTTTCAGTGAAGTGGAGATTGCTTCTGCTTTGCCTTTGAGTATAGCACAGGGAATTTCAACAGTCCCTGATGATCAGAAGATATTTGATTATCTCAGTATTGTGCGGTACCCTCTTTCCATATGCTGTATTCTTTGTAAATGTTCACTTAATTGTGTTAAGTATATGGTCAAAATTAAGCTTTTCTGCAAACGTTGCAAAACAGGAACAGAACGTTTAGTCTTCCCTGTGACAGCTGATGTTTGCTTAAATTTTTTTTAAATAATTTTTATTTTTTTCTCTTATTTTGAATATATTTGTAGATATTTTTGTTACTATCTTTCTGTCTCTTGTTCCTGTAACTAAATATGTACTTTAGATTTTCTGATTTTATCCTGAGATCTGTGTTATTCTTTGATGGCCATCTATAGCAACGTTTGAATATATTTGACATTTACATGATTAACTTTTGGGTTACATGTCATTAAAAGGGGTTTTTAAATGGCTACAGAAATTGATAGTATTTTTTCTTCCTCTAAAAAAAAATAATACAGTTTTCTGTTGGGCTTTAATATAATCTCTTTTATAAGTTACTTTCAGAATTCACTCCTAAGGACATTCACATACCAGTTTCTCAAGTTTGGTAAAGTTTAGATTTCTGAAAATCATTGGTTTTAACACAATAGTGTTGCTTCATTCTTTTATTTCTTAAGAATCATAAACTCTACTATTCCATGGGCACTTTCACAAAAACTGCCTTTCTTATTCAGGCTCTCTATTGGTTCTTCTTATTACTCAGAGTAAAATTGACTGCTGAAACAAAAAGTTCTTCCCCAATATTCCGAAAACTGCCACTAAAAATTTTATTAATCTTTTCTTCATATCCAGCCTATTCACAAGGATTATTTTTTCTTCAAATGAAAAATTGTAAGGAAGTATTTTGTTTCTATGTCATCACTGCTAAAACTGATTGTGGGCCATCTGAATGATCTCAACACTTTGTCAAGTCTGTGAAGATAGCATATTTGTGGGTCTAAAAAGTTCTTTTCCAAAACCAATTCTAAACAAATTTTATACAATGTGAATAAAGGATTACCTTTAACTTTTTTATTACCTATAACATTTTGTTTAAGGAAAATCACAACACTAACTTTGCTAGATTTTTTCACTGACCTAAAAGGAAAGTTTTTACAAAGATGGGTGATCCTTGACTTTAAACAATTTTCCCTGACTATACAAGAGAATTGTAATGTTTATCAAATACATACTGATGTACATGGTAATATGGGATGATTACTTTCTCAATGCATAACTAAAATATGATCTCTGTTCCATTTTTCAGGTAACTTTTAGTATAGAAGGGAATGTTAATCCATAAATAAACACAGACTTTCAAATAAAGTATCTGGATTTAAGAAATAATTGCTCAATTTTCATTGAAAGTGATCATGTTTTCTTGTTTAAAGAAAGATAAATTTCAAAAATACCTTAATAAAAGGTGGCCTTACATTAATGGAATCTGTGGATAAAAGTATTTCTATCATCTGGTTTCATTTAACAAAAGGACTAAGATTGCACAATCTACTTCACAGAATGAGGAGCTGCAAAAAAAAAAACCCAAAACCACGTTAACTAGGGAAGTTGAAAGAACAGCAAAGATCTAAGTGAGGCATGAGGCATGCTGGTCAAAAGAATATAGATGAGTTATTCGCTATAAAATTGAATATTTTATCAGTGGTTTTACTTAAAGAATATTATAGGCACTTATATTAATTTTTTTGATAGGTGCATAAGAGTTAACCTACACTGTCTTGCATTAGCTATGTTAAAAGTGTCATCAAAAAGCTGAATTACAGACTTTTAAGGTGGGGAATTAACAAATTACCTTCACATCTGAAGTAACTTTAAGGGGTCACATTTTTATTAAAGCTGTATTACGGGCATATTTTAGCTTAATAGAATATTACTGCTATTTCAGTAGCAACTTGGTATAGCTTGTACTGAGCTTTTTATTTTAAGCAAGATTAAGATCCTTCTGCTTCACAGTTCAGTGATTTAATTTATTGTCAAAGTTATGACTATAATTGGAAGATTTTTAGGACACTTCCAAATAAGATAGTTATTTGAATTTCCAAAGAAAATATTCAGAAACTTTTCTTAAAACTTACAGTTGACTGCCTTTTCTTCTACAACTGTAAGAAATGTGAAACAAATAGAAGTTCAGTTGTAATATCTTTAACATTAGCAACTTCTATAGTTCAGCCTGCAAGGGCAATCAAAATATAATTTTGGTCTCCCCTGTTCCTGGCAGACTACTGAGCACCTCCATTGCATCTTTCCACATGGTTTTGTTCTTTGAAAACACTGACTTCATCTGCTTAGTACTGCCATGTTACTGGTTATTGCAACTACCCTCCCTCTGGCATGTGCACATTTGCTAATAGAGAGGTAAGGCTCAAGGAAGGATGTGTCTGATACCCACTACAGAAGGGCTTCAGGAGCTCCCAATGCTGACTAGTATGAGAAGAGAGACTGCAACAAATTCCAGTTGCATTACATGAACACCTACAACACAATGCAACATAGAGACAATTTTTGTTCTGTGACGAACCTAGTGTGAGAAGAAACCAATATGAGCAGTGAGGCTGTGATTGACTTAAGGATCCTTGTGAAGCAAATGCACTGACATAGGTATGAAGTGTTTAGCAAGCTTTCTCTGTACAACTTCCGCTGTGAGTACGGATGTACCCATTCCAGTTGGTGACTGGTAAAAAGTCTCAGTTTATATTGCATGTTTTTTCTGCAGTGTGCACATTCAGGGCAAGATTCCATTTCAGTTTAAGACGCTTCCACTGATGTGTCTACAGGCTTGTTTGGTCTTTAAGCTCCTTTCATAGTCAAAAGAAATCTGATCAACCCAGTCAGGGCAAACTAGGGAACAACTTAGCAAAGTTACAAGGAGAGAAATTTTGCTGTCTCAATATAGGTTTCTAGCGCCATGCTATCATAACCAAGATGTCTCCATGGAACTCGTAGACATGGCAAAGGACTTGTGCAAGATCCAAATCTCTAGGGCAGCACTTGGCACCCAGGTGGCATAGCACCTAAAATAACTCTAACTTTCCATGCTTAGGCAATCAAATACAACCCCTGGATTCTACTGCAGAGTTTACTGAATTGCTCCTTGGACTCTACCGATTCCATTGACCAGATATCCACTGCCCAAAATGTAAGCTTCAGGCTCTAGACACGTCTATGTTAACACTTACATTTAAATGTTTAATCTGCCAGCTGTATGTCATTCACGATGACATAAAAGCTTAAGAGAAACAGCAGTCACTATCTGTAACTAAGAAAGGATATTAAGCTTTTTGTTAATATCTATTGAAATTCAATTGTCAGATAACTATTTAATGGGAAATATAATTCACAAAAAATAAACAATCTCATCCATAAACTGAGAACTTACTTTTTAAAAAATTTCATTTCATCTTCTTATTAATTTCTAATAAAAAATAATACCAGCACCCCTTTTAAATGTTAATTCTACTGAAAGAGAAAGATGCTTTATTCAGGGACTCAATCTGCTCAGAAAGAGCCTGTGAGACAAAATTTTTAGCTTTTGTTATGCCTTTAAAAATTGGAAGTATATTAGCTTTCTATAGAAAAGGCTTTTTTAATTATTATTCTATGCATGGGAACTGTATGTAAAAGAAGATGAAGATCATTTACTAGCCTTCTGTCGTATTTACTTGTTAAAGATCTTATTCCATTTCAAGATTTAAAGTGCACTAATCAAATCTAATTCTGACATTTTATCAGGCTACCTTGAGAAATAGCGCTAAAAAACTAGAGTCATGTGAGATATTAAATTTTTCAGCAAAGGTAAAAAGGAAATATATGGATATTGTTCTAAAAAATTTCATAATTAGGCCTTCCTCTTTAGGAATGTGTAGGGCAGATATCTTATTACTAACTGTTTTAATTTTTAACAGAAGACATCTACCTGACAGGGGGCTTAAAATAAAACACAAAATTATAAATATTTAAGGACTGTCTTACAAAACATAACAGCAACATTTATATCCAATACAATCAGGGAAAATCAGCATCTGCAGGTAACTCATGCAGAAACCTACCTGCTGTTCCTTGTATTTACATAATTTAGCGTCCTTGCAGTTTTATTATTATCTGCTCAGCCATTACTACCATATCTGAGTGTATTGGCTTTGTGTGGCAAGGTTTTGGTAGCGGGGGGGGTTACAGGGGTGGCTTC
>JAVJGG010000017.1:6248480-6261894 GCA_035590195.1 Aviceda cuculoides | reverse complement strand
TGTCCAGCTGAGGAGGGGGGAGTGATAGAATGGCTTTGGTGGGCACCTGGCATCCAGCCAGGGTCAACCCATCACACTGAGCCAAAGCTAAAACAAGCTATGCGGAATTTCCAAGTTTTGATGTAGCTATGAAATGTAAGTTTGGGCACTCATTCCATCATGATAGCAAATCTACTGCAATCAGATTAGTTTCCAGATAAGAACAGTTGATTAAAACAATGTTATTTGTTTAGCACAACCACACCAAACACATAAGCTCTCTTTATTCAGTACTTAAGTGTATGCTTATACTACCATATAAAGATCAGTGTGACTTCAGTTCATTTAATATACGTCAATTTATGCATCTAATTTAAAAGAACATGCTATTATAGTGACTCTGTAGTTCACAGGGAGATATTATTATGCATTAATTTGTATTTTGGAATCATCATGGATAAGGCCCAATTCTGCTCGGTACTGCAAAACTGTATTAAAGCCAGAAAAAGAGAAAAAGTGAGAGAGAAGGGGGGTGGGGGGAACCAAACAAACCAAAAAAGGACAATATATCTTTACCCATAAGAGCAAGATTCTAAAATTACTTTCCATTTAGTTAAACACCTAGGTGCATAAGTATTCTGAATAGCATGCAGGAACTCATGAAGAAAAAACTTCCAAAATTAATTAATAGTTTCAGAATTATCTGTCAGTACATCACAGAATAAACATATTTTTTTCTTTTACAAATATAATTACTGAAGTTCATTTGTTCACATTTGTTTGCTCATTTTCAAATTGAATGTTATTTTC
The DNA here is from genome assembly GCA_035590195.1 of Aviceda cuculoides. Lineage (NCBI taxonomy): Eukaryota > Metazoa > Chordata > Aves > Accipitriformes > Accipitridae > Aviceda > Aviceda cuculoides. The sequence continues at coordinate 6,261,105 of JAVJGG010000017.1, read as the reverse complement.
AAAATTAAATACAAATCTATCAGAGAAATATCAGACTCACTCTCATAGTGAATTAGGAAACCAATGCTGGAACGACTGTTGTCTGTGGTGAACAGCAGATACATGTAATTTCCAGTACTGATAAGGAACTGGGGTGCTTGTGTTCCATGGTATTCTCCAATTAATGGTGATGAGCTAGCTGGCCCATCTCTGACTTCCAAAGTATCATAATTAACTTCAGTCTGAAATCTGAAAAGGAATGTGCAAGTCAGCTGTTAGGTAGAGGAATGGTCTTATTTTCTTTAACTGTTAGAAAGGCAACTCATGTGTAACTGATCAAGAATATCAGACATATAAAAATTTGCCTATCTACAGATCCATTGTTGTATTACTGAGGATAACAACTAAGGAAAGTTTTAGGCATCTTTTTCCTTGCTTTGTTGTGTCTGGTATCATACAAAATTCATAAGGCATGTAATATATTTTAGATCAACCATATGAGTGTGCCTCAGAAAGACATTTAGTGGGGAATCTGGGTACAAAAATGCAAATTGTCTCAAACAAAACTGCGTTATGAAGATCCAAGAAATTTCTTGCCCTCAGGCTAAATAATAGTTGGACATCCTAGGAACATCTTCAATAATATTTCATTATTCCATTGCAATAATTTCATTATTTGATATTTGCTATTTGGCAAAAGCTGTTTTGCATATTCAATTGTTTAATTTTTTATCCAAAGATTTTTTTCTAAGTTTGCTACTTTACTTTTAAATAATTTTGTTCTATGAAGTAAACCAGTACAAAAATACTAAACTTAAATCAAGCCCTCATTTTGAAATTTCTTACCCTTATAATAAGCAGAATTCTTTAGTTTATCTTGATGTGTCAAAAAAACAGATAATATAGACAAGAATGGAAAAAGAGAAGGAGACTAATGAGATAGCTGATTTACAAGAACAAATAACTTTAAAATTAAGAGCAGAGTCAATGTCTGTGTCAATGACTAAACCACATCACATTTCTGCAGTTCATAAAGGATGTCTATGTGTGCAGTCATCCACTACTAGTTGTTCTTAAACCAAACAGCTCAAATCTGCTCTTTCTGTAGATGAAACTTTGACTGGCATTTTTCACATCAGATGCTTTTCAAGACAGTTTGTCGTTATATCAGATACTGTTGCAAACTGCAGCATCTAAACCGTGCAAACATCAATTTTCCTGTCAACAAAGTTTGTGCTATTACACAGATACCTATACTGCCCCAAATATATTTGCCTGCAAACTCAATATTCTTATTTTCATAAGATGTTAATCTTTCAGAAATGCATATGTTCTGAGGTTTTCTTTTCTTCTCCCACAGGGCTTATTACTTCAACTGCTGAGAGCAACAAACTGTGTCCCTATGCAACACAACACTTTTTTCAAAGTGAATGCCCTTGAGCTGTCTTGCCAATATGGGACACATGTTTAGTGGGTCTGGAGATAAGAAACTGTGTTCTTGTAATTAAAGAAAACTGCAAATTATTAAACATTCAGAAAAGGGGAAATATAAGGGACATTCCTTCAAAGTGTAAATAAACTTTATACTTTGTTAGTCCTGATAACAGGATGAACAAGTTCCCCAGCCAGGCCATTATATTTTACAGACCAGTTGGCATTGGTCATGTAAAATCATCTTCACAGACACATCAGTAACAGTAAGTTCAGATTTAGTGACTATTTAGTAGTCTCTATAGTTCTTTCATAATTCCCTGAAAACAAAAGCACATTCAGAAATCAGAAAGTACTTGTTTGCTTAACTATCAGAGCTAATGACTGCCTGGACACTGCCTTAGGCCCTTCAAATTGTTCCTTGCTCTTCACACAGAAAACTCTGGATTTATGGTTCTTTCAACCAAACTACCTACTCTACTTGGATATGTTGCCCAAAATCCATGATTGCTTTCACTGCTATCTATCCACTCTGACAGTGGAACACAGGGCTTGCAGGCTTGCTAATACATTAAGCATTTTCAGGACCAGTTTCTGGCAGTGAAGCCAGCTAGCATGGAATGGCCTATATCCATACTATTAAATACATCCTTTAGCCTCTCCAACAGGGAGATATTATTCAAATTTCCTATTATGAATGGTTGCTTGCCCACACTAACTCCTGGCCATGCTTGATAATTATTCGGGAGAACGCTAGTTGGCAAGCTCAAGAAGTATGTTAGAGACCATTTCAACACTTTAACTGCACAAATACATGAGTTCTTGTGTCTGGGAAGGTTCTCTGATTCTGTTTAATTCACTAAAATAGACAGTCACAGAGGGCATCACTAAAGTACTTGACAGCTTTTCGGTACCTTTCCATAATTTCAGAGATTATACATTGATTTACCCCGCAGCAGAATGAGGAAGACTGACAGATACCGCTAGGCTGGTTTAAATACTTTATTTGTACTCATAATGAATGGACTCAAGATAAATAATTCAATAGTCCAATTAACAGTCATGTTTGTGAGGGAAACTAATTAGGAGTAAAGTGCTCTCAGCCAGCAAGTGCAGTTTTCTTAGCAGGGCGGAATGACAACAGTGGGTTACAAACCCTTGCTGGAGACAGAAACCTTAAAATAACTCTTACAGGAATTGCTACCCATTACAACAATCTTTATTCCCAGTAGGTTCTTGATCATCTCAAACTTAGAAATTTATTTCTAGTTCACTTGTCTGTTTTCGAGAGTTTGAGGGGTGTGTGATGTTTTTTGGGTTGTGTTTTTATTTTGTTTTGTTTTGGTTTTTTCAATCTTTGCACTGTCACTGAAATTATAAATCAAGATAATTTATTATTGGAAGTTATGCATCTTTACTGAAAGTACTTAATTAGGAGGTACTTTTTGGTTTGTTATTTTATTTTAATGTTTATTAGCATACTTATGTTAGTAAAAGGTAGGACATTCTCCAAATATTCACAAAGAATTTTAAAAAGACATCAATAATGTTATGTTATACTATTCTTCATACATAGTTAGGTAGGTTTTGAATAAGTAGGTTTGTTTTATATACTATTCAATGAATTTTCATCAACATTCAAAGTACCAAAAGTCTTCCCGTCAGTAGTTATCCTTCTAGCCCCTTTTCTTATGGTCCGAATCAATTAGGTTTTACTTTTTTGTTACCCTTCCAGGCATTAATCATGATGTGAAATGCAAAATGCCTCAATGTAAAATGTTCATAGGGTTACTCAGTCATTTGCTGCTATTTCTGGAAAGTTTCTATAAGTATTCTGATAAGGTACATTTGTCTAGCAACATTAAAGCTTCATTAGCTCAAAAGTGAGACAATTTGCATTATGAATATCACATTTGTGCAAAGTTTCATTCTGGCAGCTGTATTTGTGATGGCAAGTCATATAGCAAAGTATAAAAAGGGTTCTATTTTCCCCAAACTAGACAAAATACTTGACAAAATATTGTACTTGTCAATTAATTGGCAAATCAATTAAATTATCTTTTTTATTTATTTGATAGTGATTTTGCTTACTGATTTGTAATTTGTTAATATCGACAGCAGAGTTAGTTTTCTGTAAGGAATAAAAGGTTTCCCATCCAATTTTTAATGGATAGCAAAGCCTTCATGTTAACAAAAGAAAATAACTTTATTGCAAAAGGGAGATTATTACACTATCATTAACTTCTCAAAGTATAATACTTATAATGGAATTTATAATGTGATGTAGTAAAGCTAAACAATTTTCTAAACCTGCCAGGAAAGCTCCATAAACCTCCAAAAAAAATCAAGGAAAGGTTTGTTCTCTGTCTACAAAAATCAGTGTGCTTAATGGTAATACTGTTTTGTAATTGAAACATTTAGGGAAAGAACACAAAATTCTTCTTTTAATAATGCTGATATAAAGCTGAAGTAGGTTAATTTACTGTCTGCTGTACTTTAAAACTTATACATGATCAAAATTGTCAATTTTGTATCGGGGTAAACACCAAATTCTTGTTTAATTTCATTGCAGTTCAATTTGTACACAAAGCTGTAGAATTCCATTAATGGAATGTGTGTCTGCATCTGTCTAAAATTCAGTAAATTTAGTCCTTAAACAGGACCATATGTCACAGGAGCCTATGTTTCCCATTAATTTCCGCAGAAATATAGTGGTCATACTGTTAAGGTCATAATCAGTCATCCAAATATCTGCAACTTTAGGCAATGCATTTCCTTTTATAAAATGCTCCATCTTAAAACTAATTTGGCAGTTTGCTTTCACTGTATTTGGGAAGACATCCCTGAACCTCAGGCTTCTGGAGATTAATTTTTTTTTAAAAAAAGCTGGCAAATAAATGTAAGCTTATAATTAATATATTAAGTTTTTAATGAAAAAAAAAAAATCTGAAACTTAAAATTCTGGAACTTCCTGCTGAATGCGATAAAAGCAAACAACCTTTCATTGTTTTCAGAAGTAACATGATAATTTTATGAAAACTGTTTAAGCAGTTCCCATTCTTCTCTGACCTTAATGTATTTATAATAAGAAAACAAAACAGGATTGGAAAAAGGATATGGTACACTAAATATACAACTTATTTTAATCTTCTCCTTTACATTACATTTTATGGCTTTAACTATGTTCACAACAATCTATGCACGTGTTAGTTTTCATTCATATTTCTTGACAAAGGGTGATCAGAACTTTAGCAGCTCAGTGACCAGCTTAATTTCAAGATGCAGCATTTTATATATCAAGGTGGAATTCTTTTTCTTATATGATTCACTTTGCATTTACTTAATCTACCTGCAATTTTGTTGCCCAGGCATCCAGTCTCGTATGAATTTTCGGCAATTCTTCAGTCATCACTTGTTTTTAATATCCTGAATAATTTAATATTATTAGTCTAATTTTCTCCTTTCTAACATCATTTCTGAACATGCTGAACAGTTTTGAACATAACACAGATCTCTGTAGAACACCAAAAATTCCAACTGTGAGACTTTTATTGTCTGTTAATCAAGTTTTTATTCAGGCAATGCCCATCCTCATATTAAAATGATGCTTAGCTTTTTAATAGCCCTTTGCAGGGTGAGGTACAAGATACAAAACTTGCATTTTGAAAACCCAGGTAAACTATATCCAACATATTTCTATGTCTCCTGACACCATCAAAGAATTCCAACAGGTTTCTGAAATAGGATTTCTTTTACAAAAGCCACATCTACTCTTCCTCAGTATATTGTATTTATCCATGTTTCCACTAGTGCTACACGTTACTACAGTTTTCATAGTGGGCATCCAGTATGCAGTTCCTTAGATGTCCATGAAAGACTTAAAACATACAGTTCCTGAAGTGCACAGGTATCACGACAGTTTCAAAAGAACAGTTGCAGTTACACACAACTTTCAATTGTTCAGCCACCTCATCTCTGTACTCATTCAGGACTCCTGGGTGAACGTTCTGTCTAGTTCTGGTGACTTGCTGTTCACGTTGTCTGTATATGCCACCACCCCTCAATGGCACTGCAGTCTGAGACATTTCTGCATTTTTGTCCCTCTGAGGAATACAGTACGGAAAAAGATGGATCTTTGATTTGACCTAGTAACAGTCACTTTTACATTCTTCTGCCCTTCCCTCCATTAATTTTCATGACTTTTTATTTCTGCTTTTAGAAATAGAAGGCTGAATGATACTGAAAAATTTTCCTCATCACTGTTGACTCCATGCAAAGGTGAAACTAGACACAGATAATTGCTTCTCCTTGGGTAACAGTGGAATACAGGAAGGCCAGCACAATAGATGCCACTGCAGCCTAGCTCCAGGTGCTGTCTTTTGTACTGTCCTTTGCAACTTTTTGTCAAATGGAGTATTTAGTGTGATATTGGTATCTACATCAAACATCTAAACAAATGGGTATTTTTTACTTATTTTACAAAGATGCTTGATGGGTGAAGATTTTTAAAATTTCTTTTCTTTTTTTAAGCACTTCCTAGTGCAGTGTCAAGTGGGACAATCACATCCCTCGACCAGCTAGCTATGCTATGCTTGATGCACGCCAGGACAGGGTTGGCCCTTTTGGCTGCCAGGGCACACTGTTGACTCATATTCAACTTGCCATCAACCGCAAACCCCAGATCTCTTTCTGCAGGGCTGCTCTCCAACCTCGCATCCCCCAATTTGGATATGTAACCAGGATTACCCTATCCCACTTAGAGATTCTAGCACTTGCTTTTGTTAAATGTCATACATTTGGTGATTACCCAGCTCTCTAGTCTAACAAGATGTCTCTGTAAGGGCTCTCCACCTTCAAGGGAGTCTACAGCTCCTCCTAGTTTAGTATCATTGGCAAATTTACTTAACGTACATTTGATTCCTGCATCCAATTCATTTATAAAACAATAAGGAACACTGGCCCCAAAATTGAGCCCTGGGGAACCCCACTGGTGACCGGCTGCCAGCCTGATGTAACCTTATTTACTATAACTCTTTGAGCCCAACCCATCAGCCAATTGCTCACCCAACACATTGTGGACTTGTCTAGCTATGTAATGTATGTTGCATCAGAAAAAAAAAAAAAAACAAACAACAGGGAAATAAGATGTATCCAACGCACAACACTCAGAACTTTTTTCACAAATATTTTTTTTTTCCTTAGGAAAACTATGCTTTCTTATAGTAAGACCTCGTCATCATCAAGGACAATATATAGTTGTATCTGAATACAAAAGCTGTTAATAGTCCAAAAGATATCCCTATTTATGAGCTAGGAGGTGGACATTTAATGCAAATTGTTTAAAACATAAATAAAGATAATATAAACACAGTTTTAAACATTAATTTTCTGCTTGAGAAATAATATTGTGAGTGTTGCAATTTCTTTCTCTCAATTGGGTTCTTAAAGAATATTTTTCTTCAGTGTTAAAACAAATATTTGTGCTCATACATTACTTGTTGTTTAACTTTATGATTCTCACCTGTCAAAAGTGATCTTAATTGAATGTCCTGGTCTCGCTTCAATCACCCATTCGCAATTAAGTGAGTCCTTATAATATCCTGGCCACCCTGGTGGTAAGATAACACCACTTGATGCTGTCAAATGTCCACCACATGGCGCTGAAAGAAAAAACATGTATACTTTTGTCATACAGAGTACTTCAATATAGTATTATATATTCAAAGAACTTACAAAAATGCCATTAAAAAGCATAGAACAATAAGTTAAATATACAACACAACTAAATTTTTTACATTACGTTATGAGCATTTTCTGTTCTTCAGAATCTTAAGTCCTGCAATGTATCTTACCATGGCTTGTTACTCTATACATATCTTAATACACAGAGCATAGCACTTCCTTCTGTTGAAAGGCACATTATCTCATTAAAACATAACGTATCATCATTTTTTAGATCTGGTAAGATTCCACATTTATGTGAAAATATCAGAGAAATTGTTCCAAGTAATTTATAGTTAATTATTTTCATCGTACTATGCAATCTAATACCTTTTCGAGTTATCATTCAGCTCAGTGGAACTGATTATTGTAAATATTCCATTGAATCATAGAACAGTTGAAGTTGGAAGGGACCTCTGGAAATCATCTAGTCCATCCCCTGCTCAGTACAGCAGATTGCACAGGACCATGTCCAGTCAGAATGATGCCCTCCCTCCAAAGGCAGACACTCCACAGATTCTCTGGGCAATCTGTTCCAGCGTTTGATCATTCTTACAGTGAAAGTTTTTTCTCATGTTTAAACAGAATTTCTTGTATTTCAGTTTGTGATCATTGCCTCTTGTCCTGTCACTGGACACCACTGAGAAAAGTCTTCCTCCATCTTCTTCACACTATCCCATCAAGTATTTATAGACATTGACAAGATCCCTCCTGAACCCGAAGCCTTTTCTTCTCCAGTCTAGACAATCCCAGTTCTCTCAACCTCTTCTTGTATGACAGATGCTCCAAGTCCTTAATCATCTTTCTGAGCCTTCACTGGACTCACTGTAGTATGCCCACACCTCACTTGTACCAGGGATCCCAGGACTGCACACAACACTCCCGACGTAGCCTCACCAATGAGGGAGGGAAAGGACCTGTCATGTTCTCTCAGCCCAGTTCTCTGGCCTCTCTGTCAAGGTCCCTTGGAACAGCAGTACAAGCATATGGAGTATCAGCCACTCCTCCCAGTCTTACATCATCTGCAGTCTTGCTCAGAGTCCACTCTGTCCCAGCATTCTGAATGTCCCAGCATTACTGAAGATTTTAAACAGTATTAGATCCAGTATTGACCCCTGGGGTACACCACTACGGACTAGCCTCCCATTGGACTTTCTGCCACTGACCACAACACTATGAGCCCAACAGTTCAGTCAGTTTTCAGTCCACCTCACTGTTCACTTCTGTAGCCCATACTTCATCAGCTTGCCTACTAGAATCTTACATGATAGAGTGTCAAACACCTTACTAAAACTGAGATAAAAACATTCATTACTGTCCACTCATCATCATGTCAGTCATCTCATCACAGAAGGCTATCAGGTTGGGCAGGCATGATTTCGCTTTCATAAATCCATGCTGGCTGCTCACAGGCACCATCTTGTTCTTCATTGTTTGGAAATGGTTTCCAGGAATATTGCTGCATCACTTTTCCTAACAATTGAGGTGAGACTTGTAGTTCCTTGGATACTCCTTCTTTCCTTTCTTGAAGATAGGTGTTTGCTTTCTTCCAGTCCTCGGGAACCTCCCTCAGTTAAATGGCCTTCACAAGATGATTGAGAGTGGCCTTGCGATGTCACTGGCTGGCTTCTTCAGCATTCTTGGGTGCATACCATCAGGCTCATTCCTGTATGCTCTCTAACTTGATCCTCCACCATAAAAGGGGAAAAAGTATTGCAACAGGGCTATGAAAGCAACAGGGCTAGACAGGGAGCATTTTTCAGAGCAGGATCAGAGGACTTTGGTGCAGGATTAAACAATAGCAGAAATGACTGAACTAATTTTGGGAAACATGAATCTTTTAAAAAATTAAGCTGTCATTGCACAGGGCTTTGGGATGTTATATTTTTTCAAAGGCTATGGAGCAGTCTTAAACAGGAACATTTTCAAGGTCAGGTAAATTTATCTTAGTATTGTTTGTATTACTCTCAAGTAGTCAGTGGTATCATTATCAGCAAATTCCATATTGCAGTACAGGAAATCTTGTCACTTTTCCTCTGTTTCTCTAAGTAGTGACAAGCAAACCTATTATGCCATATGGAAATGAATAGCAACATAAACTTGTGACTACTAAAATAATATTCCTAGTTTTTATTCAATGTTTTTAACGACAAAAACATTGAACTCAGACAGGTTATTTGATTTCATTCATGACTTGCGCTTGTCTCTGGGAAGTTTCTTCCAGATTTAAGAAAGTGGGGGAAAAAAGCAACCCACAAAACATGAAACATACACACTGAATTATCTCTGGGGCAAAATGATTGGCCAGAAAAATTGCATTTACTTTACAAGTGTATAGTTAATGAAGAATGGAGTTTATTCCATGGTAGATTTTAAATTAAATTTTGTCATATTAAAACCAAGAACAACCAGAAGACTGTTGATCCTCACCTGATTGTAACACATCACTTCATGTATTTCAGGTGGTGCTTATAGAGATTGTTAAGCATAAAAAGACACTGAGCAGAGCAAAACCAACAGAACCCAGCAATTGCTCAGAAATCTCAGACAACTAGAAGCAAACTAAATTATCTCTAAACAAACTAGCAAGGATGCTTAGTCCATACCGTAATCCAAACCCAGAAACTCCTTCAATTATCAACTATATCAAGTATAGAAAGAGAATCCACATCAGAAAGGAACACATCCTGAATGTAACTTAAAAGAACTACATTTCCTTCTATACCAAAACAAACAATAGGCAAAATCTTAAAAAAAAAGCCTCATAGTTTAATCCTTTCCTCATTAAAAACTAGATAAACTTCCTGCAAGATTCAAAGAAAGGATAACTGAGGGGTACTTATCTATTTTCTTTAAAAGTAATTTCTGTACTTTTTTTCTCTATAATGTTTTTCTAAAAGTCCTCATCTTGGGTCCTTTATCTATGTGTTTGTGGAAATAAAATTACACACAGATTACACTGAATACTTTAACAATTGTGTATAGAGTTTCAAAATGACAAAACATCTTTTGATGAAGAACCTTACCCTACTCCCTGCTTTGGAGTGAGGTGGGTTTGCTCTAGGCAAAATAACCTGCTCCACTGCATAACTCATTACGTGCCTTAGTAAGGATAAGAAATCCTGCTAGTACAACATCTAGGTTCACATACACTCCTTCTATCAGGCTGCTAAAATGTTTTTTCCAATATTTCTAAATTTTCTTAGGAACACATAGTCATCTGAGAACTGAGTTGTCAAATTGCCCAAAAAACAAAAACCATGGAAGTGATGTGATCCAGATCCTTAAGTTACTGCAATGACACTGGAAGGAGTCATAATAATGGAGGTATGAGATTTACACCAATTAGAAGGTTTGGATTAGTTTCTTCAAAAAAGTATCTAATTGAGTGTCTGACTGTATATCTATTGCTTACCAAAAGATACATTTTTTAATTACTTTTAAAAGACACACTCTAGTCTTTTATTAAATAAAAATAAATAAATAAATTATATTAACGTGTCTTGCCTTAGGACCCATTACTGTTAAGCACCAAGGAGTCAGCCTACTTTTTCTTTTTCTTTTTTTCACACTGTATTTCATACTAAAGAGACATTTAATCTTAAGTATAGCTCATCTTACTCTGTTTATTCACCTAGGCAAGAACAAGCAAACAAATTTGGAAATTTGGGGAATATAATTAATATTAAACATAGCTCTGATTTTCACTATATTTCTCAGGAAAAAATGTACTGCACATTAATATGTTATGTACAGAAATTCAGGTACACTGTTGTTTTGAGAAAAATAAAGGTGCAAAGTTTTAAAAAAGACTTTTAAATAGAAACTTTACTTCACTTTTCTATGTGGTAGATAATTACGTTCTTCAGTATAATACAGCCAAAACTGTTATAACAGCTATAACTCACAATGGAATAATGATGGTGACAATCAGAACTCGAAAAGAATAGCAACCAGATTTTTAGAATGCTAATTTATTCCAATAATATAAAAGCAAGCTATCTTGTGTCCATTATTGCTCTCTCATTTGACTGGGAGAGTGTTAAAATAAGAAAAATTAATAACTTCAGCTAAAGCAGTCTTATTTGTGTGCAAATTGTAAAAATTTACTAAAAGCTAAATTTAAATAGTCTCATTATTGAAACCATAGGTGCAAAGTAAAAATTGTGCCCTTACCTTCACAACGTGGGACAGTAGAGCTCCATACTACATTTCCATCTTGCATAATACATGTTATGGATTCAGAGCCTTGGGTCTTCACAAAGCCATCATCACAGTGGAAGGAAACAGAACTTCCCAGAAGGAATCTGTCTCCAAAACGCCTCCCATTTATAGGAATACCTGGATCATGGCACTCATTCTGACCAAAAGCTGATAAAAACATAGTAATAACAACAACAATAAAATTAGTAATAAGAACAACAATCACCACTCCTCTAAACTTGGGGGGTTTTGTTGGATTTTTTTTCTTTTGAGGGGGGAATAACTTTTCATTTGTACTATAATAATACATAATACAATATAATTGAAAGTATAGAAAACTCCTCAATAAAAAAATCAGCTTTAAATCCAATGACATTCACACAGATGCGACATAGTCCAAATTTGGAAGCTTCTTAGTTACGGCTTAGATACACAAGAACACTTTGTTCTTAAATTTCCCTCTGGACAAAATCTAGCTGTTTGCCTCTAATATAATGAGAAGTATGGTTTCACATTGCAGCCAATTTGGCAGAAATACAGCTATTGCTAAAAAACTATGGCCACTGCCTAGACCAGACAGAGCAACCTCCTAGTGGGATGTTCAGAGCAGTCTGCCTTCATCTAGTGGGTTGGCAACACAGGGTGCATCCCACACCTCCATGTGCATGTGTGATCTCATGGGGAGTGTTTTCTGCAGTCCATGGATCAATGAGTTGCACAGAGCAGCTGCTTGTGGGTGCAGGTAAAGCTAGGGGACTTCTGTGCCTTTCAGGATGTGTGTGCAAGTAAGGGAACCTGGGACGAGTGCTTGTAACTCATAAGTCTTGTGAGGGGAAGGCGCATACGTAAATCTTAGCAGGGCAGGATGAAGATGGATTAGAGTGGAAAGGTATTTACAGATTTGTATGTATTAAGAGTTACAAGTGGTGTTCCCCAGGGTTCAGTATTGGGGCCAGTTCTGTTCAATATCTTTAGCAATTATCTGGACAAGGGGATCGAGGGCACCCTCAATAAGTTTGCAGACGACACCAAGTTGGGAGGCAGGGTGGATCTACTTGAGGGTAGGGAGGCTTTACAGAGGGATCTGGACAGGCTGGATTGACAGAACAAGGCCAATTGTATGAAGTTCAACAAGGCCAAGTGCCGGGTCCTGCACTTCGCTCACAACAACCCCACGCAGCGCTACAGGCTTGGGGAAGAGTGACTGGAAAGCCGCCCAGCAGAGAAGGACCTGGGGGTGCTGGTTGGCAGCCGGCTGAATATGAGCCAGCAGTGTGCCCAGGTGGCCAAG
>JAVJGG010000017.1:6236327-6248246 GCA_035590195.1 Aviceda cuculoides | reverse complement strand
GTTTAGTCTGGAGAAGAGGAGGCTGAGGGGAGACCTCATAACTCTCTACAACTACCTGAAGGGGGGTTGTAGTGAGGAGGGTACTGGTCTCTTCTGTCGGGTGGCTGGAGAAGGGACAAGAGGAACTGGCTTCAAGTTGTGCCAGGGGAGGCTTAGATTGGATATTAGGAAAAATTTCTTCACCTGAAGGGTTGTCAAGCACTGGAACAGGCTGCCCAGGGAAGTGGTTGAGTCACTGTCCCCGCAGGGATTTAAAAGATCTGTAATGTGGCATTTAGGGACATGGTTTAGTGTTGAAATTGGCAGTGCTACATTAAGGGTTGGACTCAGTGATCTTAAAAGTCTTTTCCAGCCTGAATGATTCTATGATTCTAAGATAAACCAGGCAGCACAAGGAGGCACCAAGTGTGGTCACAGCATCACGCCTGTCAGAGTTCAAGGATTGTCTGGATGATGCTCTTAGTCATATGGTTTAGTTTTAGGTAGTCCTGCAGGGAGTTGGACTCAATGATCATTATGGGTCCCTTCCAACTTGAGATAATCTATGATTCTAAGATTTTGTGTCTAATATTGGGGTTTATCTGTTGAATTGGTGACATTGATCCTGAATCTACAGTTCACTGAATGTAAGTTATGTTTCATTAATAAATCAATAAACTGCTTTGGTCCTGATTTGATTTAAACCATGACTGGAGCACTTTTCCCCTGCAACACATAGGATGTCCAGAAGTACTAGCACTTTGGCTGAAATTAAACTAAGCATTTCCTATGAATACAAAGGGTTCATAAATCAGGGGCATTCCCATTTGTCATCTCAGTTCCCCACTATGGAGGCATATGTGCTCTTAGATAATTCTAGCACATAAGGCGTGCATCAAGTTCAGTGGTAACACCTCCTCTAATAAGAAAAGTGTGGTGGAAAGCTCTTTGGCATAATACTTAGGTGATCTGGACTCTCAGGGGGCTTGATCCATGAGTATTATATTTCTGAATGCATAATTCTCCAGCTTCAAATAGAAATAGTAAAGATTGTCCTTACTATGGTCTGTCTTTACTTTGGTAGAATAGCATATGGAAAAAGGGATCTGAATAATCTCAGACAGAAGCAGACCTAGAATTCAGGCCTCACAGTTTCTGGTAAATCTTTTAATCTCTACAGTCTTAGTTAAGGTGAATATCTCCCTTTTCTCTTCCTGCCACTTTTCAAAGGACAATAATTATCCCTTTCTCTGAAAGCAAAAGAACAATTTAGGCATCTAAGACTTAAAAAGAGTTGCAATCCATTGATTCCTGTTTTATGTGGGGCATCTTTCTAAATAATGGAAGGAAACACCTTGGCCCTGAAGAAACACTGTTAATTGATTATCTTAACTGATACAAGATAGGAACAAGCACAAGATGTAACAAAGACAACTTTATTGTCAATTAACTTCTTCTATAAACTTAGAAGATAATTTCTTCCAAAAAAAAGACACTCTCTGTCGAAGTAATGTCTTTCAATGACTAATAAAACTTCTAGGAGAGTTAGCAGTCCATGCCAAATATAATGTTTTCTGCCTCACAATGATGTTACTAGAGTTTTCAATTGAGAATACTGTTGAGTAATATCCTTTCATATCAGCAAAACAGCAGATGGCTATCTGTAGCCAGATATTTTTTTAGCCTGGTTTCCCAAATTGGAAAGACTTATGCTTTCAGTAGTTCTCTATATGTATGTGACTGCTAGGTCCACATTTAACAACTTTTGAACTTGACCAGTTGCAACTAAATGTTGTACATTTGAGAATTGCATTCTCAGATACTATGTTCTTAAAATTCTTAAAGAAACTGTAGCCAGAGAGAATAACTATTCTTAAATCAGTGCACTCTATAGAAAAGACTTCAGCATGAGATCAGCTATGTTCTTAGACACTAGAAAAAAACCAAAGGGTAACTATTATGTGCATCCCCCAATCTATATTCATAGAGGTCTGTATTCTTAGATACCACACCATCTAACTGGAAGATAAAATACAAAAGCAAAGCAGGTTCCCAGAACTATTTATCTGCAATGATATTCTAGTTACTTTTTATACTTCTGTGCTTTTCAGATTAACATCTCCATAGTTGGGATATAAGCTTAATATCTTTCTGAACTTACTCCTGGTCCCATTGAGAAGTATATTAAGTTACTTGCACTGGATGCTTTGATCTGGATGATCTGGGCTTTGGTTACGTGCTGTGCATTGATGCAGTGTCAGCCAAAAAGGCCCTTAAAAAATGAAGGGAATTCCTCAGCACTATCACAATTAAAATACATAAATGATAAAGATTCAGATAAGCTAATAAATATCAGGAAGACAGATGAAAGCAGTGCAATTATACAAGCATTACAATTTACTTCTGTGTTATAAATAAAAACATGTTCTATTTTTCATTATTATTAAAAAATAGCTTGATTTTAAGACTAGGCATAAAATAAAAACAGAGGTTCTTACTTGTGTAAGTGATATTAAATCCTCTTCCAGTGGTAGAGTGATCTGACTGAAATTCAAGTCTTACTATGTGCCCACTGCTAGCCAACTGAGAAGGGACCTCATTGCCAGAAAATGTGCCAAGAGGTGGTAGATCTGAAATCCCATCATCTTTCACTGTAAGGTAGTCAAACTGAGGTTCTACATCAAAGTCGTTGAAAATCAGATGGATTCTGCTTCCTGGCTCTGAGATAATTAACCAAACACAGTTCATATTGTTCCCATACTCCTCAGGATAATTTGGAGAAAGAATAATTCCAGACGGTGTGGTGAAGTTGAAGAAACACGAGACTAAAGAAAACAGCAATAGATTCTCAAAATACTATCCACAAACATTATAAATGCTTGTCTTTCTATTCTTTATTCTTGTGGAAAAGGATGCTTTTGAAGGCTGGATGTCAAAACTACTACACATGCAACGTGCAAATGTTTAAGACTGTCGAACATTTCTCCAATATAATGGGTCAGCCTTACATGTTTTTAATGCCCCAAGTGAGGCTAAGTGACTGCACCAGGGCCTGCAAGAGATTATTAGAAGCATATAGAGAATGCCAAAGAAAACAGAAGTAATGCCTGATGTGTCAGAATTTGGAAAAATTGGCAGGTTTGTTCTGAAATGAAAATGCAACCTCCAAATTTAAATGTGATTTTTTTCTAAAAGGAATATGTATGAAAATGTATCTAGCAATCCAAAAAATCAAGCACAAGGGACAGTTTGGTCTATAGTACACAGAGTTCATGCCGATGCAAATAACAGTAGAAATTTAGATGTGCCTCAATCAAGAACTCTTAAGAGTATATAGTACAAAATTATTTTACCCCTACTTTCCCTTCAGAGCACAGGGCAGTTAAACAAAAATGATTCATACTTCTCCTCCTTTTTCACTCCTTTGGGCCAATTTTCATTAAGACAATTCCTAACTGATTTCAGAATCATGAGCTTGTGGCCAGTACTTTAGTGAGAAATACAATACATTCAGAAAGAGGAAAGCTCACTGCATATTAAATAACACAAAGGGTAACCACTACTCAGCTCTTCAAACTGAACTCAATATTTGTAAATAGATATTCTAAGTTTACGTTCCATTATCTTTGATAGGGCATGTGCACATCAAACAGTGGAGCACGGTAAAATATTCCACACTATTGCTAACAGAAACTAACATATCACCCAATGTAATACAACACCATGAAGAAACACAACTTCTGTGTTCTTGCAGCTGCACTGTCTCCGTGCCCAGGCCTTACATGCTCAGACACATTTCAGCTTTGCATGGGCATACAGAGATTAATTCCAGTCCAGAGCAAGTTTACTCCGCTTGGTAAGTCCTGTACCAACACAGCTGCAAAATACATGTATGTCCGAGTAGAATTGGACACCTCACTAAGGTTGTTTTGAAAATCCAGTACTGAATTATAAGACTCTTTATAGGAAAAGGTAATGTGGTCTGGAGAACGAAGTACCTAATATACCTGGGTACTAAAAAGATTTACTCTATTTTACCACAGAAGAAGAAGAAAAAAAGAAGTGTAAAAAAACCCCCAAACCCTCTCTATTTAAATCCGTCTACAAGCTTACCTACAAACATATTTTATCTTTTAAAACAAAATTCACAACTAATGATCTTACCTACACATTTTCGATGTTGGATATCTTTATATTCCTTGTATTCATTTTCATGCTTTATTAAGATATCAGAAAAAAACCCCAATATTTTCTTATGTGGATCTGCAGACTGCTTTGCACTGCCAGGATCAATGTGTATGTGCCACAGGGTACTTTTGAACACTTATATGCTATTAGGAATTGCTCATTTAGAGTCTAATTCAACACACATTTACATTAAGAGTGTTAAATGGTTCAATTAAATATAAAATGAGGGGAAAGAACATTCTAAAACAGTCCTATGTGATTTTACCCATAAATGAGCTACTATTGAGCCAACTAAAAAAAAAAAACTCATGTGACTGAAAAAGTCTTCAAGGTCTTTTGAAATGTTTTCCTGCTGGCTAGTCACAAATGCTAAGAAAAGCAAGAGGCTAAGGTCAGAAAAATAATACAGAAAAAAATTTAAAAATCTTACAAACACAGCTGGGTTTGTTGCCAGACCACTGGTTGTTTTGTTGACATGTAATTGTTCTCTCTCCCACCAGTTCAAAAGCTGCTTGACATTCAAAGGTAAGTGTGTCTCCATGCAGAAAACTGCTGCCAGTCCTTTTTCCATATGATGGAATTCCAGGGTCTCCGCAACCTCCTTTCTCAATTTCTGAATATCAAAAAATTCAAACACAATAATAAGGAAAATATATTTGCAAACAATTTATATGTCAGTATCAGAAGTGCTTTCAAAATATTTGGCATTGTGCCTTAAATTAACACTTACAGCTGAAAGTGAACTATAGGTAAATGTTGTAAAACTACCTCCAAGATGACTTATGATCTAAAGTCTTTTCACAAGATAATAACTTCCATACCTGCATTGCTGAAAATAACAAAATACTCACATTTAACTGCATGGCTGAACTGAATTACAGCATATTTGAGGGTAAAATTATAAAATCATAGTCTCCATTCTATCCGTGGAGACAGACTATGTGTAGATCCTATTTCTGGTAATGACGTACTAGTAATAAAAAAATCTATCTTCACTCTCACATCTGCAATTCCATTTATAAGGCTATTAGTAATACGATTACAAGCATATAAATTACGGATAGCATCAATTAATTTCATTTTAAGCACTAAAATATAATGAAAACAAAACTGAGGAATTATTTCTTAATCTCCTACTTCAAATTAGAGCCACATTCTTCTCAGCTGCATTTGGTTACATTGAAAAAAGATTAACATTTTGGATTATGCTTCCTAGATATTCTCTAGGACATCTGCTAATTAAATTATTTAATTTGTAAATACTGAATGTAAATATACAATATAAGAATATAAAAACCTCAAGTCTTATGAAATTTACGAATAACAAGAATATTAGGAAAGGAATTGTAAATATTAATTGCCTGTGATAGAAACGCTGAATCATCTTACAAATTGCTATACACATGGCTGTTAGTAAAAAATTAAGGCTCCATTTCTTTGCCATTAAACTTAAAGCAGTTTTACTATTAATTTCCATTTGAGCAGCAAAAATAACAACAAAGCACTGCTGGTTCTGTAAACTGTGTTGCTACATGTGTAGTAAAATTATGTAAATATCATTCAAATGAAACTAGTGATAAAATTCTTGTTATTTAAATGTTTCCCAGTTCAATACAAAGTATGAAATCTGAAACATTCAAGATAACAATAAAATTCAATTCACTGAATAGTATTAAATATTAATACAATTTAACACCATTAAAAATGTCTGCTGTCAAATATTGTTAAATCTACTAATATTAAATCCTGGCAAAAGTGTATATCTTGATACGCTAACTCCAACAGAAATTTTAAGGTGCAGGATAGCATTGCTATGATATGTGAAGTCAATCCACTATGTTTACACCCTGAAAGCAGTTGTGAACAGATTGCTGACAAGCATCTTCAGAATGGTATGCCATGTATTTCACAAAAGAACAGGTTATTCATCAGGGTAAAAAGAGGTACAAATGTCTTTCTTGGTAATCTTAAAATCAAGCTTTGAAGAGAAAATTAGGAGTAACTATTCCATCTATGAATTCAAAGCAGTTCAAGACTCAGTTGTTTTATTTAAATAATTTTTCTTACCAGAAAGCTAGAATGTATCAAATGAATGAAAACATCTGCCAAAAAGTCCAATACACAAATATAATAAAACACCAGTAAAGAAATATCATAAACAATATTTATAAATAAGGATTCAAAATTATATGTATTTACAAATGCTTTAATGTAATGTCACCTGCCTGCCCCTAGCAAGACATTGATTCCTGCTGCCACAGTGGAGCACTGGAAACCTGCATGTTCCCAGCTATCCACAGCTCCACATCCTACACGAAAATGTGGGGAGCTACAGAAAATCAGAACCCACATTTTAATTGCATTTTAATAGTTCATCTCCTCCACTGATAGCAGAGCAATATCTAATCCAGCATGTGAGAATGATCATAAACACTCTTTTCCAAAAACCTGTTGTTTCTCAAAGATCAGGGCAATACTGTCTCAGGCAGGAATGTCAGGAGGCAAATTGTCTGCAAGGTTTTGCAAAGGCATTCCTGAAGATTTATCCCTTAAAAGAAACCAACAAGTGTTTCTTTCCATGGTCTACAGAGAAAGTATCAAAATATCTTTAATTGATGAATGTACTGAAGTAGAAGACAGATCAGGATGCTTTCCAACTCTCAGGAGATACACCAAGCCCTAGGAGAGGGGTATGGATCAGTGAACCAAAACTTTTAACAGAAATTACCATGAATTAAGCTTTCTGGCAAAAATTTTTTTTATGAAAAGAATTTTCATCCTTTTTTTGTAGGAAACTATTACAGTATGTCTTTAGTCAACACTGAGCTCTTACTGAGGAAGGCAAGAATGCAGGATAAACTTTGGAGACTAAGCAAATACCTAGTGCTTCTGAGAATGTCTTATTTGCATTTTGACAATAAAAAGGTTGATAAATTCTATCCAGCTCCAGAAATCTACATCTTCACAAACCTTGAAGTGGAGACTATCTATCCTTAACAGCAAATGTACTCTAGTCAAAACCAAGTTAGGTTGACAGAAAGCACCCATTAAGTTTCAATGGATAGCATTCACTTCTATCTTCAAGTTTCACATAAATTTCCTGGTATGAAGATTTACTACAACATGCATATCATATCACTCTTATTCATATTACATTACAGGTGTTACTATCAATAACACAACTTTAGATCAACTAATAATCGACCAATTAATTATAAAGTGAGACAAAGGTCTCTTGTTTTCACCCCACAAAATCAAAAAGAATGACCAACTTAGATACTTTAACAACTTTCCATGAACTTTTTCGGTTCAACATCTGCTTTTGCTCTTGTATTACAATTAATTAATGCATGTGTTAGACAATTTCCTTCCAAAATATTTGAAAAAAATACAAAAACCCCAAAAAGCTGTGTCTTAGCTGACTGAATTTCTCATAGATAGACTGATTGCAGCTCTGTAGTGGTTAAGATGACAAAACTTCCCTTCTCCATAAAAAGATAGACACTTTTAGGATTAATCTTAGTTTTAATGTCCAAATTTTAAAATTTTTTATTGAAGTATTATAAAATATAAATCCATGTAAAAATTCTGCCAGCAGCAGAACACAATATTCACTTTCTTAGTGTTCAGGAAGTCATGAGGGAGTGACAGAACAAAGCAGATTAAGTCACATGCAAGACTGTCTGTACATTTCTTCTTAGTCAAGAGCTAGATTTCCATCACATACATTAATGACAGACCAAAACTTAGGGAAGACAGAGAAGGACAAATTAAGTCGTTTGTATTTATACATAAAGAATACCATTTGTTTAAAACTAGATCTAGAGTAGTACAGCCATGTAATGATTCCCAATATTTTTCTGTCCTCTGGGATTTAGCACAGCTTTTTATTTCATTGTCTTTTTTTGGTACCTGTCCAATTTCCACAGATTTGATCAGAGAACAAATTTTTTAAATGTCTAAATTCACTTGAGGTACATTGTGTCTATTACTGCAACACTTGCACCAATTATTCTGCTTCATAAATTGCAAAGAGGCTATACATCTGCTAAAAAGATAACATTCTTCTGACAAGTCAGTTGGAGCTATGTTGATAGAAATCCTATGGGACAGAAAAGGTTCTTAAAATGACAAATATGAAAATAAAAGCTGTTCTAACCTATTTAAAGTGTGGCAATAAACTCCTTATTCCTTTAGGATTATTCTGTGTACTCATTCAATGTTGGCCTTCTTTTGATCTCAGTCCTTAGAGCTGTGTGAAGTTCATCAAGTTTGCAGATAAGCTCTCAAGCTCAAATTTAAACATCAGCTTCCTCTGGTTACCAAAATATTAACATTGATCTTATTCAATTGTTTCTGGCTTTCATGTACTCTCTTTCAGTAGCCTGGGGAAAGAGACTTTTCATCTTGTTTGTAAACTAGAAATATTTACTCAGTTTCAGGGCATAGTCTCTAACATTGGAAGAATTACAAGATTAGATTTCTGATGAGAAGATCATATCCCTCTGAAATTAATCAAAGAGATTTCTGATGCTGTGTTTGCTTTCAAAGGAAGAAATATGACAATTCTAAAGTGATATTAAGCATCTAAATAAGTGTTATGACTACTATTTGAAAGGTGTCACATTGCAATTCAAGTCTTTTTTGATGAAAAGGCTTTGCATTACTTTGACCCCAATATCTGAAATATATAATAAAATACTTCATAGATTATAACATTTGGCAGTCTTGAATGTATTAGTCATGGTAGTAATTTACTTTTTTTCCCCCTTGTTCCTAGATTACAAATAGACAGTTAAAATTAAATTCTTAATGCCACTGTTTTCATTCATACTACCCAATATTCTAGCTTAGATGATTAGTGAATCATCATCAAATCACTAAATCTGTAGCTAGATACAACTTTTACCAGTAGATTATTAATAATATCCTCACACTTTAATAATTCAGATATATAAATACAATTTAAATAAGTGTTTTAAACACATGTGGGTTACACAACTATGCATTGTTTCAAAGAAGAGATATATAAATAAACTTCAGTAGTTCAAGGTCTATCAGAAAGTTGAAGTCAATACCTCCAAAACCTAAAATCATGAATTTGATGCCATTTCATAATTATCATCTTAGCTATAGTCAAGATGACAGGTTAAGGGAAGCCAAGAACTGTCACAGGTATACATTTACAAAAAAAAGAGATAGTTTGGAAGTTTATTTCCATGTCAGATAGGACCTTTGCAGTTTAACATCTAAACTCTTATATGAAAGGCCACAGAAATTCATGTTTTAAATACAAGCAGACTGATAATTTAGTTTATTTCCTCTTATTCCTCATATCTCCCTGTGTTAACAGCCATCATACCTGTCAGAGTGGAATCTGATTTAAAAATACAAACGGAGAAACCCTTGTATAAAGAGAAACATACAAAGAGAAAGGATAGAGAGATATGCTCAGGATTGCAGAACAGGACATATGTTAAAGAGTTATATTATATATGTGATTCCTGCAAAGGAACATGGGAACAACTACTGAAAGTGAAAATGTTAAATCAAAACTAATAGAAAAAAATATTTCAGATATCACATAATTGGACTGTAAAAGTGGCTATTAAAGCTAAAATGAGGTTGGCCTAAAGCTAAAAACAAGGTGGCCTTACATGATAATTTTATAGATGATCACAATTTTATCCTTATTCCAGTAAATTTCTTCAAAGAAATTTTACAGTACAATTTATTATCAGTCTCCAACTATAAAAAGAGAAGGTTTCCTTCACAGGTCATATAGATCCCAGCAGCAATCTAAGAGATTCTCACAATTTCTCTGAAATGTTTTTTCCTTGATGTTATCAAAAAGGCCACAGATCATATCCAGTAGATTAATTTTTGTTGCTTCTACCTTATTGCATTCTGTATCAATATTAAAAAACAAACATGACCTTATAATCAGATAGATGGTAAACCAACATGAAATTTTTTTATGGGAAGTTCATTTAAGCTAACAGTTCACTATCGTAGCATATGGATGGCTTGTTGGTGATAATAATGTATCATATCTTATAACATAAAAATCGTTGAAAGTAATAAAACAATTTGAGAAGAAAAATAATCAAACCTTTTCAACAAATATGTTCAAGTTTAATATTTACTATGTACTTAAATATTCCATTACAGTATGCAGAAAAATAAAATGTTGGTTTGTTTAGAATCAATTTTACAGGTCCAGGGGCAGATGCAGACCAAATCTGAACAGGGACGAGGAAAAAGCTTTCTGTTACATGTTGCAGAAAAGTTTATGATACCAACTAACCGACTGATGAGATAGCAGGTCAAATTCATTGTCAGTAATTGTAGAAAAATAAATCTGGAAAAAAATTATTATGAGCTTGCAGGCACAATGACAGGTTCTGAATTGACAGTTATCACTCAGGAACAAGAACTCTGGCATGCTAAAGATAATCCTATGAAACTGTAAGCTACTGAAAATGTTAGGAATTGCTAGGAAAGGAACAGTGAACCAAACAGAAAATAGTCTGATACCACACAAAAACCTATTTCATTTGCATATTGAATACTGTATGTAATTCTGCTCCTCCATATAAAAAAAGGACAGATTAGAACTAGGGAAGGAAAACAAAAGATCAAAGTTACTGTTTTCTGAGGAACTGAGGACCAATTAAATAGACTGGAAAGTCTTTTTTTGGAGGTGAAATATATGTGTTCAAAAAGTGATTGGACAAATACGTGGAAGAAAATCTTATTGAGAGATAGAGGAAGTACCTGAGCCATGCCTCACTGGAAACAGGGAAGGTACTCTGGGATTCATCACTATATACTTCACCATTTTTTCCTTAAACATTCGTTTTTGTCTAGTATCAACATGCTATGGGCTTTCAGTCTCAGTGTAGATTTTTATTCTAATGTTTTGTGATAAGGAACATTGTATTGTTCAAATTGCAGAATTCATGTTTCTTTACAAACAGAAAGAGTAGAGTCTGTCTATACAAAAGGCTGAGCAGTGCCCTGGACAAAAGTTAGCCCAAAGGTATCCTGTGGAACGCAAGTTAGCATGTCACAGTGTAAAATAGGAAGCACAGTAAAAAGCAAGGGCAGCTGCCTCAGAAATGATCTGAATAACATAAGGATGAATCTTGTGAAAAGGTGAACCATGGAATGAGGTAAAAGACAATAAAGAAAGAAAAATAGCTAGCAGGAAAGGAGAATGAAGAACACCTCCACTTATCCAGAAAAAACAAAAAACAAAAAACAAAAACCCAAAACCCTCAAAACCAAAAAACCACCAAACAAAAAACCATAGATAGATAAGAAAAGTTTAAATAAAGTTAACTAAAGGGCAGGATAGGAAGAGAACAAGTTATGGACTATTTAGAAAATGTAGACATATTCAAGGGAACAAGGCCTAATTAAATTCACATTAAAGTACTTAAACTGAAGCAGTCTATGAACCATTAGCAATTATCTTCAAGAACTTATGGAGGACAAGGGAGATGCCAGCTGACTGGACAAGGTCACATGTAATAACAGTCTCAAAAACTGGAGAAAAGAGGACCCAAGGAATTGTACAAATGCATGCATATATAATTTGTCCCCTCAAACTGGGAAAGTGATATGCTTTATCCTTCTTTATAACAGAATATCCTTGAACATCTGTGTGGATTGTCCGGCTCATAGTTCACAAACAAGTTTCAACATGTCTAGTGCACACAGGTGACTCATGGGGGGTTACAAAAGCAA
>JAVJGG010000017.1:6204812-6236227 GCA_035590195.1 Aviceda cuculoides | reverse complement strand
AGTGAAGTTCAAGTCGTTTGCTTGAACCTTACAGTTAAATCCTTTTCCATCACAACATCTTTACCTGAAATTATTTTAAGCCCTGGCAAGGAAAACATGGTAGTTTTCTAGAAAAGAATCAATGTGCTACCAGTATTTTAAAAGTGCAAGCAAAGTGACCTATGTAATTATAGGACTGTAAAGCCAACACTGATCCTAAGCAAACTAATGGAACAGCCAACACAGGAGCCTGTTTCTAAAGGGTTAGAAGATGAAAATATAATTAACACCAGTTAACATGGTTTTATGGAAAATTGGTCATGTCATACAAACAATATGATTTTTAGATTATAAACTTGGTTGACAATATATTTGGACTTCTTTCAACCATTTCAATTAGGAACACATGACATCCTATTAAGAATCAACATCATAGAAAATCAATGTAGCACATATTAAACGGATTAAAATTAGATAATGATAGTATCTCAAAGCATAAACGTGAACAAAGAATTAACATTAGGCACTAGAACTGCTTCAACTAGCTTAGTATATACTTTTTTTTTTAGCCCAGTCCTAACTATTGGTTATATAAGTGATACTACAGAAAACCAATTAATCAATAGTGGCCATAGTATTTTCAAGATGCTGTAGCCCTGTGACATATACTGTAGGTGTCTGTGCCATCTTGTGCCTGTGTACCCACATAAGCACTGCTTTTTCTCATAGTCTTCAAAGGAAAAAGCAAACATCAAAATTTCAAGCCTATGGCAGCTGAGAATTTTGTAAAATAAAATTAATATTAGATAGAATGACCTAATTTTCTCTGAGTATCCACTTCTGTATGTTACAGTGGGTGTTCATCCTGTTTAGAGACCAGGAGCGATGAATCCAGTTTCACCAAACAAAATGGAAGATTAAAAGGGATGTCATCATGGGATGTGTTAGAGCTTCAAAACTGGGATGCTTCTAATGCGGGTTATAGAAGCAGTAAGTGCTCAAACGAAAAATGTTAGCTTTGGAAGCTATCCATTGATATGGCTAAAGAGGGAGAAAGATGCCTTGGTAGTATCCGAGATAGGAAAGGTGATTACACTGCAACTGAATGTGCTAATATTAGTGCAGTGTCTTACAAATAACTTAATTTTACTTTATTCTATTTCAGTAAAGAAGTAAGTAGGAGGAAGTGTTGCTCTAAAAACATTCTTCTGATGGGAAAAAAAAAAAAAAAGAAAAAAAAAGAAAGCCTCTTTAAGCTCTACGCTCCTATATTCTATCCTTGCAGGACAAATCCTGCCCTCCAATGTTGGACTCAGTCCAGCAGCTTTTAGCTTTTTGGGGGGATACACAATTTACACTGAGATCTTTAAGAAAGTTTCTCTATTTGATTGACTTTGAGAGTTTATTGCATGTGCCCTCCTTCTGTCTACAAAGAACTTCCTGTTATTCTTATCTATATCTTGTGTGATTTCAATTTTCTTGCTGTGCCTTCTTTCTTCTTTGCTCCTGTCCTCTCGGCCACCTGAGAGTCCTGAGCCTTGCTTAAGGAAGACACACTTCCCCTCTCTTTCCAAAGATGCCAACCCGACCAAGGCTTTAACAACAAGGACAAGGCAAACAAGACTTTTGCCTCCCTAATATAACATACTTTCTGAGCAACATAACCTAACATAAAACTACTCTGCAGACAAATAAAAGAAGCCTCACAGCTTGGAATTGACTCTGTAAGATATTCCATATAACCATACCAAAACAGTGCATACCTACATATACATGTAGGTATTTTGTTGGGATAGTATATGTACAAGAAAATAAATAAATAAACAACAACAACAAAAATTTATGTGTGCTTTTAAGTGAGAGTAATTAAAGAACTGAAATTTCAAAAAATCATGTTACAGAGTCTTCATGGGCGTTAGCCATCTATTTGACTTTGCGTAGATAGACTGGACTTCTCAGTTGGAAAATTCCATTCAATATCTTGTTTTTCCACTTCACACCCAGAAGTAAAAGGAAGAAGGATAGGTTGGGTTATGCTGGCAGTTTAAAAAGGGAGGGTTTTGGTGGGAAAAAAGCCCTGCCTGTGAATATTGCTTCTCTGTGGAGGTGAACTGCACAAACCTAAAAACTCCAGCAAATTGCTACAATTCCTGTGCCCGTTACAATTATGTATAATCAAGCTTCACTATGGCTTTTATAGTGTCACCGGGGTACGAGTAAAATACTTTACCTGTTCATCACAAAGGTATTTGCCTAAAACAAAAAAAAAAGTGACTTTAAAGTGTTTGACAAGTGTTACTAACATTATGCCTGGTGGGTTTTTTTAATTTGTTTCCTTTATGTTTCCATGCACACTGGAAAATACTACGATCTTACATGATGTGTGTCCACAACAGTAAAACTATTGTGTCTTACTTGCTCTATCCTGTCACATAGACCACTTAGAGCATCAGCTCTGTAGTTCCCAAATTATTATAATAAGTAGTGAAACTCAGAATTTAATTTCAAATGCTACAGTGAACTAGAAACTAAAGAATCTAAAGGCTAGATCTCAAAGAACACTTATTCTGACAGTTACCTTCAGGGCGTAAAACTGCCATGCAACACAAGTCTTGAGTCCTTGAGAAAGTTGGGTGATTTCTACATACATTTACAATTTGATGGAATGCATGTATTTAGAAATGGTAGCCTGACTATTATTAACTTCCAGATTGGAAAGAAAAGTTCTGGATCCGAGCTGGGGTCATGCCCACCATGCTTTCCTGATTACATTTCATCCTGAATAGAGATGATACGTGTTGCTCTGCATAACACTACTTTATCCTTAGTTAAAGTGATCTATTGCAATCAAATTTAAAACAATGAAGAGAAACTTTCTATGGCTTCTAATATGAAGCTCATAGTCCTGTGCAGGTGGGATGTGGCAGGAAAAGATTTATTGTATAACATGAGTGAGTAGCAATGGTTTTAACTCATTGCAACATCCTGAAATCTTGGACTGGCACTGGGGAAGAAGCTAAAAAAGACAATAGCATTTTGTTTTTTCAAATAGCCCAAGTAAGGGGGGAAAAAAACTTAAATGTACATTTATGTTGTTCCTATCAAGGTACATGTTCTGGTGAAAGCACACCAATACTCCATCTACATGTCTATACCATAGAGAAGCAAACAGATCAGGTATAATCAGCTTATTTTATATAATTGCAAACTTTGCAGATGAGAAGAGAATCCCAACAAGTATGTTGTGCCCACTTTTCTTGAGTATACTGTGTGAACAAATGGAAATTTAAAAAAAAGTTGAATGTTTTCTTTGACATCCAGTTCTTTCTAAATTCCTTTAAAATTCCTCTTCTTTTCTCTACGTTCTAGCAAAATAGCAGAAGAGGAACCTGTGGCAGTGGTTCCAACCAGTGGATTAGATTTTACACCAAACTCAACTGTTCATGATAATATTTAGAATCATGAATCCAACAAAGTTCAGTTGCAAGCTGAATAAGCTTGAGAAATGCTACTCACCAAAACTCAGTAATCTTTTCTACAGCGTACTGATACAACACAATAAAAGCATGAACAGGTGCAAGTTTTTTATCATATTCTACATAAAAGTGAGTGTACAAAAACATTTTTTCTATTTCATGCAGAGGCCATATAGATATTAGAAAATAAAAAGTGGCAACAAATGTAAGACCTAGGAACCATCACAGACAGTTAGATTGAAATGTAGTGAGTAGTGCAGATGATAGGAAAATTCCAAAAGGTTTATATATATATATTAATTTTTTTTTTTTTTTTTAAAGTATTTGAACTCTTAGTTCTCTGAGGAAGGCCATGCAAGTGCGTACATGCTAATACCACTCTCTGGCATCTAAACAAATCCAAAGATCATCACTACCTGAGGGAAATGATCCTAACTTTGTTTTTCTTTCAAAAGAGAGGAAAAACACATCAACAGGCATACCTAGAGACACAGACTGGAACTAGTTTACATCTGTATTTACAAGAAGTCATGTACTTAATTTATTTTATATATTCAACTGATACCACTAGAATAGCTGCAAAACATTAATTGTTTTATTATGTGTTTTAACTGTAGTGATTTTGTTTTAAAGTAAATAGTACTCTGCCTTCTAAAAATTCCTTAAGCACTAAGTCATTTTTTGGATACTGAAAGGAAAAATAAAGATCCTTGAAAACTTTATACTAATACCGAGCCTACAAATGAATCGTGAAGCAACTGCTTTCTTAAAATCATTCCATGAAGTGTGCCTAATTTCCTGCTCAAGAAAAGATTGGCCATGGCTGTGCTGGTCTGGAAAGGTCAGAGGAGAGAGGAAGGTACAAGGGTGTAGAAGATTGTTCTGTAATTAAACTGAAAATTATTAAAAATGCCATAAAATACACTTTTTAAAAGCTGCAATATCATATTACAGACCAAGTCTATGGGCAATGAAGGTCTTTTGTACTGCTCTCCAAATTTCATTCCTTTCTGAAAATATACTGTTATTTACTGCATTAATATGACGTTTTTCACCTGCAGTCAGCACATACTATATGGCTTCATCTGAACAAATACCCCATTTAATGTAATTTATTACTCTTTGCACTTAGAAATCTTCACTGTACAAAGTTCTACCAGCTATGTTCAGAAAACACCAAGACTGCACATTTTAGAAGATCCATTTTGTAGTAATTGTCATTAATTCTTCATGAGTAAAATAAAATTGAGTAGTACTGTACACTCAGAAGTGTTTAGATGCAAAACAGAGCATGAAAGCATACACATCAGTAAATTAGACATAATCATAGCTTTTCGTTAACCTAATTCAGCAATTCTCACATTTAATAAAGAGTATGAATGGATCTTATTTTTATATACTACCATATATACGACAAATAAATTAAATGAAAAAAAGTCTAAAAATTGTTCTTGACAGTGTTTTGGATTACAAACCATTGTTCTTTTCAAATTTCATAGCAATGTAAAAACATATCATTATTTCATCTAAATAATAATAACCCACTTTAATCTAAACTGCTAATAAAACAAAAGAGCAATGTAAAAAGGCTGCTCTGGAGGATATGCTGACTTTGTAACAGGTGGAGGTGTTTGCATGTCAAATCAATTTCAGTCAAAGCGTAAAATTAATGTCTGTTAATGAGCTGAATGGATAAATCACACAGCTGGTGAAAGGACTTGGAAAGAATAAAGTACTGAAGAACTTTGAAGCAACTCTTTAGTGAAATAAATCAATTATTTACAGAGGATTTTACTAATAAATACCTGTGTGTCTGAATAAAAAACTTCAGCTGTTGCTTAATATTTCCCATAGATCTTACTTCAGTAACAACTACCAATACGAATTGTGTTTTTAATAGTATTTGGGATTCAAATTTAATTGTCCATTTGAATCATGTGACATTAGGAATTATTTCCATTTGGCACACGGTAATCAACAGTGACATTTACGAAATTCAAAAAATGCTATAATGAAGGCACAAATGTGCAGAAACTGTTTAATGACCCAAACCTGACTACATCTTTTATCTTTTCATGGTGAAACTATTGAAAAAAAGCCTATCAACAGCCTCACCAAAATCCTAAAAGCTCCAATTGATTTTAATGAGGTGATAATAAGAATCTAGTTTAACTTAAAAATATAGAAAAATGCATATGAACAAGAAATTCCAGATTTTTTAGAATCTCGATAACAACTAAAATGAATCTACTATATAAAAATATCATGAAGTGGGTTGTATTAAATTCCAGTAAAGCATTTATAAGACACCGGTTTTACAAAATAAACTTACACGCTGTACAGGAATTAGCAGTGGTGGAAGTCTACAGCGATGTGGACTATAATCAGGCCTCCAAGGATCTGGATGATCTGGATGACATCCAGTGCAGATGATGGTTTGTATGTAGCAAACTGATTTCATACACCAGCACCCTGGTGATAAAGGACTGGGCAGACACTGAGGCATCAACTGTGCGTAGACTGGTCTGGCAGCTCCAGTAATTCAAAGAGAATGTCTATTCCCCCTCGCCCTCGATCCTATGGGGTTGCATCACAGCTATGCAAAGACTGTCCCACCAGGTCTGGCCACTCAAAGGAAATGTGGAGAATCTCTCTCCCTCCTTATCCCTACTGGGCTTAACCCACAACACACACACAAATATCCATAACTAGGAAAAAAAAGAAAAAAAGAAAAAAAAAAAAAAGACTATTTCATGATAAAGGTACACAAATTAATAATTTCAAAAACATAGGAAACCAAACAAGTATTAGTTAATCTGGGTGTCGCTATAATATCACATATGCAGACTTATCATTCAATAAACAATATCTAAAAACATACTGCATGTTTTCACTGAGAAATACCAAAAGAAACATGAAGGCTTTAAAAAAGGACACCACATAGGTGTTCTTGGAAATGCATAAAGAAGAGTTGGCGCCCAGTTCTCTCTTCCCACTGTGACCTTGCTATGTGAGTGCTTTCCTCCAAGGTTGTTCTTAAGCCAGCCACTCTGCCTAAAGCTCTACCGCTAAATGAAGTGGGGACAAGGGTGAGCTTGAGCACTGGACCTCCAACCCCCCATGATGCATAAGCTTTAGCATACTTGCTGGTGATGCCTCCCAGCACTCTGAGACACTGTGTGGTCGCGATTCAGGGGACAGCAAGCACCATTCCCAGTAGATTGGATGGACAAGACTGCATCAAGTTCTCATCTCTGCATTATAAAAAGTTCTCCAGCACCACTCACAGGCTTTACGTCTTCAGACATACCTCACCACTTCCCATAGTGTTCAGTATATACCCTCCGTTTCTTGCTACGAAAACATGAATCATGGCCTGCAATGCAGCGTGCACATTACTAGCACACTGAAATAACACCCTCTTGCCCCGCCCCAAGACACATACACTCACTCACACACAATTTGTCTGTGGGTAAATAAGGCCCCTCCTTTGGGCCATGTTCTGTGGATGTATCCTCAGGGCAAGAACACAGCCTCCGCCGCATTTTGTTTAGCACTACAAATGCAATCTCAGGATAGTTTCAGGGTTGCAGCAAACTCCACATTGTCTCTTCTGGGTCTTTATGCTAAAAACCCCACCTTGTCAGTTCCCTTTTCCCCAACCCCTGCCGTGCTGTAAGGCTCCTTCCAGCTCTGTGCATCCCAGCTCTTTCTGCGCTGGTCCTAGACTGCATTACAGGTTTGTCATAGGAAGGGATGATCAGTGAATGTGTTTTTGCCTCATTCCTACAAATTACTTTTTTTTTTTTATTAAAGAAATATTATTTACTAACATACATTAAAGAGTTAACAAACAAGGTATCATGACAGTTTCCTAGATTATTTCTCACAAAATTATGAGTCAGAGCCAGTTTTCAGTTTTCTTTTCCTCTTAATTTTTTTGTCAGATGGCTACCCTACAACCTACCCTTTTTCTTTATCTGGTATTGCCATGTTTGATTGTATTGTATCACCTTATAACACAGAATAGATTTCTAATGATAAAAATATACGTGTTCTGTTTGTTAGCTGTGAAATTGGAAGTATTATTGTGTCATGGATTAGTAAGAAGACTTATTACATTAAATGATATACAGGGTATTTTTGTCATCAAATAGAAAGCAAAAGAACACACAAAAAAGTGTTATGTTATGAAGATTTCATTAGAGATATAAAACTAAATAAAGATGAAAATATGAATTATGACTCATAACAGAACATATTTGTGTTCAAATACAAATTATACTAATTATCTGATTAATTGCTGAGACAATACAATAAAAAGAGAATCTGTTTCATAACTGTTTATATATATATGTAAACTGAGAGTTAATAACCATTCCCAAAGCACTACTGTTACTTTAAGTATTTATCTGTTTACAAATAATCAACACAACAAAATTACAAATAATTCTACATACATAACATTGAATTAAAAAATATTTTTGAAAGTGATGTCTACCAATAATGTCATATTTTTACTTTTCTTTGGAAATTATTTATCAAACTTTTAAAAGAATGTTAAAACCAATCTTTAAAGTTGGAGACAGAAAGTTTTCATAAGAGTTGGACATATTTTTATGAAAAAGTGAAGGAAAAAATCTTTTATCTGTGAGTAAAATTTGGATGGACTTCAAGTCTGTAAGCAGATAGTGACTATGCACAGATTTATATATGCAACATAGACATATATGTACATATATATTTATACAGGAATATCTGTATTTATATTAATTTTATTAAATAATGCAACTACTGGACATTATTAAACTATCCACTTTGTCACTATTTGCTGATAATTAACTAAAAATGTGTCATGTCTTGCAGAACTGTTTCATCAGGTGCAATAAGCAAATAAGCTATCTTAATCATGGCCTCACTTTGTGATGCTCAGAAGTTCACAGGAAGTATGCTGCTGGAGATGCACGCATTGTTTGTAATATTATAATTATTCTTTATTTATGAAGAGTTTATTTTGAGTGTTCCGTGTGCTTTATTTTAAAATTTGGCAAAATTTCAATTAAAAGTTTTTCTATATGTGGCATTTAGGAAGGATCATTAACCAAAACCACAAGCTCTCAGCTTGTAAATCAAGCCAAGCTAAAGGATATGTAG
Source organism: Aviceda cuculoides (assembly GCA_035590195.1). Lineage (NCBI taxonomy): Eukaryota > Metazoa > Chordata > Aves > Accipitriformes > Accipitridae > Aviceda > Aviceda cuculoides. The sequence continues at coordinate 6,227,618 of JAVJGG010000017.1, read as the reverse complement.
AAGTGCTCATTCAGGTGTACCATTGTCCTCAGATTACTGTAGTTTAATCCTCCACAGAGGATTTGTAGTCTTCTTTCAAAGAAGATTAAGTTGCAATTATGAAGGGTCATAATGTCACTGAAGGAGAGCCCTTACATAGGGATTTAAGGTAGGTTACTCAGTTAAATGTGGTTTAAATTTATTGTACTTTGTTAATTTTAACTTTCCTGAGCATCTCCCTGCAGACATAACTTAACAGACATTTTCAACAATAAGGCAAAAAATAAAGGGATCTCCTATTCCCAGGCTTTTATCATTGGCTTTGATCAAAAGAACACCAGGTTTTACAGCTGGGTGTATCTTAAAAACAAGAGTATGTTCTTCATATATTATAACAATTAATACAAGTTAAGCTAAATTATTTTAAAGTTTTATACAAAACATACAGTATCCATTTTGTCATACCCATGTATTCTAATACACATACAAGAAAATCACAACATGAAAAATTTTGAGTGAATTTTGAGGTGAGAGAATATTCAAATCCTTTGGTATTATATTAATACATGAAATACACTTCATATATCTATAAATGCATATATACATATTTTTTAAATTTTAAAAATGGCTGCCATAAAGACTTAACTGGAGGCAAGATCTTGTGTACAGTGTCTTTTCAGGGTCAAACCCCATGTTTCTTCAGCTTGCCATGAGAACGTAGGTATAATATTTTTTTATTTATCAAATTACCCTGTGTTGTTTCATAAAAGGAACTACTAGTATGCTGACACTATGCATATATACACACAGAAAATCCTGTGACAAAGTCTCACTCTTAGCACAAGATTATCTTCGATCATTCACATCCTAAATACAAAGTGGTTTGTTTATTTTCTGAATTTTTGGTGACTTAGAAAAAATACTTTTTTTTTCCCTACAGCTCTAGATAAATATTTGCTTCAAGAAAAATGACAATAATATTGCATTTTGCCTTACAGAAGCAAATTAAATATTTAGATAGATTTTTTTAAACAATGCTTTCTTTAGAGTTTATTGACTTCAGTGATAACATCACTTTTAGCAGCTCATTCACACATTTCTTCAAAAGGATATCATCACTGAAGAAAACATCACTGTTAGAATTTGTGGACTAGGCAATGTTAGGTTAATGGTTGGACTCAATGATCTTATGGGTCACTTCCAGCCTAAATGATTCTACGGTTCTGTCAATACAGTCCAAGGTGTATCAGCCATCGCATAATTTAAACAATTCTTTCATTACCACTGCAAAAAGGATGGTTGCTTAAAGTAACATAGACAAGAAAATAAAACTTAAACTAAGTGGCACCACTGGGAAGGCCATATGAAAGGCTGACTTATAGCTTATTTAAAATCAAGTGTTTGATTTTTATAACCAGAGTGAAGGTGTCATGCATCAAAAGGCTTCAAAACTAAAGGGCAATATAATTCTCATGGCTTGATCCTTTCAGTGAAAAAATAGAGAAAACTGTCACAAAAAACTCAAATATTTTTATAAGACTTTATCATAGTATTGCTCAAAAGAAAAACTCATAACTTCCTATTTGTTGCTGTATAGCTGTGACATCTTTTTATCACACCATCATTTACAGAAACTTTACAAATTATGGAGGATGCTTAAGAATGCCAAACAATCTCAGTTGTAGATTTTAACAAGATATTCTGAGTATTTGACCACTTTCTGAAATATATAAGCAACATTAGTAAACTAGAATTATTTTGGCTTAAAAGAGTGAAAGGACTAGGTAATGTAGGTGGACAGCTAAGTTCATGGTGCGTACACTGTGGCATTTTCTATATTATAAACAAGTATCAAAAAGACAGCAAAGGGAGAAAGTTTTAACTGGTAAAAAGCTAATGCAAATTTCCATTTATTTAAAATGATTAAGTTGTTCTTTCAGCTGAGCTGTATCTGCTAAGAAACAAAGCTTGGGCTTTATGTTTCAAAAACTTGGATTCGACTCTGTTCAGTTCCATTTTTGGAGGTTTTTTTTTCAATGGAAGGGACAAAGTACAAAGAAACACCCATCAGAAGCAAAAAAAAAAACAACTCCCCCCCTCCACAAAGATCAGTTAATGCTTACAGTTAATTCTCATGTGTATCTTACTAAAATCCTACTAGAAAATACCAGTTTTATTTTTAAAACTTGTTGCTATCTAGTCTTTAAGAAAAATCATGGATTGTTAATAAAGTTTTTTAAAAATACAGCCATGATAAATCTTCAGTTAAAGTTTAATTAGAATCTGGAAATAACATTTATATTAAAGTCAAACATACTGAATAATTAACCCGGATGAAAAGCTATATAGCATTTTACTTTTCTATAATGCAATAAAAAAGTCTGAGCTGTTTTCTGCATGGAATGTGTTTAACTACGCTGTGAAACTACTTTTTGAATCAGTTTGACTAGAAGAATAAACTTCTAGTTTATTCTAGTTAGTAAACTGGCTGAGCTAAAACATAACATTTCTCTCTTATTCAGAAACAACATGTTAATGTTTCAACGTATAATATTTTTATGCAAAGAGGCAAACAAAGGCTTTCCACTCATGATAAGTTTTAACTTGTTGAGTCAATCGCTGAAAAGATATGAATGCATATATGCCTAATCAGTCAGACAGAGCTGCGATCTGGCGGGGAAGGGAGAGGGAAGCTTCCCAGCCACAGTCATGTCATATAACTAAGAAAGAATACATATGCTGTATACTGGCTATACCTAAACAAATTTTAAATGTTGAGAGTGTTTAGATTTTTTTATTTTTTACTTCTTAAATTCTGAAGTTTAAATAATGGAGCATATTAATAAAGGTATTCCTCAATGAAATCAGAAAATTTAAAATGTACACAGATATCAGGTCTGTAAACCACACTATTTTTAACATACGTGTTCTTTTCCAGCATATTGAGAATCTCCATTATCAGCACAAAAGAATGCATTACATTAAATGCTGTAGTGAAAGAAGTTAATACATTGCTTAAAAGGTATAACTGAACAGCTATAAGTTAATTTGTAAACTGATTTGAGATGAATAACAGACATTGACTGTATGTCTGTGGATCGTAATTGAGCATAATGATATCAAGACATGGTTGAAGACTCTGAAATGTGCTCTTATAAAATAAAACCAGGATATTGGAAGCAGCATTATGCAATTAATATAAACATTTTTAAAAAGGCATAACATGAATTTACTTAACAAATTTGTACAAAAAAATCTGGACTTTTTGGTTTTGTTATTTTGTCAGTTTAGGAGGGAGAAGAGTTGTGGGCTGTTACATGCTTTCTCCTTTTTATACTATTCACTAAGCCTCTGTTGTTTGAAATTGTTTAATTAGGGTAGTGGCATAGACAGAAATTTGTTCTTACCCACTACAGCCTGCTAATATATAAATATGCAATACACTCAACCAATTAAAGCATATCACCATGATGTTATGTTCCTCAAGTCCATGTATATTTTCTAGATGGAAAGTGGGTTCTGTCTGCCACCCCAACCATTATAGAAAACTCAGGCAAAGATATTCCCCATTATTAAAAATTGCCTTGAAACTGCTGTGGTAATTGGCAGTAACTTAGCACACCTTTTTTCACTCTATTAGTAACCTACTGATGATAAGATTTATTCCTTGAAAGAAAACTCAATGCTGTTGCAACTTAGAAATGCCTGCTGTAGGTTTACCTGAACGATATACTCTAAAAAGGTCAGATGATAACAATACAGGAAAGCTTTCTTTGCTGGAAATGATTGATAATATGTTGTGCTGAAAATTAAGCAACTGACACTTGCCCATCCAGAAAAGTAACCTGCACTGTATGGCACCACAAACAGATTCATTCATACAATATTATGGTGAAACTCTTTGACAGTACTCCACTGAACCAAATAGCTTTAACATATGAAAATATTCACATAAAATATGAAATAAATTTATTGCCTGTCCTCCAAAAGCAAATACTTGAATAATGTCTGAATTATAATACATAGGAACAAAATATAAAAAGAAAACTTAATATACATGAAATAAATAAAAGAAAGAGAAAAGCTTAGAGTAAAACAGGAAACTTAAAGTTTTTATTGAATGACTTCTGAGTTGTTTTCTTTCCAAGCATTACAGTGTACATAATGATTTCCCTGAATGCACGTCTAATTGTGAGAGTCCTAAAAAAAGCCTAATTCCATTAATTTCTTTCAGCATGGGTTTTATCAAATTTCCAAGCAGTAACAAAGTTTTTTATCAATATTAGTAATGCAATGACATTTATAAGCTAGTTGTGTGTTTGTAAAAAACTGCACTGATTTAAGATTTACTAAGTACTATAACTGTATGCAAAAAGACAACTGACATTTATCTGAGCAACTGAAATATGGTTTTGAAACTATTTTTCTACTAGTCTCAGGAGGAAAGAAGTATCTTCTTCCAAACATCATCATAATGAAGAGCTTAAAGCTTTACTGCTCAGTTGAGCATCAATACAAATTAAGGTTGTAAACTTGACATTTTCAGCTGCTTGCAGGGGCTGATACACTTCTTGACATCTCTAAGAATTCTTAATAACTTCAAATTTTATAAAATGCTCAGGATTATATCACTGACTCACCAAATTTCTTTTATAACACTGTTATGAACTAAAGGTAGGCTTGTAAAATAACTTCATTAGTTTATATAACCACATAAAGGCAGGAATAAAAGGTGAGTTCTAAACAGGCTACAAAACAGATGTTGTTATACTGGTTATCAAGAAGTATGGAAATCAAAAGATTAAATATTTTTATCAGACTGACAGGTTTACAGGCTTGAATGGGAGAAAAATCTCAGGTGTAATAAAATTCTAAAATGTTCATGCCTAAAAGTTCAAGCTGTCATGTGCTTCTATGTCAGTGTGGTAGAGCTGATAGGTACACAAGCATGGAAGCAGCCTAATGATCAGCTGGCTACACGATCCACTTTGGACCTTAACAGCCATAAAGCACTTATTTTTAGATGTGGCACACCCATGACATTGAGTGGAAGAACCAAACTCAGGCACATTATTCACCTTATCATTGCTTATTTTGGCTGTGATTCTAGGCCCTATCAGGAAGGAGTCCAGGGCCAATTTCTTGACCTGACATCACTGTTTGATATTGTTACAGGGCATAATGTCATATTACCATATTACATTATCCTGACCTGGATATGCATGGCAATGACTATGTCTATCTCATCCGTGTAACAGATAAATGGATGCTTGGAGCTATATTAAGAAATGGCATAAACCAAATCTTTATCTCAACTCAAATCTGCCTAAATACTACATCAGATCACAAGCTGCTGGGCAAGTTTGGGCGTGAGTTGTCTTCACTTGTGGTCAAAAAGCAACCAAATTGCAGCCCATGAGGAAAACTAATTAAAAACAAAAAAAAAGTGCATGATTTAAGAATTACTTTAATGAAAAATTCTTTACCTATTGTATCTAAAAAAATGTCTCTGCTTTAGCCCATGACCAGCAACAAATTGCAAGAAAGGTTTCCTTGTAAAAATACAGTCTTAGTATGTCATTGATAGAAATATACTTTGTCTGTTGGTGTTACAAGGTTAACCTGTGACCTCAAATTGGTAGCATGCTGATATTAATATTGTTTTCATCCTTAGGATTACACTTTATACACACTATATCTATTTAAGTGTATGTGTCATGTTGTTCTTTATATATACAGTAATATTAAAAAACAAACAAACAAACAGTCAGCTTTTAGAGTCATTGCATGGTAGGCTTGGAATTTAAGTTAGAGTTCAACAAAATTTCTTTCATTAAATAGTTTACTCATTTAAAATAAGTACTTTTGGTCAACCTAAACCAATTTAATCAGAGCGCTTAGAAGATACCAGGCCCTGTTCTAATGCATATTTAGAACTTATTCAGACTGAAGCAACTTCAACAAGGGAGACTGGCAACAACCTTCATCAAGATTTCCATTCACTATATTTATGTTATCCTTCCAGGAGGTGGCATATGAGGATTTCAGATATGTCCTTTGTATGGAGAAATGCACTGAAGTCTTACATAACCTTGCTAAATAGAAAGGTAAAAGAAAAAAATTATATTAGAGACGTAACTAGAACTTGCAGTCTGGTCTTTTAATTCCTTTACTTTCTAAACATGTTTATCACTGAAATTCTGAAAACTGTCTTAACAACAGCCTAAATCTGTTATATTTTACTCTGAATGTAAAATACTCTCACTTCTTCGGTTCTGTAACAAAACTTGAAAATTTAGCTTTAACACAGCCCTCGCTATGCAAGTAGCTACATACACAAGTAGTCACTGAGAAATTTTAAGTTTTTTATCATGAGATCTCAGCTGTGAAATACAAAGTGTCACTAATTTCTCTATGTCTACGGCAGAAGACAATATCCATTTTATTGACATTACTTATGTATAATAGCATATTTTGTTTTCCTTCTCTTTACTTAATGAAGATGTATGGAGTGACACCTGGTTATGCTGGCTTCAGTAAGGAAAACTGCCATAGATTATAATGGAAAGAGGATTTCAGTATAGATCCTTTGATATACTTAGGTGTGATATTACAATATATGTCTGTCTTCAAGGACAGAACAATTTAAATTTCTGTCCTTTTCACAGAAACCGTAAATGCTTTCAGAGAATTCTTTCAGAAATGTACTGAACCATTCTGTTGAGATGTCTGGGGATCTAGAAAAGAGAATGAAGGACTTTCAGATACAGTCTATAGAATAGCTTTTTAAGAAAACTAACCTTAAGTGCAGATTATTCTTCAGCATTTTAATTTTTTTTAATATGGGTTAATAGTTTTCTGTTTTAGCAATACTAATGTGGTTCTAATATGGTTTAGAAAGTTTAACGTCACAATTAAGGTAGCCTGTAGCTTCTTGCATTTTACTTCATAATAATGTACTTGCATATAGATAATGTTTAAATTATTCTTGTATGCATAATACATGACAACTGATGATGACTTATAGAAGAAATATCAAAGCAACTATTATATTTTCTAACACAGTAGCTATTTATCAGCTCTGTCAAGTTAACAAGCTAATCTCAACATTAGTTTTACCATCTGTGTTTCCCTAGCTCACCCTCCATACAGGTACAGTGCTATTCCTCTGTATGCAAAACTATTACTAGTAACTTTTGAGGACCTATGTCTGAAGTCTTTCTTGTGGATCCAACTACTGAAGAGCTACATTGTACAGTCCAAGAAGCCTGACTAATTAGGCAGACTACAGAACTTGTCTTAAAGTAAATACCCACTGTATCAAAAAATCAAGAAATTTGAGTAATACAAATATAGATAGCACTACATATTTCTGACATTAAGATGTTTCTGAAGGTGTGCCAAACAAGAGGTATAAGAATATGGAAAGAATTGCTCCTCCCTTAACTCCTTAGGCAAACTGTAAACAGGATTAAATTTAGTACTCATATACAAAATCTGTGATGTGTTTCAGTTAATTTGCAGGTATTTCATGCCACTTTTAGGTGGACATACTAATGTAGGACAGGTGAATTGCATCATCAAAATGCTTCTCTATTTCGTAACTGAAGTGAGATACAGCTCAGCTAAAGTAACAATTTTCTATAAACTTCACTCAGTCTATGACACCTTGTAAATATTAATATAAAAATGTATTTTACTGTAATAGATACAAAGTCAAGATTCAGTGGGTCAATTGTAAAATATTGCCCAAGAGGGTGAGGAGTCATGTTCTAATCCTAAGCAAAACTCAAGCTTTTGAGTTAAAAAGATTCAAATAAGGATGCCCTTTACTTTGTCTCTATGGGCCATGTATAAACCATCAAAGCCTGCAGTTTGCTTTCTTTTTAGCTAACTGCAATCACAAAAGCAGTGTATTTGAGGTCACTTGTAATCCATCAACTTTCTCATCATTAAAATGAGATTCTATTTTTGGACAGTTTCTTTGACTGTTAAATAAAGGGGAAGCAAAATCATTGAGGTATCTTGTGACAGGATAAGGGATTTAAGATTTTACACTTGGCCTAAAGCAAGAGATATGTTGAGAGCACAGATGGATAAAAATTTTGTCAATAGTAAAAGATGAAACCATTGACGTAAAACAGAAACAAATTATAATTCGCCTTCATATTAAGACATTTACTACACTTCTGAGATTGTAAATATTTCACATTTTACAATTCTGAAATTCATTTCCAAAACACACAATGACTCACAATTGGTTGCAAAACAAGACCGAAAGCCAGAATCCAACCATATAATGATAACAGTATACTTCATAACAGAGATGCCACTGCTACTGCAAAATTCACAGTGCTTCAGGTGTTTTCAGAAAGTCCCCAGTAGTAAGAGGTTGAACTCCATAAATGAAATAAGATATCCTCAATAAGTTAGAAAAATACAGAAATGAAGACAGATGCCTTTAGATTAGAAATACCAGAAAGAGAAATGACAGCAGAAAAATAACTTAGCAGAGAGATTTAAATTTTGAACTTTTTCATAGAGGTACAATGAGATAAAGTTCATAATTTTGGATTGAGGAAAAAATGCCAAGTGTCAGATACATAACTTGTGCCAATACTCTCTTTCCACTATATACTCACTATTTCCACCTTATGTAATTCACAAATGGATTCTATAAAGAAAATATATCGTCTTAATAAACATGGTCCCTTAAAATGACATAAGTAAAAAAGATGAAACCATGAAAGAAAGGACAAGAAAGGGGTAGGATTAATTTAAATAAAGAACATGTCATTGCCCTCAGGCACACAACATACTTGGGCTGTGTAACTGCACAGGCTGAATGTGTTGCACAGTGTCTTAAGATACCTTAATGTCTTAGCCATGGTAATGCTATCAGCCTGCATCTGCTTTTTTACTCACAGCTCTGTAACATCTAACTTAAGCAATTGCGATAGTGTTTCAAGAGCCTCTGTGACAGTACTTTTTCCTTGTTCTCATATTGTTATTCTCATGGCCATGGTCCTGCAAATCCCAGCAGTGTTGCTATGAAGGATTCTCATGGGAAGTGATTGCCACCATCATGAGAATTACCCCTTCTTTATCCCCGTCTCCTTACTTCTTGTTTTGTAGGTTTCAGTTCACATTAAAGAAAACCAAAATAAGGGGCATAAAAGAGTAGATAATAGTAATCTAAATTCTCAATAAATATTATCCAACAATATATACACACAGAAACTTAACAACCTATGAATGTACAACACTTGACCTAATCAGCATACTCCAATCAGTACCATGAGTGGGAATAGACAATGGTGAGTTTAAGTGAATCCCAAAGAAAAGTATATAGTACTAGGGAAAAAACATTGTGAAAATATAATCCTGATCATCATGATCATCATCACCAGCTTCAATGGAGAGTCCACCCGTAGAAGAATACTGGTGTGGAGAACCAACACTGGGTTTCCTGGCTGACCACTGAGGAGCATTTTCCCTTCTTATTCCTTGCATCATTACAGTTCACAATATGCCACCAGCCACAGACACCACTTACAAAACCCTGTACAGGCAAGCCTGTCTTAAGGTCCTTAGTTCAATAAATGGATAGTTTACTAAACTTGAAGCTAACATCTACATAACTTTTCACTCTTTATTTTGCCTGTTTTCATGTTGAAAAATTAACTAAGGTCAAATGAAACACTTAGATAGGTGCTTCGGTTTATGGAAAATGTTTAGGGAGAACTCCCACTCTTCTAGTTAAGTTACTTTCAGTTACTGAACAGTCTTTCAATGTTTTGCAGCATCTTCTGTGTGAAAGTAATTTTGACAAAATTACTGTCAAATTATTTTCACCATATGTGCCCATAAGAAACTATTGAAAATAGTGTTAACTGGTTTTGTCCTTATCCTTAAGGTGAACTAATTAACAGGGAAACTAACCAAAAGCAACACCATATGTTAATAAGCAAGAGCTCTTTCTAGCCACAGGTCTATGCAACCTATTAAAATGGAAAATTATTAATACATGCATACATACTAACAGATATCAGGTATTTTTTGCTACAATGAATCAACTTCAGAAAGTATCAAAATGAAGCTCACAGTCAAGAAAAATTAAAGATGCTTATGTTGCAAAGGTTCTCATCTCTTTGAGACAGTAGCAACACAAATAAGGCTAGGGTAATTTAGATCATTTATGGGGGGTTAAATTTCCACAATCTTATACATCTTCTTAATTTCCACAATCATATACAGTATATCTTTTCTGTTGTTTTTGTCACATATTAATTTTGACTTAGGTCTGTCAAGATTCTTGGTGAGGCATGAAAGCAAGTTTTGTAACTACCCCAATAAAGTCTGAGAAAACTAACTGTAATTTTCAAATAATATCCAACATAAGGAATTACACAGGTTAACAGAATGTAACATTTAATTTTTTTCAAATATGGTAGAAATTTGTAGTTTGTATTGACCTTCAAGCAGAAAGCATTAGAACAATAACTTCCATTTTTACTTCAGATTCTTTTTAATTACTTTGTGGGTATTTGCAAATCCATATCTCCATTAATGATTAATTAACAATAGAGACAGTATCAAAAATCTAAATTTGTGAAAGGACTGAAGGCCTATTTGAAATGAATTCTTTGGGGTGTAATGAAGGAAGTTACAACATGGGTTTAAAACAGATAATTTAGTTCGTACCTTGATAAACAGCTTTGAATCCTGGTGAGCCAATGCTGTCATCAGATTGTAAATGAAGCCACATCTGGTTGCTCATGCTCACAATAAGATCAGGAACACTAGATCCAGTGAGTCTGTATGTAGGATAAATTGCAAAGTCATTTGCAAAGGCATAAATTACTACTAGTACTACTACTACTACTAAAAAACCCAGCCTTTTAAACTATTAATATAATATTTAGGCCTATTTATGATAAATTAGCCTAGTGTTCTGATCAGCTGTTTTTTGATAAAATTAACTATTCTGTATGGATTAGAACAATGTGAGGTCTTAGAAAAAAAGACATTTTGAATGACTGCATTCAACTAAACAATGACTAAACACTTTTAATAAAGCTCTTCCTACCTAACGCTTTCATTAAGCAATTAAGCTATTAGAGATGTGAGGGACTGTATGGATTAAATAGTTTTCACTTGCTTAGATTAGTATTGCTTTTTTTGCCATGCTCTTTGAAAGTGAAGGAAGTTGGTTTACCTGCCTTACAGTGCATGTGTCCAGAAGAACTTACTAGAACCTCACCTACTCCATTCAAGTAACTCACAATGATCTCTTAAATTTAAGGGGAAACTGCTAATTCTCATACAGTAATGTATGATAACTATGTATAAATATGTACATTTCAATACAACACATACAGGGCAAGCTGGTGAATCCCACCATAAAACCTTAGAGCTCCTCAGTAATATCCTTTGTACATATATAATTCTGGTATCTTAGTGCAAAAAGATGTGTGTCAAAAAGTGATTAAGAAGAAAAAAAATCTCTGTAGATCAATTCTTAGTGGTGAAAAATGCCTACCATGTAATCAGGTTCCAGTGCTGTATATGAACAACTGTTCAAATCTTGGTGATAGCTATACAGTCTTTCAAAAGGTAGTGGGAAAAGTTCAACAGAAAAAGTGATTGCAGAATATCTCTATGTAAGCTGTTATCAGATACAAAACCAAAAAACATCACTAGAAGAGGACATCTGCCATGAACTCCACGTAGAGCTCCATGTATCAGAAGCTTCGGGGATGGAAGCTACAAGTACTGCAGTAACTGTAGTTGATGTAAGGAAATAGTAATGACTTTGCCACTTTTGTTTATGTAGTGTAGACTCTATTTGCTCAGATGGGTCACATACTGGATTATCTATCTTTCTTATAACTCTCAGCCTTGACTATGATAAACAAATTCGTGTGAGATAAGTAAAACAAATACCTTGCCAAACTGGGACAAGGTGTCCCGGAAGCAGAATTTCTGAAGAAAGAAGTTATATAGAAAACACTATCCAGTATTTGGATTCTTCCATGAATATATTATTTAAATATAATCAATCTGATGTTAATACTATTGCAACTTAAATGCAAAGACATAATAAAAGGAGAGGCTGAGCAGAAACAAGGTGAGAACTGAGGAACCATGAGGCAAGCTATAGGAATCCTCTTTGTCTTGCATCTAAAATCTCATCCATCAAGGTTATGAACAAGAAGGTGTACATCCCATATCTAAAATATTTTTGTTTCTTACTCTGATATATTGAAGGAAAAAAAATTCCCATCTGAGTGGAATGGTCTAGGGTCTTACTAATTACTACTGTCTGACCATTTAGAACTGCTGCTCTAATGGCTGAGTGTGCTCTCATACAGTCTAGAAGATTTTTGGTTATGACCTGGTAGTAAGTAGTTGACAGTATTATGGTAACATAGATGTAGAAAACGAGGTGGAAAAAATTAAACCTATTATAGCTCAGGATAAGCAAACACACAAACAGAGCTTAGCTTGGATAAGTAAAGAAGTTGATAAGACACAGTGATATGTAGATAAAGTTGTTCAGTTTGACCTGTGTTAATAGTAAGAATGAAAATAAGCAGCTGCTTAGTCTGAAAATTTGAGTTGCTTTCCAAACTAATTAGGAACTGTATAGGTTCAAAAAGATGTTAGGTCACAGCCAGAAAAATTGGTATACCTTGCTGATAAAATAATAATCATTGATAAAGTTGTGACATCTATTTAAATTAATAATATAGGTAGCCTATAAAAGGAAGATAGCTCACCAGACAGTGAGCTACAAAACCAAAACTAATTTAAGAGATGCCTACAGAAATAGATATATAAAGAAAGAAAATGTGAAGAGTATATATACATTTTGTGGATCACCTTCTGAAACCACAGCAACAACCATTAATTTCTGACCTATCTTTCCAGTTAAAGCACTTTACCAAAATACCAGACCATAACTGTTAAGCACTTTGTTATAAACAAAAGATTGAGGGGTTTTGGCAATGAAGAAAAATTCACTGATGTCTCCTGACTAGAGATCTACTGGAAGACAACTGGAAGCACGTGGTTTTCCTGCAAGAATTCCTCAATGCCTATTCAGATGTGTAAACGTACTGCCTAACCAAGTAAACAGTGTTTAAATGGCTCTGTTTATACACAGTAACCTCATTAATGTATGAGACCTACATTGATAATTTCTGAACAAAGTTAAGGTGAACCCTAAAATTCTAAGTCTTTATGAGTAGGTATGGGATACTTTTACTGTATATAAATGTCTGTGTAGCATGCAAATAAAATAAAAAAATGAAATAATAATAAAAAAAACCCAACAAAAACCACAACAAAACAGAATAAGGTGTAATCACATCAAACAGCCAGAGATTTTTCATCATAAAAATAATCCAATAGATGTGTTTGGTTTTTCTAAACTTTTTTCCCAGTGAAACTATAATTATACATTCACACTGCCCATCCATCTGACCCTTAGTTGTCTCCGTAATATAATTTGAATTGACTAATTAATATTAACCAAATTTGTCAGAGGAAGGAGATAATAAAGATATCTAAATTCCTCTGCTACAATATCTATTTCCTACAAATGTTAACTACTAATAATGTTTAATTTGAAAATAAAGTAATCATTTAAATTAAGGATATTCCACATAAATGTGAAAAAAATTTGATTCCTTTCTGCATTTTCTTTTTTTTTTTTCAATTGTTATTTTATTGTGCAGAATATTTTAAATAAATGTGTTTTGGAGGCATTAGACCAATGAAGTAAGCTGAATGAAGCACAACATTCAAGCCAGTAAGTCTTCCTTTATGACATTAAACTATTGTATAAAATAAATATTTCTTTTAAAATTCAATCCTAAACACTTCTTGATTTTTCAATATGTGAACATATTTTCCTTCTTTCAGGTAAATCTTTTTTCATTGTTTTTCTAGGTTTTCTTCTCCTTTTAAAGAAAGAGTTTTACAGTAGTGGTCTGTCCTTCAGAGATTACAAGTCACTATGCTATCTGTGTGCTTAATTGCAGTCATATCACAAACTGAAGCTCTGAAGGTTTGACTGTTAAAGCTGTGATAAGCAGTGTCACTAAAAATCTCTAATTTTAATTGGCTTTGTATTTTTCTTCTCATACCAGTAATGTTACTACCTAGCTAATCAAGGGAGAAAGATTCCAACACTGTATTAAAAAGCAAACAAACAAACAAAAAAAATCAAAACCAACCTTCTCTCCTAGATTTTACAACTTCTAAAAATTCATAAGGAAGTATTTTTTAAGTAATGCAAAGTAAAATAAGTTACCAGGAAGTCAGATTCAAGAATGTTTGAGATATATAAAAAGGTGGCCTGTTTTTTTTAACCAGTTATGGAAGAGTAGGTTGTTTTCCAAGCCCCGAGTAAATTTCCAAACTGTGTGTGAATAAGAGAAAAGGAAAAGGGTTTACTAAAAAAACCATTTCTCTGTCATGGAAAGTTTTGCATGAGGCTGAGGCTTGTGTGCTCAGACATGGCAATTTTATAGGGAGGGGAAAGGTTCAAATCACTCAGAAATTAGGTTTGGAATTAAAAATTTATTTATTTTTACATATTTAGTTCAAACTAGATTGTAAAAGCTATGAAGTTTTAGAATCAAATGCATGAGTTTGTACAGTGATATTTTGTAGAATTTCTGCAGAAATGCTGGCATTTAAGCTTCCAACAGAAACTTGCTCAGCATAAGAAAAGCTATATTATTTTTTAAGAGATGCTGAGAAATTATAAATTAAATATAACCAGAAGAGTCTTTGCTATAAGCTTCTTCATTCCCTTGAGAAGAATAAAAACCTGCAAGGTACTGCTCGAGCCTCGTTAAATACAACAGAAGTTATTAAAACCAACTAATAGAAAATTTTTGTAAGAAAATCACTTTGACATTTAGTTATGAGCTTTCTCATGATAATGTAGTCTACAAGTGGACCTAGTGTTTTATGAGGAAATTTACTTTACAGCCACAGAAGACCTATCTCCAAAGCAAGTGAAATGGAGCGTAGCTGTGATGCAGTTTAAATATAATGTATTTCATAATGCATGATACAATCCACTGTTTAATAACTGCAAAAACAGTGTCATCACAGAAATTCGGATTAATTACTAATTATTGTGATGCTGTAGTTTCATACTTGGGCCTTCCTGTATTTCCACTGTACATAAGCTATTAATCAGTTACTTTCTCAAATATTTTCAGGGTAATGCTAATGTACAAAGTATTGCAACCCAAAAGACAGATAAATTTAATTGCATAGACCTCATTTTCATCAAAGATACAATTTACAGTGAAGATGGAAGGACCAACACTGTACTGTAATTGTAAGTAATAGGCTGTAGAGTAATAAGGATAAAACAGTCACTATTTTAGTCAAAAATCATACTGAAGGAAGGGCTAGAAGAAGTACTGCTTGTCTCTAGTGAGAACATTGTACTAGTGCCAGAAATGCCAATGATAGATTCTGAAGTGAATGTCTGCTACAGTGATCTTCAAAATGTTATTAAGCTGATGAATAGTTATACGAGGTGATATGATTATGGGGGCCTGCCTTCCTAAGATACCAAAAAGAGCAATTAATATGAGCTAAGACTATTCTATTTATTTATTTATTTATTTTAGTCAGTCATGGAAAAGAAATGTGGAGTATGTGGGCACAGGCTAAATGCTTTCAAATGGAAATGTAAAAAAAAAAAACCCAGATTTGACGATTACTTGATAAGTAATTTTGAAAAGGCAAACTTTGATATGTGAAATACTCACAGTGTAACAAACAGAATGAACAATTTGGGGTACTAAATTTACTAAGTTCAAAAACTTGACTCTGAAGGAGTTTTGGGATCGCTGTAAGCCAAAATGTATCCCAATACAAAAAAAGAAAAACTGCTTGTCCTTTTGTCAGTCACAAGCATTTAAATTAACATCTCCAGAAAGACTGCTGCAATATTTAATTGGTCTGCAAAATACACAAAAAAATAAACATGGGTGTTGAAATTCTCACTCACAGCTCAAGTCTTTTCCTGTTAGCTTGAAGTCTAAGCTCTTAAAACAAGATTTCATTCTTATTTTCTTTCTCAGGTACTCAGAACATGGAATTCAATTTACTCAGTAGCAGCTACTTGGTATTGCAACACAAGAAACACATGCATCATGCAAATAATCCAATAATTTTCCAGTGTTAGCTTTTAAGACAAATTAAACTAGTTTTTTTATGTACTTTGATATCATAGTTCAGAAAATAGCCATTAATAAATATTATAAATTCATAAACAAATATATACCATGAAGTTATTGTCCTCAGACTTGTCCCTCCAATAATATTCTAATTAATTTAAAATAAATTCTGTGGGTATTAAGTGCACTTATTTGTTATAATTATGTCAAATAAACATTTCAATAATTTATACGGATTAAAAAAACCCTCAAAATATAAAATGATGATGGATTCTTTTTATCAAATGTATTCAGTATTATCTTTACCCAGGAGATTTCTATGCAATGTCAAGTAATGTTATTATGAAATAAATGCTGCTAGTTTCTTTTATTTAGTCACTGTGAATTTAACCCTGTAATTTTGTTTTTTGTTCAGTGATGAGGATTCATATGCTAACTTAACCCTCTAAAGGCTACAACCAAAATATATTGTGACCACAAGCTCCCATTATGAAGGAAGGAAAATGAGGATATGCAACCAAACTGAGGTGGTTAAGGTAGATGAGATTAATCAATCTGTACAGGATTCTATTCTTTCCATTAGCCCAGCCAGTATTAAAGAACTGTATCTTAACATTTGCTATCTAGTTTGGAATTTTCCTTCAAAGTTTTTTAAGTTCCTACACTTTCTAGATATATTATATTATATTATACTATATTATATTGTATTATATTATGTTATGTTATATTATATTATATATTTATTATATTAATTCATGAAGCATGTTTAACTTTAATGAAGAGTGGCCTATACGCTTTCATGAAAATTTTGTTCACAAATCCAATTTTAAGTATACAAATTCTGAAATTAATCAATGGGTTATTTATTTTACACAAGTTGTATTTTGTTTGCTGAAATTCAAGTCTGTTTTTTATTCCTTTAATTGCTTGTGAATACAGTTAGAGTTATACAGAGAGTACTTGTTTTTTAAAAGAAGTTTTGCTTTTAAAAAAAATATCTGTTCTCTGCAGGTTTTAGTCTCTGATGTTAAAGCCTATAAAGATGCTACCAAAGATCTGGAGTGAATTTTGTAATGAACAATTTTCTCTGACAGTACTTGAATTTTAAGCTTACATTATATAAACGAATTACATATATGTTAAAATTACAAAGTTAAACAGATACCTCATGATCCAGAAGAAACAGCATATGACAACAAATTTCCAAGGAAAATTTTTGAAATTCTGTACTTACACATACAACACTGTTCTGGTATCACCAACTTTCCCAGCATCTCCAACAGTAAGAGTATCATAGCCTCTTTCCAGTTCAAACTCTTCAAAAGCAAGCTTTATGACCTATTAAAATTAAATAAAAGTCAGTTATTTCAAAACATACCCACAGGTTATCTGACCTGTTCTAGTCCTAAAACAAATTAGTTGTTTACCATAAATCAAGTCATGAAGCACTCACTCATGATTTCAGTTAGTCTTACTCGATTTGAGAAAGATATATATATAAAAAGCAGAAGTGGAGAAACTGTCTCCAAGGAGGAAGTCTTTGCCATAGTGTTTTTGAGGTATCGTATTCTAAAGATGCCAATCACCTCTAACTGGTGATAATTGTTCTTATTATTGTAAAGTTATTATTAACATCAGTTGGTTTTTTTTTTTACTATAATAATTATATTAAAAATACATAGCATAATACTGGAAGTATATGAAATTAAAACCTTCTCGTCAATACAATAACAAGATGGCAGGTATGAACTATCAATTCTTAAAAAGGTGGAGGAGGCTGGTGCACAGAAATACAAAAGCAGCTATTTCCTTGCATAAATTATGAACACTAAACTATGATTTCACTCAATGTCTAATCATGAATTGCACAGAAAATTAAAAATCTATCTCTCAGAGTTGCTTGAAAAAGTATTTCTAATTTACTGAAACTGTAATTTTATAAGATAAAGTATGAAAATTGATTTAGTTTTGTACACAAGAACACTTCTAAGACAAGCACTTTTTAGAGTTCTGTATTGGTGAGAAGTAGTTGCAGGTTATATATATGTATACATATGTACACGGTACCTTTTTGTATTTTGATACCAAGGTTTCTGCAGACAACTTGTGCAGTGAGTCACAGTGATTTTCAACAAAATTACTCATTTTACCTTTATACTAAGTTTTGCAGATAACCCTAGGCAGACTTTCACACAACTTCAGCGATTGTATGAAAATGCAATTAATTTCTCTTCTGTCTTGTGGCTAAAACCAGGTTTGGGGTCAGATTTGGGCTTTCTGCATGAGCCGTATTATGCTGCTATTTTGGTAGCAATATGTGAAAAAGCAATGGTTTCTATCCACTTAAGTTTATTTCTATGTGATCATCAAGGCAGAATTCATCTCATCTAAGTTTTAGCCCTGTAAAAAGGCAGCATCCAAGCTAAGCTACTTGTTTAAACTTTCTCAGTGTTAAAAAAGAAAGCCAGCACATCTCATTTCTCTGTGTTGGAGTGGGAAGAGTCTAGTCCTATAAACTTCAGAGAGGAATTTACACTACTAGAGCAGATGAGGCTTACATTGAACGATGTTGCTTCAGTTTCGAACCCAAAGAAAAGCCTGTTTTAAATAAAATGCCCATTGATCTAAGATCATGTATTGCCTCTTGCTATGAATTCATTTCTTGCTTCTCACACCTTGCTTTGCCATCACTGCTATTTGTATGTTTATGTTTTTAAAAGTATGCTAAAATTGACTCCAGGACAAAGACCCCTTGTATGTGTAAAAGTGGAGTTAATATTTACAGGAGTGTCATTAAAAGGCAAAAGAGAAGGAGGTTTAAAGAAAAGCTAAATGGTCCTAGGATATCCATAGTTGTGAAAAACATCAGTGACACAAATATCTGTATAATTATTTTTACAGAGGTTTGGTCAGAGGTTTTGTTTTGTGATCTAATACAGGTCCTTTACAGCATATACAGCATATTTTGCAGACCTGCCAGATGTTGAGATAAAGTGTACTGCATTATCTACATTATGTTTCAATAGTCACAAGAATTTCAGGCAATACGCTGTAGATAAAATAATATGCATTTCCATCTGCTCCTGATGTACCTTCTAGTATTCCCAGATTATAACAGTGGTTAACATGCAAAATTTCATTACTAAATCAAGACTAATAAAGCCAAAGAAAACCAAGAAAAATATGTAGAAGCATAAAAGCAGAGTTGTTTCTGGCAATAAAAATAACTATGTATATAAGACTTTTAATGCAATTTTTATTTTATGTGAGGGATGAAACCTGATAGAATATTCCACGAGAAAATATGGTAATGTATTATTTAAAAATGCATCATTTGGTTAGACTTACAAACTCTCTTACATTACAATTTAAAAAAAAATGTGAATGTTCACCTCTTTAATAATAAAATAAGTTACAAAAAAGTAATTGGATATAAACCATAAATGAAAGATTTAAAGACCTGGTTAAGCATATAGGAAATGTCACAAGAAAAGTTTCTTTATGGGAAGTACATTGTGCTTGAAGAAATATTAGACACTGTTAAACAAAATCTTGTTATCTTCACTTCCAAGCTAATTGTTATTCTATGCTAACACATAAAATGTGTTGAAAAACATTCAAAGGATTGAGAGTTAAGAGGTCTATCTTAAATTCCTTTAATATGATTGATAAAACCTAAATTTTACCATGTAAACATTAAACACCCAGTCTAATCAAGGTTTCTTCTCCAGTCAGTGGACAGAAAACGGCACCCAGAACACAAGTCACACTGCCTGTCGTAAGGTAGACCAAACTGCCTTTTAGAGTTACCCTTTCCATTGACTCCCTGGGGAGTTTGGAGGACTATGGGACGCTAATGCTGACATAGATATATTTAGATAAAATTAGTTCCTCTGTAGATAAAGCTCTGAATCATCAGAGGAATTTTTAAGATTTGTTAGATGGAGGGAGGGTTGTTTGTCAGTTTACTTTTGAGAACAAACGAACATAAGACAGTATTGTATGGATATAGATATGAATACAGCGTGGGAAAAACTTTAAAGGATTTAACTAATATCAGCAAGAACAATATACCCATATGTGGTTAAATAATATTGATTTATATACTGGGGAAAAAAGGCAGCTCTGAGTCACTTCTCCAGATTTAAAGTTGTTTTGCAATTAAAAAAATATCCAGTAATACTAATCTGATCATCATAATTAAATATGCTTACTTTAAACTGATTAAAATAAAAATAATTTTCATTAAGAAAAATTGGAAACACAAAAATTACTTCCAAACCTATTATATTTGTTTCTGGATAATCAATTATACTTCTTACAGAAGAATGATCCTGTTTGCTTTCTGAAATGTATGAGTCAAAATTCCCTTATAAGCAACTCAGAATGGTTACTTATGGTTAGATAGATAGCCTCTGAAAACAAAAAAGCTTAAAAATGTGAGACACCTAAGGAGGTACCTATATAGAAGTTCTGCAAGTGAATTTCCTATCATAATTACTTTTTCCTTAGAAACATTTTCCTTTATCCTAACCATTCTCACACTTTATATTTCTGCTAGCGTAACTGCTATAGCAAATAATGGGGAAAGGCAGCACCAGAGTTGTACTAACAGAAATTTCTCTATGGACATACTTCCTGGAAGAAGCAGTAGGGAACAAGTCAATGTGACATTTCGTAAATGCCTAGGTGTACATGTTCTTTTCACTGCTAATAAGATCTGGTTTATTCTCTCTTAAATATGTTAGAAATTTATGCATTATGGTAAATACAAAGCAAAAAATGAAAGCAGACAATTTTGTATTAAGATACAAGCAGAAAAGAGAACTACCTGTAAGATGTCTCTTATATTTACAAGCAGTTCAAGCAAACAACTTCAGAAAAGCACATGTGCTAGTGGCAATGTGTCTTATTAAAAAAAATTAAAAAATAAACAAGGCCTACTCGAAGGAGCTTCTCTTAAAGATGAGAAAATAAAATAAGACAATTTGTTGCCTCAGTAAGACTACAGTAAAATATATGAAGAACAGGGAAATAGAATTGAGGATCCTTGAAGTTTTAAAATTATAAATAAAAAATGTGTTCATTACAAAGGCTTTGGATGAAAGGTGTTTGCAACTGTTGCAGGTTACTCAGTTTCATTGACATATTAACTTCAAATATAATAGTATTTTCCTACTTTGCATCTTTTCCCTGCTGCTATGTAAACTTTAAAAGCAACATGATCATGCAAATGTTTCTGACTGTCCTTTCTTTTACAGACACCTCATGCTCAAAGGGATTTGGAAGTGAAAGAAGCCATTGCTACAGGTACGAACTTGGAAATACTACTATAGTCTTTCAGATTATTAAATATTTTTAAACCTTTTAGAGAAATGAGCCAGGTGATTAGACTAGAGCTTTAAACGAGGTTTTGGAGCATTTATTTCACTTAAGGAACAACATAATATAGAAGCAATTTCAAAAGATGAATCCAGCATTAGAGAACACATACATGGAGCCAGTATTCCTTAAAACTTTAAAAAATGTGCTGTTTCCCTAGCCCACCTCTCCTACAGTGATATGCTTTCAAGTCTTAAGAGTCACCGTGACTATGCCCAAAATCCTGTGGAAGAGGAAACATAGCTCATTGACTAGAAATAGGAATAAAACTAGGTAACTCTTATGCAAAAATTCTATGGATGATTAAAATTGAACTCCAGACATCTCTTTTTCACCAACTCAAAAAACCACAAGAATGTCCATATCAAATTAGTGTCATCAGAGGATAATCACTATTTTTAGGTACAAGTTATAAATACAAAGGAATGCCTTATAGAAGTATGACCACAATACTGAGACCATGGCAACAGTAAGCATGAAGAAAATATAATTACGGGGACATTTTCTGAAATATAAGGGAATTTTTTAAACACAACATTAAAGACAATTTCTGCAAAGATTCTTTAAGAAAGTAACAGCACTTCTCTCTCTCTTGTCAGGATCATACAAATACAGAACATTTTAAAATAATGGGAACAATGAGAATTTATTATAAATATAGCTCTTAGGCATCCCTTTTTGCAAGAATGTAAATTTGTAACTGGGTTTCAGTTCCCTTAAGTCACCAATGAAAACAATAAAGAAATTCTGAAACAAAAAAACATGAGAGAAAATGGTTAATTAAACTACAGCTTTATTAAACAACATATTACGAACTGTCTAACATTTTAGGTGTTCACAGGAGAGATGTGGCAGACACAGTTAATGGACCCCGTAGAGCTATGCTGCTTGCTAGCCACTAAGTATTTGCTACATTTACTTCCTCATATGCCAGTAACTAAAGTAGAAGCCTAAGGACCTAATGTATCTGCAGACAACAAAGTGCTGTCTTAATTAGAACCTGAATCCAATTCCCTATAACCATCATTTTTGTTAACATGATCCACTAAACAGTGTGAAACTGGTGACTGCCTGTACTGGTTTTGGCTAATTTTCTTCATAGTAGTTAGTATGGGTCTCTGTTTTGGATTTGTGCTGAAAACAACGTTGATAACCCAGGGATGTGTTAGTTATTGCTGAGCAGTGCTTGCACAGAGCCAAGGCCTTTTCTGCTCCTCCCCCCACCCCACCA